>NW_017548020.1:2074980-2253950 GCF_001854935.1 Bemisia tabaci
GCTCCCCCCGCCGTTCATAAATAAACGCCGAGAAAATGACGAACGAGTAATAATATACCCGGGGGGCTCTGCTCTGCAGTCAGCAAGGGGATTCGTTTTGTTTCATGATTTATTCGTCGCTTATCTACCCCTCTGTGGAGGATACATGCTCTCCCCGAGCGTGTCACGCCCTCTGATTTTCGCTCGACACCTCTACGATTTGCGGGCTTATCGTGTTTTAATTATTTTGTGCTTTAAATAAAAAAGAGGCCTTATTTTCAATTGATGAATTTACTAGAGGGGTACGAGTCCCTCTCTTACATCTCAAATAAACGGAGAGGAAAAATACAAAGAAAATTGGCGCACAAAAAATTGGACTGCACTGTAAAAAAAACACATTGGATCTAGAGTCCAGACTCTTAAAAACATCGACAAGAAAAAGTATTCTTGATTCAATCAGAATCTAGCTTAAACCAAGAACCAAGCCTCTTAATTTAAGCGGATTTCGTTTTGATCTAAGCAAAAATCCGATTGAATCAAGAGTATTTTTTCTTGTCTATGTTTTCAAGAGTCTGGACTCTAGATCCAATGTGTTTTTTTTCCAGTGTGTTTCATTTGAGAATGCTTGGGGAGCTGATGTGAGATCGCCGTATTCTGGCTAATTTTTCCTGGTATGGAACATTGTAAAAAATAGATTTAAAAGTGTGAAAATCTACCATCCCTTGGCATCACTAGGCGGCACTTTCCATGAAACACACATTTCAGCGTTTTCCTCATGACGCCTCTAATAATTTTTTATTTTGAAAATCAAGGATGTCTCTGTTAAGTCAGTAGTTTTCACTTCAAAATGAAATTTATCAAATTTCAAACTCCTGAAAATCCTCTATTATGAATCGTTTCTTACATTCAAAATACTTACATGCCATCCACAAAATGATTATCAATTGCTTGAAATATTTTACTCTCATAACTAATTTCCCAAACTTAGCCAAACTTTCCCGAAATTAGTTTATCAGTTCACTTTACCGCACAAGTTTAGCTACACGGACCAAAAGTTCGGTTTGACAAACCGCAAATTCCGGAACACTGAACTTTGGTACACACGACCGAACTTTTTTTTTCAATGGCAGTCTTTCATTGTTCAAAAATGCAATTTCTAATTTTTTTCTGAAAACGACGATTCATAGCGTTGGACGTCATTGACCCGTTGCATTGTGGAGTTTCTTTGCGTGAAGTAGCTGGCATTTTCCGTCTCAGTATTTGAGGTCTTCATCAAAAGTGCATCTCTTGGGCTTCTGGATTCAATGCAATATGCACACCTCTGAAAATCCTTCCTCCAACCTTCCGCCTTAAGCCATTGCCCTTGGGCGGAAGCGGGTGGAGGGGCAAAGGAGCGAAAAAAAGCTTCGCGCACGGTGAAGGATACGTTATTCTGAAATAGCTGTGACAATAGAATATTCAAGGGGTCGGGTGATGCCTGACCGTGACAAAGGCGGCTTGGTGGCGAGGTAAGTTATGCCTATCGTTCCGTCGCGTCGGAGGGTAGGTCGGGGTGGGGGTCGGGGGTCGCCAGAAAACTGCCCCTGCTCCCTTGGTCCGCCCTCGGATAATGGCTGCGGCTCTTGTAATTTTGAGCCAACCTAAAAAACGGTCTCGCTGAAAAACAAGCACACTCGAGAGAAAAGTTGCCACATTCAGCCCTGAAACCGCACGCTGAAAAAAAAAAGAATCTTAGATTTGCCACCAAGAAGTACCTTTTCTTAAATCAAGAATTTTACTGCTTAAATAATAACGGATTTTTTGCTTAACCCAAGCATTATTTTTTTCGTATCAAGAAAAATTCAGCTTAAATCTTAAGATAAAATTCTTGGCGGCAAATTCAAGAATCATCATGCTTGAGTCAAGCACATTTTCATTCAGTACAAAGCTATTAAAACACTGAAACAGCATGTTTCAACGGAAAAATTCGTAATATTAAACGAAAATCTGTGGGAATATTGTAGAGCGAGAGCTTACAATAATTGAGATATTTACACAGACGACATTTTATAAAACAAACTCTAAAATCTACAGAGAGAATTCAGTATTTTGGAGAAACTAGGTTCTGAAGGTAATATCTTAAAAATGGCTGTGCATGAGTGTTCGAGACACAGGATATTGTTGGATATTGCAAATGTCAAAGGCGAAGAATTTCTTCGAATTTTTAAAATGGGCTTAGTTTTCCCTTGATTTTCAAGCATTCTGAATAGGGAATTTTCGACTTTACGACTGCTTAAAATTTGTAATTGCAACATCGACTATGGCAGTGATTTTTTTCGCATACAATGCAATGAACTGTAATATCAAGAGTAAAGTCGCATCAGAAAGTGGGAGACAAATTAAATAACACGTAAAACAACCGTCTACAATTTTTTTTTCGCTTCAACGACGACGAAACCGTCTTGGCCATTTAGACGACGAATTATTTAATTAATTCGATGGATTCCAAGCTTAAATCCCCCTCAATTTTTTAGGACGAATTGAGGGTTTCAAAGTCCGATCTGGCAATGTCCCGGGGGTACATTTTAAGTTTGCATGCGGCTTTATTTATTCAAATTGCCCGTCTTTGCAGCAGTTCGGGCGTAAAATCTAATATTCACCAGTGAACTAGTTCAAAGTGCACTCTGCTCTCAGTGTGGCAATAAACTCTAATAACGTTAATCTTTTTGGTCACGTGACTCTTGCCCCCACTTTTCATCCCCACCCCCGACCCCACGAAAAAACAATATGATGCGCAGGATCAGAACGAGGGGCCGCAAATTTCTACTACTCTATTAATAAACTTTCTCAGTTCGCAGGTATGTGGTTCCGTCACAAAATCAGTACCTCGCTTCCAGGTAGATTTCTTACTTAGATACGCCCTGAGTAGAGAGGATGTGTACTTGAATTTGTGACATTCTGGTTTCTATTTTTGTTTTAAGGAGGAGGAGGAGGAGAAAAAAAAGAAAAGAAGAAGAAAAAAAAATACCTACATTTTTTCCACAGCGCTAAGGAAAAACGACGTATGGTACAGTTGTAACAACAGACAGTTGCCAAGTTTCCTCCGATTAAACGTTTATTTTTGAGGAGAGTTCTGAATACTTTCTCTTGAAGTTTTTAGGTGATTTACCTATGTCTAGTCGTGAATAAAATTATTTAAAAAATTTCAAAAAAAATGTTCACAGAATGGAGATGTTGCGTGTGTGAGGAATTTGCGATTTGACTATTGATTCTTACGTAAAAGTTTGCAAGAAACACGATGGTGCCACTGGTTTTCTCTGAAATCAACTCCCAAGCTCAACAAACCTCTCAAGTTGAGGTCAAAATGGAGGGGATATCCCACATTATCCCACCCTACCCTGCGAGTCCACGTCTACATCAAGACAAACTCTCCATGCAAAGATAGGGTGCAAATACATTGACAGGGCTGCCACTTTATTTGGGGACTCCAAAACTGAAAACACGGCAACCCTCCTCATGTATTTGCTCCCTATCTTTGCATGGAGAGTTTGTCTTGATGTAGAGGTGGACTCTCAGGATAGCGTGGAATATCCCCTCCATTTAAGCCTCAACTTGAGAGCTTTTTTTGGGCTTGGTAGTTGATTTCAGAACAAGTGGGACCATCGTGTTTCTCGCGAACTTTTACATAAGAATCAATAGTCAAATCGCAAATTGCTCACACGTGCAACATCTTCATTCCCTGAAAATTCATATTTTATCAAAGGAAATTTGGCAACGTCTGGAGGCTCATACGGCGTTCTTCCTTAGCACGGCAGTATTGCACACCTGCTACTCGGTTATGAGATGCTCCGACTCAGACTAGTAGACGTACTCGGTCTGCCGCTTCGTGAAAAAGACGTTCTAACGACATACTATAAAATATCAGAACAACAATAATCAAGTCCTCATAAACACGACAAACGCGACAAGCCGTGCGAAAATGCGACATTCCATATTCGCAGCTTCTCGCGTTTTCTCCGGGCACTCGACACATAAAGTGTTACAAAATTATGCGATTCAATAAGCAACATTACGCCCGAAAATATTCAACTCCCCCCCCCCCCCCCCGCTTCCCTCCACCACATCGATAGAATTATACAAACTGGGCTCCGGCGTTAGACAGGAACATTGACACCCTTAACTGATTTTCCATATTTTCAGAGCCACCCATCGAAAACGCCAGGGTATGGCAATGGGCGGTTGCGGAGTGAGTCGACATGCATCGCGAATTTGCGTGGTTCGTGTTGCCCTTGTTTCGGAATAATTTATACCTTTAACTTTCTGGTTCACGCCCGTGTAACACCTATTGTCGACATTGTATTCGCTCAAAATTAAATTATAATGAATGAATAGCTCGTAAAACGTGCAATGTGCTTTCTGTTCGGCACACACCCTCTGAGTCTTGATAGAAACTCAGAATGAGGTGCCTTCTCGTGGTTTCGGAAAGACTGTATCTCTATTATTGTTTATTTCCTTGAGTTTATTCTTCTCTCATGTGGTGCCTCAGGGATTGGAAGTACATAACAATTCAAATGAATCTGAAAAACTTCTAATCTATGTTCAGTTATAGTTCTTACTGGTTTTGTGTTTTTACAGTTTGTCCGACCTCTCCCACTGACTCGATCCATTGTGCGGCTCACAGTGGATCGAGTCAATATGGGGGAGGTAGGACAAAATTTGGAAACTTTAAAAGCTTATAACTCCGTTTATACAAAATTTTGAGCTTTTGTAAGTGGTTCTATTTGTTATCTCGTGGAATTTACTTCTATATGCATCCCTTAAAATTTAAAATGTGACTTAATAATAAACATCAAAATTTGCAGTGTTAGTCAGAAATTTCATGTCCGACCTCTCTGATCGACTCGATCCACTGTGAGCCGGTGGAAATCCGGACCAAGGGAACGAGCTAAGATTCCTCACGTCGGGACGGAGATTTGCCTTGAGTTGGGTGCCGTGGAAATTAAGCCGAGGACCGGAGCGTTGTCGGCGGTGCAACAGAGGGCTGACATTAATGAGGGTGCTCGGGCTCCCGACCAACTGACCACGCACAGGCAGTTAGCTTCGATGCAACACGGAACCGGGAGCCGCTCGAAAATTAAATCGGGGACCGTCATGTCCGCCGCGATTCGGCTCCCCGATCACGTGCCAGATGCTCCGAGTGACCGAACGGGTGTCTCTTCGATAGATTTGTCAACTGGCCGGCTCGGCCGCTATTAGCTATTCCGGCGGTGCGGCATTGCCCGGACACCGTCACGTTACGTGTCAACCGGGTTCTTTTCTCGCTCCTTCTTGTCGGCCTCGCCCCATTGCATCCCTTTATCCGTGCCCCGGGTGAGTGCCTGACACCTGCGTCACGGTGCCTGCGCCTTCGTTTTAACGGCTAGGCAATCTGGGCACGTCACGCTCTAAACGGTTGCGCCAAGTTCTTCTGATTTAAGATCGGGGCGCCCTCCGCTTCAGGGAGGTGTACGGTACACCGTGTACCTCAAGAATGGAGATGTTGCATGTGTAAGGGATTTGCGATTTGACTGTTGATTCTTACGTAAAAGTTCGCGAGAAACACGATGTGGCCACTGGTTTTCTCTGAAATCAACTCTCCAGCTCAAAAAACGCTCTCAAATTGAGGCCAACATGGAGGGAATAACCCACGCTATCCTAAGAGTCCACCTCCACATCAAGACAAACTCTCGGTGCAAAGATAGGGAGCAAATACATTGATAGGGTTGCCGTGATTTCAGTTTTAGAGTTCCCAAATAAGGTGGCATGCCTGTCAATGTATTTGCTCCCTATCTTAGCATGGAGAGTTCGTCTTGATGTAGAGGTGGACTCTCAGGATAGCGTGGGATATTTCCTCCATTTTGGCCTCAACTTGACAGCTTTTTTTGAGCTTGTAAGTTGAAGTGAGAGAAAACCAGTGGCACCATCGTGTTTCTCGCGAACTTTTACATAAGAATCATCAGTCAAAGCGCAAATTCCTCACACATGCAACATCTCCATTTAAAGCACGCGAAAAATTAGTCGTCTCTGATCGAAAGACATCCAATAGAGGGCAAATTCATCTTCGCCGGAACATGATTTACTTTAAAAATTAAAAAGTTAAAAAGGCCAACATTCCACAAATAAACATCATTTAATTAATACCCTTCATTTAGCCATACGGACTAAATCTCAATCCATTTCTCCACGAGAGCACGGAGATCAAAGTATGAAGGGAGGCACAGGCATACATTCAGGATCGGAACAAAAAAGTTGGGGAGCAGAATAGGAGGGGGACGAAAAACGAAAAATCACGCATCCAGCTGTCGCGGGGGAAAAGAACTTCCGTGAGGGCGCGAGACGACGATAAAACAGTAACGTAAAATATTTAATTGTTCCCCGGACATTTAAGAAATTCCGTCCACGTTTGTTTGTAGTTCAATAAAAGTATGACTTACGACGCGACCCATGCCGGGCACCAGCGCACAGTGGGTCGAGTCAATATGAGAGGTCGGACGAAATTTGGAAACTTTAAACGCTTATAACTCCGTTCATACAAAACTTAGAGGTTTTACAAGTGGTTTCATTGGTTTCCTCGTGGAATATTCTTCTAAAAGAACCCCTTAAAATTTGAAATTAGACGACATAAACAGAGAAAATTGCAGTTTTAATCAAAGTTTTACGTCCAACCTCTCTGATTGACTCGATCCACTGTGCGGCGCCTTCGCTAATCCGCCCCCAGGCGGCAACTTTACAAATTCTGTGTTTTACTAACTCGACGCCGGTAGCTTATTGAAATTCAACGGATATCTGCTGGCTGCTCAGTGATACGTACAGGAATTGTTTTGGTGCCTGATTGGGCCTCGATCCGGTAGCAGTGCATTTTTCCTCCTAAGAATAAGCCTGACGTCATTTTTTCAACATTCGACTCTATAAAGTCAGTTTTTTACGAGGAAAAAGTCTTGCAAAAAAATAGCTACTCCTGCAAAAAATAACTGTCCATTTTTTACAGTGGATTTTTCACAGATCTTTGATTGAAATCTGAGGAAGAGTGCTTTTTTATTTCATACATTTGAACTTAGATACTAATTTGTATTAACTATACCAAAGTTTTTTTTTATACCTAGATACTAAATACTTGAGTTTTTATTAAAATTAAACTTTTCGGAAAATCACTTTTTCTTAATCGATGCGAATATATAACCACACCCATAGTGGCCTAGTGCGGCCCAGCATTTCGAACGAATCATCTTAACACAAACTGTCGAAAAATTATGTTCTTTTTATGCAAGTTTGATTTATTTTTCGTTAAATCTTACCCGTATGACTGTACCCCCCCCCCCTAAAAAGAGACTTGTTTTTCTACTTTTCATCTTTTCTGCCACCCTTGGACAACTGCCCTAGATTGCTGGCCCGGGCAATCCGGACATGAGGGACCAACACAGCATGATTGGTTCAAATTAAGCGAACGCAGCAGTGCATATAATACGAGTAGAATCGAGTATGCACGTAAAAAAGAGAAGATCTGATCGAAATGAAAACAAATCAAGTGGAGAAAACAGCCCTGGATCCACCGATGGTATACCTTCACGCATTTTGCCGAGCTAAGTAAAAACGCCGTATGAGCCACCAGGCGTTGTCAAATTTCCTTCAACAAATCACGAATTTTCAGGAGAATCTTTGAATTTCTCTAGTCTGATTTCTCGGCGGATTTCGTTCGTAATTTTACTTAAAAACTCTGACGATTTCAAGGAAAAATATTCATAACTTTCTTCAAAAATAAACGTTTCCAAAGAAGAAATTCCGCAACTCTCGAAAGTTCATACGGCGTTTTTCCCCGGCATGGCAGCATAGGGGACGCCCGAATGTGCTCGGCGAGTTTAGAGCGATGGAAACTGGCGGTGACACGCGGAGAATGGCGGAACACTTAACGGCGGAAAGTGGCGGGGAACGAGAGGTGTCCCCGACAGCGCGCTTTTTTACGAGATCGCCCCCGTTCGCCGGTGCGCGGTGTTCTCGCCGACAACAAGTGAGCAAGCGAACGAGCGAAGAAGCTAATTATCCACGGCCGGATAGCGCCAGATGCACCTGAAAGCTCCGTCCTCCCCCGTAAACAAAAGCTCAAGTTTTTGTCTGGTCTTGGATCTAATCGAGTGCTCGCTTCGGGCCTCGGGCGTCGCCCCCCCCCCCCCCCCCCCNGATCGCAACTCCGTCCAAACATTTCTCGGCCCCCGAAAGTTCTCTGCCAGTGTGCCTTAATTTCTTTCATTCGAGCTTCAGACTCAACTTTTGACCCGTTTAGCCGGTCTCCTCCTTGCAAGCCAGTGGCGTGGTGTGCTTTACGATATATCGATTGATCTGTCACTTAAACCTAGGGAAAATGATCGAAAAACAGGGTGTTTGCAACGAACACCTTAATAATCGATTCTTTACCGTAGCTTCCAATGGGGGAATATCGATATTCGATCATTCACGCCAGTTGTTGCAAGCTCCTAGGTTTAGTTGCGAAAGTCTCAATTGAATCCATATATACACCAAAGTAGATTCATACATGTCCATTAAAAAATAGTGTTTGTGAGCTCGCTATGCACAAAATAAGACTGTGAAGATAGGAATCATCAAATGGACCGCGTCAAACAGAAAGGAACCGACCCACATCAGCTATTGCCAAAGTGGGCAATTCAATGTTATGCATTAACGATTGTGCGGATATTTGTGCAGATTTCAGTGAATTTTCTCCGTAGTACGAAGTAAATTCCTTAAAATTTTCAAAGGAATCCGCACAAACGTTCTCTGATAAAAAATTAAATTGTCCAGTTAAATTTGGCAATAGCTGATGTGGCATGGCACCTTTCTGTTAAACGCGGTTCAAATATATTGTATTCGTCGGAAAAATACAAGAGAAAGAGACATTGCGGACCTTTGACATGAATTAAGTAAAGGGCTCACCACCAAATGAACAATCCCTACAAGCCTTGGTACAAGTCGACGCTTAAAATGTTGATAGAATTAAAACGAAGTACAAGAGCATCGAGCAGAACTTTATGATGAACTCGTGTGAGCCACAAGAGTAAATGTGGGGTATAATTAACAAGACTGGGCTCGTATACAGGGGAGCTAATATGAATACAGCTAACTAAACTGACGCCTTCACATTTCATGATGCAATGAGAGACGTTCGAGTGCAAATGAAGCTGCGTGCGGGTTGCTGCCGGCTGGCCCGGGTAATTAGCACAGCAGCTACACCTACTGCCATGTTGCCAATCCTTATACGCACACCGAGAAAAATCGACTTCAACCTCACAAGAAAACAAATTTCTTCGGCTACTTTTTTTTGCTTTTAAGAAAAACTTGTTGCATTAAAAGAACGATTGATTACACTGAAAAAAAGTTACGTGGTATATAGACATATACCGTCTGTTCCGGGCTCAAAGGCCGGAAGTTCCGGGTGCTGGAGCCGTAGCCTTGATTGTTTCGGGTGCTACGCCCAGAACGGGGACGGTGCGTCTATATGGCCCGGAAGTAAGGCTTCGAGTTTTTTTTCAGTGTACGTAAAGTAACTTTGACAGCCAAAATTTCATAATAACAAAGAGAGATTCGTTGTCACAGGTAGAATTTTACTAAGCTTTATCAATCGCGTTTTTGACACACCACCAAAAGAAGCTGGTCTCTAGTTATAGTCTCTACGTAAATAGATTGTTCTTGACAAAAATTAAACAAAACGGAATTTTTCGCAAATTAACCGATGAAAAATTGTAAGAATTAAAACAGACAATTATCTTGTCCTAACGTATCATCGATGGACGTTGTCCGATGTTGTACAATTAAAAAAACAATAAATCTAGATGAGTGCGTCAACAAAAGCACCTTTCAAATTTTCAAGGAATAGATGGATTGCATTTTAAAAAAGAGAACTATTATTTTTGACTTATTTTTAAAAAAAAAAAAAAAAAAAAAAAAAAAAAAAAAAAANCATAGTTTCCTAAAGAAGATAAGTTTTTTTTTTTTTTTTGTGGATGAGTTGGAATTGGGAGAGTTCCTTGTCGCAGGATATACTCCAAATAGTAAAAACTTCTTTCATGAAGGGGAAAATGTTTACCTAAAAATCCACCATGACCCCATAATACAAAGTGACTATTGTCATGCCGTGCACCGATACATTTCTGGAACAAACTGCCCAGTTTCGGTTTACTTGCATAATTGGACTATTTCTATCAAACGGAACTATGTGCATTAAGACATGAGCTCTGAGACCCATAAGAATATATGCATATCAGTGCTCAAGTCATAATGCACATAGTTCCGTTCGACAGAAATACGTCCAATTGACGTCCTGCGTTCCTGAATCCTGACGCCGGCTGATGCGATTCAAGTCTCCCTGATTCAATCCACCCGGCAACAAGGCACGTATTATGCTGCACATCTGGTGCCGCTCCGGAGACTAAGTAATTAGTCGGCGAAGACTTCTGAAACCCGCGAAACCGTATTTTCATTTGATGACTTGCAAGGAACGTTCGACGGGTCTCAGGGCCACGAAAATTTCATTTCGGGGATTCCGAATCTGCTCACATCCGCCGTTATTACTGACGGTTAAAGCTGGTAACATGAGGGTATAGTCCCGAGCCCGGTCCATTGTGGCTTCCTTGAGTGAATCTTGTTACATGGGAACACAACTCGAGATTGAAGTCTTAAATCCGCCAATCTGTCAATTTTGGAAAAGAATAAGTTAGCGGTTTTGCCGCATTCTATAGTATAAAATACGCAAGCTGATGCTTTTATTCTTTCCCTCAATTCTGTTGGGGTGGGGAGTGCTTCAATAACGCTGTAATGTATAAAACAATTGCAAATCTAACCTTAAAATTACAAAAATTGCGAAGTTTTCTCTTTGTTCTGCAAAATTGTCCGTTTGCAGATCGGCGATATTGCTCGTTGTCGTTAGCCATCGGCATGCGTTTCACGCCGACCGCACTGTGCTTGGCGCAATGCGTGAAGTATTCTTGCAGTCTTGTAGGCGCTAATATGCGCTTCAAGCCGGCCGAGCGACCGAGCCGACCGTCCTGCGTCTTTGGCGCAATGCGTGAAGTATTCCCGCAGTCTCGTAGGCGCAAATATGCGTTTCATTCAAACGGGCGGAGTTGAGTAGTTGTCATCGTGCTTGGTTGTTTGTGCCGATGCATGAGGGCGGAAATTCCATCACAAGGCAAAAAATCAAAAATCAAAAATAAAGAGAATTCGTTACTGCGATGGAATTTTTGCGCACACTGAATGGATTATTGTCATTCAAGACGTGTTACATGAAATCCAACTAATTTTCATTTCTTGATTTGCATATGTATCGATCATCTTAAATATCATTAAAAGCGCATTGCTTCGCTAGGGGATGCTCCGATCGTTGAAGTCGATAGCCTGGTCCGTTTCGAGGAAAGTCCATCGCTAAGGCCGATACGTCGTTATAAGTGATGTCATCATATACAATGCGTAAATATATTGATTAAATCGGAGTTCAGCCGGGACCGGTCAAATTGCGTCACTATGTCCGATAGGTTGTTATATCAGCTGCTGTCATATTCGATGTCCACTGTGCTTACAATAAAAATATTATCATAATCCAGACCTCGCAAATGGATTTGCCCCTCAATGGGCGATAAACTAAAAAAAAATGAGTGCAAAGTAAGAGTTTCTTGGCCATTATGAATTATAATACTAACTTGCGGATGTTTTTTTTTTTTTTTTAAAAAAAGAGGAAATTTTAGAGACAAAATCGAAATTATAGGTTCAGATGGAGGATAACAATTTCCTTCGAGATCCATGGATTTTTCATGCAAAAATGATCACGACCTCATTTTCAGAGCCAAGCATTGATTGAATCCCAAAATGTATATGCTTTTAATACCCTGCAAATAGAGCTTTGTTAATTGTTCCTCCACTTCGAATATTCAGTTCACAAATTTCTACAGGAACGTGTGAATTTATCCCTCCCCTCCGAACAAAATACCATTTTTTCCTTTCATTTTACATCAACGCGCAGGCACAAAAGGAACAATAATGAATTCACGTAAAAAAGCGAGGTATAATTTGAGAAAGAAACGCATTAAAATTTCCTGAATGAAGCAGGTGCGCTCCAAGAGGTTAGGGGGATCGAGATAGGGGACCTTGAATAGCGAGGCTCTAAGGAACAGAATGGGTAAAGTATCATTGCGCGAGGATTTTTATGAATTTAAAACGTCAAGAGGCCGAACAACTTGGAAAATATTTCCACTCTTCAGTTTTTCACTCGTTCGAAGGGGGGGGGGGAGGGCATACTCGCGAAAGAGCAGGAGAAAGGGCGTCCGCCGAAGGAGAGGTGAGCCATACAAACAGGGAAAGGGACCAGGAGTGGAAACCAGGGCTCAGGGCAGTGTCGCCGGAAGTTGTGTTAAATTAACTCATTTTCAAAAGCGTCAACTGTAAATGTATCTTTTGACAACATTACCTTAACCGCGCCTGAGTTTTGGACTTTTCTCTTTGGTGTGATCACTAAAATTGTGATTATTAGGAATTGAAAAACAAAATACTTTGTACAGTGCATCGTTTTGTACTACGAGAACTATCACTAGAGGATATTTTGAGTGTTGCGTCATTGGTTCGCTCGAGACAGGGCACAGAATTTTAAACTCCGGTAAAATAAGACATGCACGCTGCCGTGATAGCGAAGAGAGCAGTAAGTGCATTTCTGTATGAGCCACGATTAGCACATGCTTGTGCTTGTATGTGTTTCGAGGGTCATTCCAACATGTACTTACTGCTCTCTTCGCTATCACGGCAGTACGTCTGACAAGAAAACGAGCATAATAGCGCGAAGTGTGGCAACATCGCTTCGGGAGGGGAGAAGGAACCCACGCGGCTCTTATTAACACAAGCTGGAGTAATGCGTACGATGTTAAGAGTCGAGAACGCGGATCATTTCGTGAATGATAGAAGCGAGTATTGAATGTTATAACTGGAACATAGCTCTCGTAAAACTCCGCCCGATTGCAACTGTCGCCGTTTATCATTAAATTTGAAATTCGCTTCAGTTTTCCGAGTATCGGCTCTTTGCTCCTGCGCCCGAGCCCACAGTCTCGGATACTGTTCGCCTCGTCCACGTGGGCAGATGGATAATTTATACTCTTCATAAATATATCTCGTGATTGGAGTGGATACTCGCGAGTTGGCTGCGATCACTCGACCGCTTGGGTGGAGTTTGGAGACCGGTAATGCAGCCGTAAGGTGCAGCAGATGCACTCAGCTCTTATGCCGCGTGTGCCTTTAGTTCTGTCAATTTGCTCTCGAAGTGGAGGAGAGGCTCCAATGAAAACATTCCGAGAGAGTAGACAAGACGATTAACCTTTGAACGAATCGTTTCGATTTCGATTCATTGAGAGAAAAGCTATGAGGTTCGATATTGACTGTATATTCGGCACCGTTAGGGCCAGCGATCTCATGAGGCTTCTAAGGCGTTTCACGCTAAAATTCTTGACGGCGTCGACCAATATGCATGACAGGAACTGAGATTGGTTTTTGAATCTCTTAATTTTAATGGTTCTTCCTCTCGAACGAAGTCAAATTCAAAACGAAAAATGTAAAAATCAACGAAGAGTTTAAAGTTTTTCGTCAAGCTGTAAAATACTTCTAATTAATTTTTGACTTTGTTTAATTCGTAATTTCAAAAAAAAATTTAAAAAATTTTTTAGATAAAGATTTATCGAATCATTCTATCAGTGTAATTGATATTCTAAATGCCTCAAACGATATTTTGGAGTTGGATTTACTTGATATTAGTTATTTGACTTAGATGGTTGGTGTTTTCAGTATTTCTGTATTTTTGGCTTAATATTTGATCGATAAAATGATGAGATTATATGTAATAGAAATTAGATGAAAGAGAAGAACTGGTTCACGCAGCATATGAAAAGACACGTTTAAAATGCCTCAAATTTCACAAACGTGTGATTCAACTCAGGTGGGAAGGATTTGGAGCCTGAGTCCATCAGAGTCAGAGCTCCTCCTAAGGAAAGCTGTAATTTGTATAGACTGGGAGGTTCGGGATTTTGCAGAAATCACGCAATGTCAGCTCAAAGTTTACGCCTGGCAGGTCGCGCTTTGGGATGTCTCCTGCTAAAACCGCGAGTGCGCCGAGGCAAAAAGGCAGAAAATTAAGTTAAGGGGTGCACATATATCATTGAAACGCGAGATCTTCGGCAAGGAGCACTGATGCCACAGGAGGCCCAAATAAAATCATTTACGTGGAGAACAACATTTACCGCAAAATGCATTACCCTGATTTCCCTTACACATGATGGTGACATTCCCTGACAAATGAAAAAATGTCAGATTGTTAAAAGACATAGTTACAAATAGTGTTCAGGCAAAATGTGTTGTTCGAAACGTCAAACCCACTCGAGAAAGCAAATGAAGGCGATTTGACGATTTTTCCCTGTCAATTTCCCTGATATTTCCAGGTTTTCCCTGACTTTTTAAAATTCCCTGACATTTCTCGATTTTCCCGGTGTTCCTTGACTGTGGCAACCTTGATTTACTACAGAGTAAACATTACAATAAATTAATTTAGGAATCAACTGGAGGATTTAAATTAATTGAATTAAGCTGAACACTCACCCCCACAGTTTCGTACTGGTACGCATTAGAGTTCAAAAAATTTAATTTTGACTCTAATCATATCAATTGGCTTTGTTTCCCCGGCGAAATGGTGTGGACCCAGCACCATTACTCCACCTTACTACATACAGTTCGGGCCACTTCTTAGTGTGTGTATTTTTCTTTTTTTTCCCATTAATTGAATTAATTAAGTAATTTATTGAGGTAAAGTTGAGCTTTTAATTTTGACGCCCTTTATTTTAAATGTGATCTCAATGTTTAGGAGTCTCGGTTTTTACAGTTTCCACAATACATTTTCCTCCAAATGAAGTAAGTCGATTTTCTTATAATAATATTTTTTCCACTCACTCGAAATTTCGATCATTAGAATGGAAACCCCCGAAGGAAAATCATGGCAACTTAGCAACCGAGGAGAGGAGCCCGATTATGGAGGGAGCTAGACGCAAGTTGGTGCGGCTGGGATTTGGGGTTGCCGCGCGCGCGGCGGAAGGGGCTGTTTGCTTAAAAAACGAAGACAGAACTCGCGACTCGCTACCGGCGGCAAATGGAATTAGGGTTACAAATTACTGGTAATGAATTATTCCTTAATCAAGGCCGGATGACTGACTGCATGGATGGATAACGCTTGGCGCTCTGTTTATCCACCGGGTTTGTTCAGTCAATACGAGCGCGGCGTTTACTTCTGGCTTCAATGAATGAATTAGGCACCTGTCAACACCGAAAACAACCGACAATCCGCGCGCAGTCGGCGGATTTTCGGTTTGATTCTCCGCGCTCTGTTTCATCTATTGATTTTTGATGCGTTTACAGACGGCAGAGACGCCTTCACTTTCCGTCTGTCAAGCGAGTTTTCAAGCTACCCATTATTCCCTCCTTATCTGTTTTTTTTATTCCCCAATGAGTCAATTTTTGTTAAATACTTCTTAAAAAATCTTAAAAATAATCAAATTAATAATGTTAGCCCTTAAGCGGAAAAAATAGCATGGAAACCCTGCGATATAAAATGAGTGAATTGATGCAAAAACTAAGTAAAATACGTGCTTTACAAATGAAGGGTCGTAACAATTGTAATAGAGATGTTGCATGTGTGAGAAATTTGCAATTTGACCATTGATTCTTACGTAAAAGTTCGCGAGAAACACGATGGTCCCACTGGTTTTCTCTGAGATCAACTCCCAAGCTCAAAAGCTCTTAAGTTGAGGCCAAAATGGAGGGGATATCCCACCCTACCCTGAAAGTCCACCTCTACATCAAGACGAACTCTCCACGCAAAGATAGGGATCAAATACATTGAAAGGGCTGCCACTTTGTTTGGGGACCTCAAAACTGAAAACACGGCAACCCTGCTAATGTATTTACTCCCTATCTTTGCATGGAGAGTTTGTCTTGATGTAGAGGTGGACTCTCAGGATAGCGTGGAATATCCCCTCCATTTTGGCCTCAACTTAAGAGCTTCTTGTGAGCTTGGGAGTTGATTTCAGAGATAAACAGTGCCACCATCGTGTTTCTCGCGAACTTTTACATAAGAATCAGTAGTCAAATCGCAAATTCCACACACATGCAACATCTCTATTATAAATAACTCTGGATAATATGAACTGATAGGTTGGCAACCCTTCTGGGCCCTGACGGCTCCGTGACCTAACCTCAAAATTACCGACAACTCCGTACTCTCAGAGTAACCTACGGTCTCGATCGCTGTAACAAAACATTTGGTCAATCAACTAAGTTCTCAAGGTTGCTCCAGCCGAAAAAAGGTAACTCGAAGTAACCCAAAGAAACCATAAACGCGGAAATTTTTAACCGTGTGCCTACGGCGACCGCGCCGTGGCCGCCGCAGGTTGCAGTGGAGACGGTTCCGTTGACAGGTCAATGATTTATAGTTTTCCCGCATCGCTTTTCCTACCCTTGCGAGACCCGAGACTCGACGAGACGAGACATTTCGGCGGCCGCATCCACGGCGCGGAGCTCCCTGCTCTCCGACCGCCACCGCCGCCGTCGCCTCGGCGCGGAAACGCTTTTCCGCCCGGAAGCAGACACATTTTCGCGTGAACGTAACCTTGGACTCATTAATCAGCTCCTGGTGGGGTGAGGGGTGGAGGCAAGCGCTCTCTTCCAGGTGCGTGTGAAGTGCGCGCGGAGGAAAGCAGCGGCGCCAAATCGCGGGACAAAAATCACGTACCTAAATAACGATGTAACGTAAAAGTGTGATGTCTAAAGTAGAGTCCCTTTATACTGAGAGTCAAGACAATGTGAATCCATTTCTGATTGGTTCCCGTATTTTAGGCCTTCACAGTGTCACAAGCGGGAATAAAGATTACATTTTCACCAACTGCAAAAATTATAATCTGGAATGGACCGAGGAATTGCGGGTTCGGCAAGGAACAAACAGAATGAGAGAAGAGAGAAGGAACGGAGAAAGGAATTTGAGCATGGGCCGATCAAAGATTACGAAAAACGTTCAATTTCTGTAATCTGTATTCCCGTTTGTGACTCCATGAGGGGGTGTTGTCTTGACTCTCAGTTTAAGGGACTCTAGTCTAAAGTGCCAGATACACCTGCAAGCCAGACGCGCGTCTTGAGCGGCGAGGAGGCCTTCGGCCGAGTTCGGGAATCTCCGCAGCCAATCAGGTTGCAACTCGCCGCTCCTACCTCACTCAAAAGCCTAGAGATACATACGGTAATTAATCGCGGCGAGTGAAAGACGAAAGCCAATGGAGAGCCTTGATTTCGATCCTTTGACGTCGATGTATCGAAATCAAGGCTTTTCATTGGCTTTCGTCTTTCACTCGCCGCGAATAATCGCCGGGTGTATCTAGGTCTTAAAGTAGGATCCGAATCTACTTTTTGCGTCTAGATCTAGAAGCGCGTCTAACGAGCAGGTGTATCTGGCACTTAGTGTAGTGACGATTGAAGCGCGTGATTTGGGAGTTGTTTTGGCCTAATCGGCAAAATGAAGGCGAGCGAGCCCCCCAGCCGCAATTATTGTGTCAAGCAAGTAACGTAGCTCAGTTCGCCTTCCTTTGACCGGTTAGGCAAAAACAGATCCTCAACGTAAAATAGTATGATTAAAAATATTGGCATGTCGATAGCTAAGAAACACTACCGTATATCTGCGAACTGACAATGTTGCAGTATAAAGAAGAAAATTTGCCGTTTTTGTAATTATTTTGTGGTTAGATTTGCAATTTTAAGCGTGCCAGTAGGGCTCGCTTTTTTTTATACATTACATCGTATTTACAACGCTCCCATGGAGAATTGGAAAAAAACTAAAGCCATTAGCTCGCGTACTTAGTATTGAAAAATTCGGTGAAGTTTTTACCTGATTTTCACCATTATTTTTAGTTGAGCGGTGTTGTCCCTTCGCACTCGATTGGCAAGCTTCACGTTCGAGAGGGGCTTAGTCTGATTTCTTTAAAATTAAAAGATGATGATTATGAATGAATTGAGATTATTTGTGCCGCTGTCAATCTTTTTCATCGCCAAAAGCTTTATGCTTTGAATTTGTCTCCGATACAGCACCCCTCCACTTGAACGAGAAAAACGTCAAAATATGTAAAGAGCTGTATTTATACATTCTTAGAGGCAATTTTAGAGCCCGAAAGGCTCTATAATGGAGCATTATACGCAAATAAGAAGACTAATATTGTTGATAGGAAACTTACAGATTCGAGAAGTAACAAATAGATCTAGGCATATTTTAAACCCCACGTACCTGCAACAATCAAAACGAAAAATACATATGAGTGAAAAAGCTAAAAAACATTAATGAGAAATAATAACGACAGTCAAGTGAAATCAATCATTATATACACGGAGACACGTGCAAATGAAATTTAAAGAAGCATGAGATTCGAAAGTCTCATAGTTTTTTTTTATTTTGATTTTTTTAAACATATAGTTCCTTTAATCTCGAATGCGTCAAAATTACTTTCCGATTCTATAATTTTTGCTCTTTCAGTTCACTTCAAACAGTTCCAATATTTTTAGCATAAGAAAGTTACTTCCGCTCTTGTATGAAGTGGAAGGATCTCCCCACAGCTCAAAAAGGACGCATGAACGACTCGAATAAAGCCCGAAACTCTTATTATAATACACTTTCTCTTCTCTCACACTTTCCATTCTTATGAAATTTTCTCCTGTTTTTCTTTTACGGTTGTGCACGTACAAACTCATTAAGGACGAGAGAGTTCGGAGCATAAAACATGGATTCACCCCTTGTCATTTTACACTTGAGACTCCCAATTTGTATTCCTTTCGAGTAGTTGTTTCAGCCTGTGCCTCATTCTAATTTCAGACTCTAATTGACGCGACACTAAAGCTGCTGAAAAGCGAGCAGCGGTCGTAAAATCAGACTTTGAAGGGACAGTGAAAGCCTTCTAAAAATCGGCACCCTCCTGACAAAACGACGTAACTATACCGCCTGATGAACTTTGTCGTCCATATGATTAAATGCTTTTCTGGGCCCATCTCAAATTGTAGTTCCGCCTTGTCGGCCAGGTGGCGAAATATGCTCACGTTTCGTTGCGTCGTCCCTTCTTTTGCACTACAAACTGCCTTTGCAGCTTTTTTGACGCTTTCTGATCAACTAATGGATTTCCTGGATATGTGCTAGTGCCCATGGAAAGAAAATGAACGTAATGGTGGGTTAATATTGCTTTTACTCAAGGAGTGAAATACAGAAAAAATGAAAAAATACGCAAGACATTCGGAAACGTATAGAATTAAAATCTGTAAGAACTCCGAAAATCAGCTCATTTTACAGAATGAGCTCTTTAAGAATACAAACGGAAGAGAACCAGATTATATCACCTACATAGATTTTGGGTATATAGGAATCAGGGACTAACCCTGCCCGAATGTGAGTCAAGCTCTACAGGAGCCAAGCAAGCTGGCACCCTTCCAGAATTTAATAAGGGATGCCATTCTAGGGTCCGGGTCCAGCCTACGATTCATTTTTGCCGTGTACTCTGCTGTTTGAGACTTTTCTCTCAGGGCCAAAAAACAGTTAAAATCTTTTGGAATTCTCTAGTTTTTAACGTCCTAGATCATTTTAACATGAGACCTAAATTTAAAATGAATAATATACGTGTAAAATCCTCACGTTTCCCTATGTGCCAGTATTGCCTACCACACAACTTGCCCAACGCGTTTTTATTGCATAGTTTACGCGAATCCCTAGTAGTTAATACGATAATCGCGGCGGTGATCTGGGATTCAGCTCAGTCCAGACGACGGAGCAATATAAAGAACGCTGAAACAAAAGTTAACAGCTCCACAGCAGTATTAGCTCACGTCTGGCGTGGCGCTGTCTTGAGCGAAAACCAGGCGAGGGCAGGGGCTGAAATGCAGATTTCAGAGGCGCATTAATTACGCAAGTTTATGGGCGGAACGTGATGAGCAAAGTTTGGAAAATATGATCGTGGACCCGACTGACTGGCTGGGGGGGGAGGGGTGGAGGAGGTCGAATGATAATGCAGAAAGCTTGAGGATCAAAACATAAGCACATGAAAGCAACGCAACTCCGTGGTTTGCGGTCGTCGCACCGACAGTAAGACCGCAAAGGAGACTCTTTTAATCAAAGTTTCTTCTTTAAATAACTCAGCGTGAAGGAATAAGTAGAGTAAAGCGTCAGCATAAAAGAGCTTGGAGACGCTCTCTCAAATTTAGACTTGCAGGCCACTATGGTTTCCCCGAAACGGACCATAGGAGGATACAAAATTCTCAGTCAATATGGCTAATACATTAGGAATATTAGCGTTTACATATTAAAATGGGATTAAACTCTCTCTAACAGGCATTTTTAAGATGGGTTTAGATGGATTTATTAAGATGGAAATCAAACAACTTTACGGACATATAATTTACAACCCATACAGTTACATTTTACTTTCTTCTGGAGACTCTGATCGCTATTTGCAATTCCTAGAGAATTGGCTTACATGGACAGGGAAAAATTAAACGTTTAAATTCTGGTGTATTTGGTATTATACTGCCGTGCTATGGAAGAACGCCGTAAGAACATTCGAGAATTGCCAAATTTTCCTTGATACAGCACGTATTTTTGACAACATTCATGCATATTTTTCCTTGAAATTTTCACAGATATTTTAGATTAAATTGCGTACAAAATTGACTGAAAATTTTGGGGGAAAATATTCACAATTTTCCGTGTCAATTCGGATTTTTCGAAGGAAGTGTGGCAACGTCTGAAGGCTCATACGGCGTTCTTCCTTAGCAGGGCAGTATACCTCTCCTGTGGAGAAACCCGCGTTTTCAAAATGTGTACTTTTCTATATAATCAAACATTGTGTGGATAGCAGTATTAATTAAATTAATAAAGGAGAAGCAGAACTGCCATACCTGTGTAACTTTATTAAATGAAAATTACATTTTTACTACATGTTCTTTGGTTTTTTACTACAGGAGGCGCTTGATACTTCAGGGAAAGATCTCGTTTAGGATATTGATCATATATTGATGATTATTCTAGGTGAAATGTTTTTTTTCAGAAACTGGGAACGCACATTCCAACATCTGCACATTTTTTAAAACTTCATCAATGATTTTGTTCAGAAAACAGTATGAAGGGCGAGACAAGGAAAGAAACATCAGAGGGGGGACCAGAGAAAAAGAAAAGACTAAACAGGAGGGGTGGTGGCAAAAAAAGAGAAAAAAAAGAAAATAAGAGAGAAAAGGGGGGACAACGCCTTTGAGATAGAATGTTGCGCAGTTTATTTAGTACCCCGGGGGGTAAACTGAACAGATCCCCTTTATATTTTAAAACCAATTTGGGCGGTAAATCATGGCTGAAGTGGCAATCCGAGGTATATAGGTATAGAAATGAATCCCTCTAACGGACTTGACGTGGACAAAAGTCCGGGGTTAATGAATTCGGAGGTGAAAGTGAAAAAGTTTGCTCAAAATTCAGTTAGTCAGCTTCGAATCGGTGCTCACGGAGGGCAATTAAAATAATCAACTCCCATTAAGGAGCCAGGCAATTAATGGGTTCGGAGAACTTCCACCTAGGGATATCCAGCAAAACTTCTTTAGCTCCTTCCGTGCACCGATTTGACTTAATCTAGGATCATTAATTCGAGTCTCTGAGGACCTTTGCAGATACCCTTGCCCCTTCCCGTGCCCGGACCCCCCTCCCCCCACCTCCCAATTATCTACAACTCATCTGTCCAGTATCAATTTTTCAATGTCCTAAGTTAAAGCCTACACATTTCTGCCCGAAAGTATCTGTCTCTAGCTCAATTGAGTCATCGGCACAGCTACTTTGCTCCTAATATAATCGCAGTGTTTTAAGCATGCTGACTTCCGAAACTGTTTTGAAATTTGGAGAAGGGGAACACTCATTTTTACCAATTTGAGTGGATAAATTTCGATATTTCTGGTACTTTTGCTCTCGAAAAAAATTTAAAAAGCGTGGAAATAAAATAGGATACGATGTGGTCAAACTCTTTCCGCTGAAACTTTTAAATTTGACAAAAAAGAAAACTCTTTTTGGATATTTTGTAAGCAAAATTTACGAACAGTAAAATATACAAAAAACTATGTTTAAATATTCATCCTTTAGAGGTTACTTTGAAGTAGTTTTAAAAATTGAATTTTACTGAAAGTTCACCTCTCGAAAATTCTACTCCAAAAGTAGCTAACAATGGTTTCCTTCACTATAAATATTTACCTGTCTTCCATGAGGGTTGCATTTTTGAAATTTCCATGTTTTTTAAACAATCGTTGCAATCAGGGCTTGCTTTCAAATGCAGCGTGTTTCAGTTTGCTTTTTGATTTTTACACGCCTTATAAAAAGCGGCTAAATTGAGTCAGGCGAATGATGTTTTCATATTTCGGAATTAAGATTTATGTTATTGTTTTATTTCAAAAAACGGATGATAAGAAAAGTGCTGTTACTACTACAGTCTATCGATCGGTCGTAAAGTCACTGGCACGAATTGAAACAGTCGCGCTGTAGTGTAAATCAGCATTTAAGACTTTGGGATTTGAAATCCCGAGAAAAGCGGTACCCTTATTTTTTAAACGGAGTTTTCACTCAATATTATCGCGGCAATAGCAGTCCGATATTACTTCAACTACTTTAAAAAGCGAGTCTGCTGTGCCGTTACCAAGAATTGTTGGGTCTTTAATTTGATCCCTCCGAGAAACCTGTTATTTATTGGATTTGGGAATCACTTCCAGCTTAGGTTGGTCGCTCTAAAAAAGGTATTTCGAACGAATAAATCTCTGGCTCTCCACCTCTTCGCTCCATTTTTACGTGCTTGTCGTTTTCGGAACCGAATAATGCGCGATGAGTCCCTCGCATCAGCATAAATCATCACGGCTTGAACCCGGTAATTCTCACTCCGACGCGAAAAAAATTGGTGTTTTGTAGTCACGCTTTTTCGCTCGTCCCACGGGGACCTAATTCCCGTGTAATTCTCAAAATAGCTTCCACTCAATGCCTCCGCGAATTGCTGATGTTCATTGTGTGGAAAACAATATGTTTGACTACATAATATTCCCAGGTACGTACGTACACTAACAAAAATTCTGATACCCACAATCATGTAATGTTAAAATATTCATTGGAATAATTCGAAACTTACCAGTATTTACTCAATATTAGGAACGGATATTTTCTATGGTAATACTTCCACGGAGACCTATTTCCCGTGTAATTGTCAAAATAGCTTTCACTCAATGCCTCCGCAAATTGCTGATGTTTATTGTGTGGAAAACAATATGTTTTACTACATAACATTCCAAGGTACACTAACAAACATTTCTGATACTCACAATCATGTAATGTTAAAATATTAATTGGAATAATTCAAATTTTACTAGTATTTATTCAATATTAGGAACGGATATTTTCTATGATAATATTGGCCCAGAATAACGCCATGCGCCAGAAAAACAAGTTTTATGTATGTGATATTGTTCTTCATAACTATATGAGACTGAACTCGAATATTTCACATAATGGTGGTTCGTACAACGGTGCATACTTTGGGCGAAGTCTATCGCGCCATGAATGTTGAAAATCCGAAAATACATTGGCTTTTATTTCACATATTATAACGTTGATTTTTAAAATCACCGATATGAACCTTACATTTTCAAGGAATCGCTTACATCTATGGGTTGGATAGAATAATTCGGCTTCATGCATTTTTTAGTGTTTGTGGATTATATTTGCGTTGGTAGCTTATCATGACTGCGGGAGCTAACGTCTTCCGAATCCTAAGAAATAAAGCTATAAAACGTTCAGTTCGTTGAAATAGTGGATATTTTAAACACTTCCGTGTTGCTACGAGAAAATAAGGAGGTCTTAAGGGGGGAATAACAGCAAAAGGCACCCGATTCCACCACGGTACGAGAAGAGCTAGAGCTGAACGATATTGCGCACTCAATTTTCAGCGTTTACCTTTTAGCAAATAAGATGAGATAAACTCTCGCGGTTAGCGGGAATTGCACGGGAAGCTTTATTCTCGAGTGAGAATACGTACTCAAAATGTGTGCGAAGATTGTGACGCACCGCGCAAGGTAAACGTCTTCATCCGCCATAAAATTTCATGGCGAAAATTCTAAAACAACCAACCATGATAGAATTGCAATTTACCTCACTCCCCCACTAACATCCTCGCGGAGTTATCTCGGCTGTAGATTGGTCTTTTATCCCTGTAATAACCGTTCTCGCCTGCGTGGAGAAATCCCATCTTTTGACATTTTAATAACTCCTTTTCAAGGAGCAGAAAGTGCAATCATAAAACAGTTCGTGGGCTGAGGTATGCGCTGAAGAAAAGCCGTACAGGAAAATAAAGCTCGAGCGAAAAAAAGCTTCCTTTGAGGATTTTGAGTTCTTC
Organism: Bemisia tabaci; assembly: GCF_001854935.1. Classification (NCBI taxonomy): domain Eukaryota; kingdom Metazoa; phylum Arthropoda; class Insecta; order Hemiptera; family Aleyrodidae; genus Bemisia; species Bemisia tabaci. The sequence goes on from NW_017548020.1 coordinate 2,099,460, forward strand.
GAGAATCTTATCCAAGAAAGCACAACGAAGCAAGGGCTCTACTTTGGCCACGCTTGGAACCTCGTGAAACCAATTTGACGGGAAATATATGTGTGGCGCAAGAGACAAAGAAACCAAAACACAAAGAGGAAAGAAAATGAAGGAGGGAGAGAAGGAAATTGAGGACGGAAAGAGAGGGGGAAAAAAACTCGGACATCTTTTTCGCAACACTTTCTGATAGATTATCTCACGTATTAGGACACGAAATTTTACTTTCTCGGCCTAATTATTTCCATAATTTTACGAAAGCTTTACCGATAGTTCCAAGAGAAAGAATATTCCCCGACACTCCTGCGCAAAAGGTTCGGAAAATATCTTTGGAAGTTCGAAGGAAAATCAGAATTTTTTTTTTTCAAAAGCTATTATCACATTCTTCAAAGTATTAACATGGTGACGGGAGATTTGTAACATTACAAAACAAGGTACACGGTTTGATAATTTTACCATCAAAATTAAGTTTCGCGGTTCCGTTTTCACTTGAAATTAAATATTCACAAAACTTTTCCTCTGCTCTCGTAATTCAGAAACGTTGACGCCTTCCGTCGCACAGTGGATCGAATCAATGGGAGAGGTCGGACATGAAATTTCAAACTAAAACTGCATATTTTGATGTTTAATTCGTCAAATTTTAAAGTTTAGGGGTGCTTGTTGAAGAGAATTTCACGAGGAAACCAATGGAACCAATTTTAAATCATCAAAGTTTTGTATGAACGGAGTTATAGGCTTTTAAAGTTTCCAAATTTTGTCCGTCTTCGCCCATTGACTCGATCCATTGTGCGGCGTTGGTCCTTAGCCGGCAGAATACGTAAGGTCAGGATGAAAACAAAGGCAGAATATAGGGGAGACGTTTGAAACTAACGGAACGGTTCGGACTCGGGGATGATGAAAAGCTTGCTTTATTGACTGGCAAGCCGTGCGCTGGAGCAGGAGTCGAGCTAAGGAAGAACGCCGTATGAACCTTCCAGAATTGCCAAATTTCCTTCGATTAAATGTTTGTTTTTGAGGAAAGTTATGCATATTTTTCCTTAAAATTTTCACGGACTATAAGTGGGATGGAAATGTTGAATGTGTGAGGAATTTGCGATTTGACTGTTGATTCTTATGCAAAAGTTCGCGATAAACACGATGGTGCCACTGGTTTTCTCTGAAATCGACTCCCAAGCTCAAAAAAAGATCTCAAGTTGAGGCCAAAATGGAGGGAATATCCATCGCTATCCTGAGAGTCCACTTCTACATCAAGACAAACTCTCCATGCAAAGATAGGGAGCAAATACATTGACAGGGCTGCCACTTTATTTGGGGACTCCAAAACTGAAAACACAGCAACCCTGCTAATGTATTTACTCCCTATCTTTGCATGGAGAGTTTGTCTTGATGTAGAGGTGGACTCCCAGGATAGCGTGGGATATCCCCTCCATTTTGGCCTCAACTTGAGAGCTTTTTTTGAGCTTGGGGGTTGAAATCAGAGAAAACCAGTGGCATCATCGTGTTCCTCCTGAACTTTTACATGAGAATCAACAGTCAAATCGCAAATTCCTCACACATGCAACAGCCCCATTGCGAACAAAATTATCTGAAAAATTGAAAGGAAAATATTCCTAAGTTGACCAGGAAATTCGTATTTAATCAAAGTAAATTTGGCAACACCTGAAGGTTCGTGCGGCGTTTTTCCTTAGCACGGCAGAGGAAGCCGGGGCCGGGCAGGATCAATTTTTGCCAATAATGAGGGTGGGTAGCGTCGATCTGCAGGGATGAGTTGGAGAGGGAGCTCGGAGGAAAACGGGAAAATCCTCACCTCAATATACTCGATGCACACGCTGCGTGAGCTTTTCATTTTTCCGAGCGTTTTCGTTCCGTTCCGCTCCGCCTTATCTCACGGGTCCCTGCCCAGCAATCCGACTTCATGTTTGAGTTGCCTTACATGAAAAATTGTTCCTCTGCCTCCGTCTGATATTGAATAAATATTTCATACAGTTTTTCTAAGCGCTCCGCGAGTTTTCCCGCATCCTCCTCCTTCCTCTGTCCTCCGATGGTCAACGTAAGACGCTTTGCTGCGTGTTTTTCCGCGAAAATCTTCTTTACCACGATTAACTTTTCTTCTCGCAATATCGACTCACAATCAGTTGCGATGACCTATATTGACAAAGCAGTTGCTTGACAAAACAGTAAACACGCCTGAGTTTATTTTATTGGTTATTGGATCATAATGGATGTAAAAATATCTTTCGGTTAAATATCCGGTGCTAACTTACGAGAGGCGTCATCGAGAAAGAGCAAAAGGGCATGACAATTTCCTCCCTCCTTTGAGGACTTAGTATCTTTTTTGAAGACCATTTCAACCCCTTCTGAGGACTTTAGGGCGCTTTCTCAAGTTTACTCCCTCAGTTGGACGTATTTCTGCCAAACGGAACTATGTGCATTGTGACATGAGCCCTGTTATGCATATATTCTGCAGGGTCTCAAGGCTCATATCTCGGTGCAGATAGTTCTGTTTAGCAGAAATGCGTCCAATTATTTTGTCTCCACCCGCTTAAGATGTAGTTAAAATTCAGTGATGTTAGGCCATGTCCTTCCTGTCGTACAAAATAAGGTCGGACTCAAACCAAGTATTTTTGACCCTGCGTCCGAAAAAAACCCCCAAGATTCCAGCGGTAGAGAGTCGGTTTTTAAATTTTCCAATATGTTCGCAGTGGCAGCTTTAAAAACACAGAAAAGTAAGATAAGTTGAATCGGTCAAAACCAGAGCATGTTTTCATTTTTGTTGACTTTTTTGCTGATTCGCACGCTCGAACATCAAAAATGACTTTATCATTTCACTAAAGATTAGACAAGTTTTTTCCCCATACGTAATAAAATAGAATAGAATTTAAAATGGTCAACATTTTTAGCATCTTACGGGAAAGCGACTAGTTTTCGTTCAAGACGCCTAGGACTAGCGCATGCGTGTCGAAAGAGGATACAAAGCAAATATAGCTGAATCTTAATCACGCTAGCTGCAAATTTCAATGACAAATAAGGTCCTTAATACATTAAAAAATTAAAAAACGAGCGACAACCGAGCCTTAATCAACACTGAAAAAAAATCTCGGTGTATTTACTAAGAAAAGGGTAAAACTACCAAGAATTTCAGGGTTCTATCTGATCCCAGTTTTTTCTTGGTAAAATTACCATTTATGGATTTGGTAGTTTTACCAAGAAATCTCGGTAAAATTATTGAACTTTCTCGGTAAAATTATTGAACTTTCTCGGTAATTTTACTGGACCTTGGTAAAAACGTCAATATTTTTTATCGACTGTGGTAAAATTACCGAGATAAAATGGCAAAGTTACCGGGAATTAATTACCAATAAAAGTGGTATTCTTACCTGAAAAAAACAGTAAAAATACCGGTTTTTAGGATGCATATACCAGTCAGTCAGTGGTAAAATTACCGATAATTGGTAAAAAAAAGTGAGATGGTAAAGGTACCAACGGACCGTGGTAAAAACGCCGAGAATTTTTTTTCAGAGAAGTAATTTTTCTTTTTTTGGTGGATAATTTCAAGGTTAAGTTTGACAGCCCTGCAGGTTACCATACATTCGAGCGCTTGGCCGTAAAAAACACGGTTCATAAACAAATCCTGATATCTTTTAACTTTGCCCTTCCGGGAGCATTATAAATAGAAGTGCCTATTCATCGCTGAGTGATGCGTCTTTTCGTTCCGTCATTTTTTTGAATAAACGTGGGTAAGAAACAAGATTCCAAAGATAAAAGCCGAGTGGAGAGGCGGTAACGCTCGAAATTTTTCTGGTTCAGTCGGAGCGTGCAGTTCCTTTCAGTTTCTTTCATCGCGGAAGCGGCGCAAGTTCAAAGCTGAAAGAAAATGTTCCTAGCAAAAAAAGGAGGGAAAAAGCGCGCGGACAAAGCGGGTGGAGAGATAACGTAACACGAGTGGATACCGAATTCTGAAAAAACCCAGGAGAAAAATTAGAGTTCTTCGCATGGTCGTTACTCGAAATCTACCATTTTACAGTAGATTGGATTCGTTGAAAATCCTCCGATGTATTTCCCTGACCAGTAAAGTTCTTCTTTGACGTGACGCAATATTTCTGCTCGATAATGGGCGTACGGTATAATTTCTCATAAAAATCGTTGTTAAATTCTGCCCACAGCTCTGCCGTGCTAAGAAAGAACGACGTATGAACATTCGAGAGCTGCCAAATTTCCCTCAATACAATTTTCATTTTGGACAAAAGATACAGGGTTATTCAAAAGTCACGCACCACTGGCCATAACTTTAGTTCTAATTAAGATATCGATTTGCGGTTTGTGACGTTTTTCCTCATATTGATAGGGTAACTTTTTTAGGTACTTTCCAGTTCTTGACCCTCTCAGGGGGCAGGGAGGGGGGTGCAACTCAAAAATTTCTATTGGCCACCCCCCTCATGGCTAGTGGTGCGTGACTTTTGAAAGACCCTGTATGAATAATTTTCCGTGAAATTTTCAGGGACTTTAGGTGAAATTGCGAACAAAATTATCAGAAAAATAGGAAGGAAAATATTCGTAAGTTTACCAAGAAATTCGTGTTTATTTCGTACTTTTTATCAAAGGAAATTTGGAAACGTCTGATGGGTCATACGACGTACGGCAGAGCTGACCCGTAGTTTTCCTATCGAACTTCGCTTCTTTTTTCTTGAATGCTGACCAAATGCTAGCATAAATTAAGCGAAATAACACTTGTGCGATCCCTCACTCCGGCAGCATAAAATCGGGTCAAGGTTGCCAGGTTTTGCGATAAAATATGGATATTTTACATGATTTTAAATCGGAGGAAAGTGCTGATTTTCAGCACTATCCGGCGAAAATGAGTCGGGTGAAGGCGGAGGGGGGACGATGAAGAGGGCTGGAAGCACTTGATCCAAGAGTTAAATTGGTTTTTGAGCTTGAGCGGGATGCACTGTAACAGCATAAATAGCTTACGAGCTCTTTCGAGTTTTCAGCAAATAATAGGGCTTCAACTGGCTCTAGGAGTAATTACAAAGACTATTAGCAGACGGGCACAATGGGACTACAATCCAAATGGGTGCATCAATCTTGAAACGAGTAGCTCATACTCGTGCTTGAATTTCGAGAGCTCTCTGTCGACTGCCAAATCGTCACGCCAACTTTCTGTAAAATCCACTTATGCAGAACTGTCTGGCGTTTCCTCGTCCGTTCCTTGTGTTTAACGTAGCACGGGACACTTCTGCCGTGCTAAGGAAGAACACCGTATGTGCTTTAGACGTTGCCAAGTTTCCTTCGATAAAACCGAATCTACTGGGAAAATGGCGAATATTCTTTTCCAAAATTTTCATACAATTATGTGCGCAATTCAATCTAAAATATCTAAAAATTTCAAGGAAAAATATGCATGAATGTTTTCAAAAATACATGTTTTATCAAGGGAAATTTGGCAACTCTCGAATGTTCATACGGCGTTCTTCCTTAGCACGGCAGACTCTTCTCAATGTTTTAATAGGGAAGGTTGAGCTACGTTTGTTTCTTCGCAAAGCGTACTTACTTTTCTCTTTTAAACTTGAGAGCCTGTCTCTTTGAAGCTTCAACTTCAAATTAAGGAAATCTTAAAAGATTTAATATATATGGGCGCAAGATCAAAAATCATTTAAAAAAAAGTCCGACAATAAGACTCAATTTATTATGAGACGACGTGCGCTGCTAAAGCTAATGTCTCACGATCAAACCGTGTTATCAATATATCAAGGTCAAATGCTGTGATTGGTCCACGTCATCGAATAAGCCAATCACAGTAGCTGACCTGGGCCGTAGCTATGACTGCTCCGAGTGCTACACCCGGAACTTTCGGCCTCTAGACCCGGAACGCGAACTGTGTGTCTATAGAACCCGTAAGCACGGCTTCCACGGCTGGAGCTTTTTTCAGAGTATACTTAACACTGTTTCATACTTTAACACCGTTGATTGCTGGTGCAGAGCTCATAAATACTCGGTCTCCAGGTCAGCCAGTCGGGCCGCCCACAGGAGCGAGCGAGTTTATTGATTCGGATCCCGAACACGTTGCGGGCGCTGCGGAGCGGTGAAAAAAAGGCGGTGGCTCGGCGGGATTTCCTAATGAATAAATAAGCCGACATAAGCGCGGGCTCCGGGGCCGGGGTGACATTTTGCGTAATGGTAATGGGAGTATAAAAGTAAACAACACTGGCATGAAACCAAAAAGTGAGGCCGGGAATGAGCCCCGGGCGAGGAACAATGACCCAAAGGCGAGAGGAGAAGCCGAACCGGCGAACCGGGGAAATTAGCCGCGGAGCGGAGCGCGACAGCCACCGCGACGCGAAGCGACGAACCTGCAAGGAGATGCAATTCCCGCGGGAACCCTGCCGTACTAAGGAAAAACGCCGTATGAACCTTCAGGCGTTGCCAAATTTCCTTCGATAAAATGTCTATTTTTTGGAAAAACTATGGATATTTTTCCTTGAAATTTTAAGAGACTTCAGGTGAAATCGCGAACAAAATTATCTGAAGAATTGGAAGAAAAATATTCATGGGTTTACAAGGAAACTCGAGTTTTATCGAAGGAAATTTGGCAACGTCTGAAGGTCTATACGGTGTTTTTCCTTTTCCCAGACCGGGAACCGGCCGCGCTGCTCGTGGAGAGATATTGCCGCCACGTTCACGCTTCCCACAGCTCCACTCAGGACTAGAGTACCTGGTAACCTATATTTTCACGAAGGGAACCAGTCTATTATCTCATGGCTGCTGAAAAAAACTAAAATGAATTGTTTCCATTGAACCAACATTCCTTTTGGTAAAAAAAAAAAAAAAAAAAAAGGGAAATATTTTTGCCCGAGAAAAAACGGCTGTCGCGTTTTATGTGAACGATTCTTCCCGTCTAATTCAGTTTAAAATTTTCATGGCAATGAAAAATATCAAGGCAAAAAGGTAATCAAGGCTTTCTTCAAAAGTAAATATTTTTGACAGGAAATTTGGCAACATTAGAACGCTTATACGGCGTTTTTCCTGGGCACGGCAAAATGGTGCATGTTGGAAAAACTTCAGCAACGTCAAATGATGGGTCCAGATGTGACGATGCAGCCGCTGACAATAAAGACGTCGCCCGGATTTGATTAAAAATCTTAACAAGTCAGCAAGCGCGAAGAGAGTTAATATAAAGCGCAAATGTTACTTGCATTAAAAATGAACTTCCATTCACGCTTCATTACCCAACAGTTGCAGCTTGAAACGCGATGGCGTCTTCAGATTGACTACCGCCGTCTTCAGTAGCTTCCTTAATGGTGCGGACGTGGTCGGAAGGCTTAGGAATGTTATTCAGTATAGTTGCTTTTAAGTTGTCAATTTTTGGGTTTGAAGATTTCTGTCGTTCCTCTCAAAATCCTCTTCAAACGAGCCTGTATGAGCGACAAGGCGGATAAGTTCCTATTCCCTGGTTCGCCTTCAATTGCCAAGGTAGGCAAAACGAGTTCCTTTAAGCACGAATAGTGGTATTTACATGGCCTCTATAACTGAATGTGAGGCTTCCGATCAAGATAATACTACCGACGTTCAAGCTCCTTGAAGCTCGTTGCTTTCTTCGGAACCAGATTCTACCTGATTGTTGACATATTTTAGCTAGGGTATATATCAGTCTTTCTGCTTTCTTTCTGTTTCACTCTGGTTCTGCGTATAGATTGAACGGTGGTTGATCTGGACCAAGAGACCGTTGCGTTTGAGTGTACATCCTTGATTGTACGTATAACATCATCCTATCAGCCCCCTAAACATTATCATGATAAAATATTTAGGACGCAGAAATTCCGATCTCAAGTGTGATCTATCTCTCATCACCATCATATTTTACTAATTTAGAGGCTAAACAAACAGGGTCACGGCCCTAGTCAGGTGTTAGAAGAAGAAGAAGAAGAAGAAGAAGAAGAAGAAGAAGAAGAAGAAGAAGAAATTCCGATCGTCCAGAACCGAAAAAAGAGAATTCTTCAGATAGTTTCTTCTTCAAACAGGCGCTAATTCTGGAGGAAAATATCGCCGGTCTCGAAATCGACAACTTGCTGAATTACATGAATCATCTCTAAAACGCTTAGAACAAGTCTCTCGAAGAGTGCTGATTGAAAATTGGACCATCCCTTTTGCAAATAGAAATTGTTCCTACAAATTTCCCTGAAATTTGTCTCAGAGGTGAGGGAAAAAAGAAAAATGGCAAACAAAAATCGGCTGCCAAAGAGTAGTTGGTTACTTACTTCTCGTCGGAGGCCTTTTCTTCATTTGTCATGTAAATTTTCATGGATAATTGAAACAATTATACATTGTTTCTCCTGAAACAATGTATCCGTTTAACAGAAAGAAACCAAGCCACATCAGATATTGCCAAATTTAACTGGGCATTTTAAGTTTTTACGAGAGAACGTTTGTGTGGATTCCTTTGAAAATTGTAATAGATTTGCTCTGTACTATGCAGAAAATTAACTGAAATTTGCACAAAAATCGGCACGGCCGTTTTCATGCATAAAATTAAATTGCCCATTTAATCTTGGCGACAGCTGATGTGGTTTGGTTCCTTTCTCTTTAACGCGGTCCATTTGATAGTGACTCTCTAAAACAAATACAGCCACTGTCTCATTGATTCTATGTATTTACACAGGAATTTTTATTTTAAGTTTGATTACGACAATGCACCCAGTTTAAGGAGGCCTATCTTTAGAGACGTAAATCAACCAACCGCAATCAGCACCGACCGCTTTACACACCGCGGAACATCGTTTGAACACCTACGGAGGAGCATATCCAAGACGGCTGCAGTGGTACAAACGCAGTAATAATCCTGTCCTTGCAGCTGTCTCATTACGGGGAACGCTATCTCTTTCCTAATGCAGTTTCCGGGCTAATTTAAATTAAAGCCCTAATTCAGGCGGGGCTCACAAACAAAGCGAGTCATAGACTGGGGCTCGGGGCAATCTTAAGACGGAATATTGGCTTTAAGCGGCGAATAAATAGCACGGCGGGACCGAGCTCCGAGTTGGCAGAGTACCCATATGCACTTTCCCAGGATGCAATTTCGAGAGCCATTCAGAAGACACACTGCGCCCAAGATCCGACGGGCGTCTAACAAGTTGGTGCTCGCGACTGAAATTGAATCACGGCTCTGATTCAGTCGGAAAAGTGTTCCGTTCCGTAACTAACTTTCCTGTCAGCCCGATTTCCGTTTCCGGGACCAAGACGCCCCCGCTTTTTGTCTCTGCCCCTGGCCGTCCCGTCCTTGTGCATGTGCATCGCGGCACGAGTCGCGTCGAGGGGGGGGGGGCGTCCCTCCGACCAGACATCTTCATACTTCACCGTCCAACTTCAACTTCACATTCGGCCCAACTCGGGAGCAAGTGGCGTGCTCGAGATTTACGACTGATACTTGAGGCGATAATACGGCCGTAAGATCAACGGTTCAAACGTGTCCGAAATGCGTTTATGGAGTCGCTCCCGACATCCATTCTTACGTGTTTTGTCGCAATGTGATTCGCCAACTTTTCCTAACGCCTCAGACACGTCTAATTCAAGTTGATCGTATGACAACTTTTCCTAACGCCTCAGACACGTCTAATTCAAGTTGATCGTATGATTAAATTTTATCCTTATTCGAATAGTTTTTCTTCAAAAATATTCCTGCTTTTTAGCGATATTTCAGCTCTTTTTTTTACATTTTCATTTCTGTAAAGAGTTTTCGCCGATGTGTTAGGTTGAGACGTTTCACAATTACACGTATCTCTGTCAAACGGAACTATGTGCATTATGACGTGAGCCGTTATGCATATATGCTCATGGGTCTTGGGGCTCATTTCAGAATGCACATAGTTTCATTTGACAGAAATATGTCCAATTCGACCTCCTATTATTAATAGAAAATATAGAAAGATCATTTAACAAACAGCTTCGCTGATTTTGTTTTTTTACCGAGAAAAGTAAATTTGGAACAACTCAAACGTCGTAATGGACCAGGGCAGCTTTGGGGATAAGCCATTCAACTATTTCCTTGTCATGGTTTAAAACACACAAGGACGGAGAGCTTCATTTTTTTTCAAAAATTATAACATCAGAACACAAATGAGAATAAATGCACGAACTCGATGAAGATAAAACTCGAAAAAAATGTAACCCTGTGAATCAGTGTACGGTGAGCGAAATATCGGTTTTTAAGTGAAGCTCATATACTCCACTCCCTCTATCAAGTGGCGGTTCATATAAGTTGGCAACACTGTTTTTTCTCCATTTAAATGAATGCTAAAAATCTAATCGGGGTGAGGCAGCCTGTCTCACTTAAAATCGATACATCCAATAGACTTAAATGGAGTATTGACATCGATGCCAAATTGCTGAAATCCCCACTGCTTCTATGCCCATAAGTTCGAGGCGGACTGCACCGGCGCGGCGCCGCGAAAGAGTGGGCTGAACTTGCGCGGAGCAGTATGGAGGAATCCACGGGGATGGATGGAGGCAGAAGCCAGGAACTGGACTTAGCCCGATGCCGATGGAGCGAATCATTAATTAGAGCCACTTATTCATCTAATCGAATCATTAGAGCACGAATGCCGGCTCGTGTAAACATAGATTAATGAGGTGAGGATCCACGGATCCAGAGAAAGAAAGCTCCGTTGATGGATGATCCCGTGGTCCGTGCTCCTCCGGATACCTGCACTGCTGCGCTAAGGAAAAACGCAGTATGAACATTTGAGAGTTGCCAAATTTCCTGCGATAAAATGCTTATTTTATAGAAAAGTTATGAATATTTTTTCGCGAAATTTTCAGGAACTGTAGGTGAAATTGCGAGCAAAATTATCGGAAAAATTGGGGGGAAAATATTCATAAGTTGACCAGGAAATTCGTGTTTTATCGAGGGAAATTTGGCAACGCCTAGAGGTTCGTATGGTGTTTTTCCTTGGCACGGCAGCATAAACCTGCAGTACCTTGTCAGCTCCTCGCGGTCTTTCGCGTGCGCTCCAGGGTCCTGCTTTATGATCCGGATCTGCCTCGCATCGTCGCACAGTAGATCGAGTCAATTGGAGGGGTCGGACATGGCATTTTTCACTAAAACCGCAAATTTTTATGTGAATTTCGTCACATTTTAAATTTTAAGGGGTGCATCCAGAGGGAAATTTCACGAGAAAACCAATGAAACCAGTTTTAGAACCTCAAAGTTTTGTGTAAACGGAGTTAAAAGCGTTTAAAGTTTTCAAATTTTGTCCGACCTCTCCTATTGACTCGATCCACCGTGCGTCGGGACTTCTAAGTCGCTGGCTCCTGTCGCTAGGAATCCTGTTTCACTCCCACTCTCTGTGCAACTGTTCACTCCAGCCTTTTATTTTCTCATCCGGGATGGGAAAAATTCATAGAGTACATAGGGTCGTAATGTAAAAGGAAGAGCTGGCGCTACTTTTAAGCATTTTCCAGGTCCCGAAATCGGAGACTCCTGTGTCACGCCGGGTCCCTTTCTCGATACATAATCGATTGTTTTAGATATCTTTGCATGGATGGTTTAATCTGCTATAGAGATGGGCTCTCAGGATGGCGTGAGTTATCCCCTCCATTGCGGCCTCAACTTCAAGACCTTTTTTTAAGACCTTTTTGACCTTTTTGGAGTTTCTTTCAGAGAAAACGAGTGGTGCCATCGTATTTACCGCAAAATTTTATAAGGGAATCAATACCTAAGTCGCAAATTCTTAGCACGTTTTTTTCCATCGCGTCAATGTTATTGAATAGATCAAGAAAGTTCACAGACAGTATAAGAAAGGGCAATTACTTTTCTCTAAACAAAATAAAAAACAAACGTCGATTTACATTGTTGTAGGATCGGAGATAATTTTGAATTTTGCGATTTATGCTAGTTAGACAACTTACTTAACTGTTAAGACCTCTTAAATGTTATTATACCTATACTGTTTAGTAAATTTCTACTCCTGAGTACGTAGACTTACCTTCAAGCGGGGTGAAATGAAAATTCACGAGTCCGTCCTCAGACACATTTCTGACATCTCCGATATTAAAGTCATCCATTATTTTTTCGACTCGGTCGTAAGGCGTAAATATGCGGAGCTCATTTTATTCCTACCTCTCGTCCGAACTTCCAGTTTACCAAGAATCCACCTCCTCATTTTCCGTCCAGAATGAATGCTCGCCGTCGTAAAAATATAATATTTTCTCAAGAATTATTTGCGGAAGCGCTCGATATTTCTGCGCGCTCCGAAGGCGAGCTTTTACGGAAGGCAATTTGAGGCAGCGGATAGGACGCTGAAGGAAGATGCATTAATTCGGTCGCGGAGATCAAAGTTGAGACTCAGGGCAATAATAGAAGGCGTGGAAAGCCAGGATGTTGGTTTAGGTGCGAGCTTCGAGCGTAGGAAATAAAAAATAAGAGCGGCGAAATCCCGTGAAACAATCTTCAACACCAGATTAAGGCGGTAAACTGTTGGCGGAAGATATTTTTATACATTTTACAACGATTCAATGTTCGAGGTAACGACATCGGGCCCCGCTCCACCTAAGCCAGACTCCGCAGCCGCCCTCGAATGATCGATAAAAATCTCGTTATTTTCCTTCCTGGATAAGCTCACGTCTACGGCCCGGGAGTGACCGATACTCGAGACAGTTTGTGGATTCCTCGTGTCTACCACCCGACCAACGGGAGTGGCAACTTAGTTGTCACGTTACGTTGGTGTGGCAGGTGCCGAGAAAAGCTTTATGGTTCTCGGTCCAATCATTCACTTTTCTCTACTTTTTTTCCTAACACTGGAAAAAAAACACATTGGATTAGAGTCCAGACTCTTAAAAACGTCGACAAGAAAAAATACTCTTGATTCAATCAGATTTAAGCTTAAATCAAGAACCAAGCCTCTTAGTTTGAGCGGATTTCCTTTTGATTTAAGCTTAAATCTGATTGAATCAAGAGTCCTTTTTCTTGTCAATGTTTTCAAGAGTCTAGCCTCTAGATCCAATGTGTTTTTTTCTTCCAGTGAAATCATACTCTACGATGGTAAGGGCCGTAAAAAATTGATTTGTGTGAGCGAGTTTGAAAACCTCGGAGTAGAGGTACGGTCCTTTTTGCCGAAAACGACGAAACAACTCTTTGGGGCTCACGTGTGATCATCATTTTATCTACATAGTGAAAAAAACTCCGTGCATGGGACTCGAAGTTGCGGTCATATGGATCTCTGAAGTTTTCTGATCACGTATCTAAAAACTTGAGGTCTAGCTGCCGAAGTTCGGGTCAGACATCTGAAGTACTCCGGTACGTGCTGCCACCGCGAAACGCGCACTGACGCCTACAAACCTAATAAAGGGCTGCTTCACGCAACGAGCAATGCTTGAAGTATCCCCTTAGGTTTGTAGGCGTCTTCACGCATTGCGCAATGCTTGAAGTATCCCCTTAGGTTTGTAGGCGTCAGTGCGCGTTTCGAGCTGGCAGCATGCACCGAAGTACTTCAGATGTGTGACCCGAACCTTTCTGCAGCTGGACCTCAAGTTTTTAGATATACGTGATCCGAAAACTTCAGAGATCCATATGACCTCTAATTCGGGTTCCACGCACGAAGGTTTTTTCTCCGTGTAATGTGACCAAAAAATGTTTTGGTCTAGCTTTCGAGGACACTCGCAGTAAATAAGACCATGCATTCTTACGATATGAAAAGGTCATCTCGTTCTTCTCCGGAAACATCTCCTGGGACACGGAGAATTATGTCGAAGCTGCGAGGCTTTTCAGGCGGCCTTTTTTGTCTTATCAGCGGCGGGGCGCGGACATGCGGCACAAGTCACTCGCGAAACCGGTAAATTGGAAAACCGTCGACCCCCCCCCCCTCCAGGGCACACCTAAGTCTCCATCCGCATAACTGTACCCTCTTGTAAGTGCGAGCTCTTTAGCGTGACCATGTATCGGTTGAGTTTATGACCTTTTTAAATGTTTAATTCCCATTCAGAGATACGAATTGCGCGACAGCGTATGCGCATCAAGCGTAATCGTATTTTCAGCGGAAAATGACCGCCTCGAATGCGCCGGGACACTCCGTCGCGGCGCACAGTGGAACGAGTCAATTCGAGAGGGCGGACACGAAATTTTTGACGAAAATTGCAAATTTTGGTGTTTATTTCGTCACATTTTACATTTCGAGGGGTGCTTTAAGGAGATAATTTCACGAGGAAACCAGTAGAGTCTCTTTTATAACCTGAAAGTTTTGTATGGACGAAGTTATAAGCGTTTAAAGTTTCTTAACTTTGTCCGACCTCTCCTCGATCCACTGTGCGGCGTTGCCATTATTGATGTGAAGGTGACTATACGGCCGGTTGAATTGGCATGTGATGTATAGCAGCCAGGACCGTGATGCACTTGTCTCCATAATTTTTTCTTTCACTTTTTCAAATTAAAAATCAAAAGTCATGAAAATTGAAAGCTTGTTCGCCTGATCACAACAAAATTCTTCGGAATAAAGGAGAATTGTTCGCTGGGAGCTGGGTGGAGAAAGGGCATTTTTGGCTGCGGTTCCTTAGAATCTTTGCTAACGTTTCATCCATTATAGATAGAGCCAATATATGGAATTCGTTGGAATTTTTCCTGAATTTTTTTAATGATTTAGCAAGGCTGAAAACGAAATTTTTAGAAACCTTACCCAATAGTCCCCTCTCTAAAATATAGATTAGCAGTGAGGATTCTGAAACACCGCAACCAAGAAACGTCCTTTCTGCACCCAACGCCTCAATAATTATTGCACCGAAGTAAATATCACGCGCTTGTTTGTTCACCGCCTCATTCTCACCTCCTCCTTATATTTAACAGAGTTTGAATTTTGAGAATGACTTTTGCAAAAGAAACAGAGATTTAGATTTGGACAGTAAAATAAGGATTCTAGAGGACGCGGAACGCACCTCACCGTTAGATTCCGCGCTGGAATTAGGTATAAAAAGTTGTATGAAAAAAAAGAAGAAAAAAAAACTGTCGCGGCTACTTCTTAAAGACTAATTCCTAAAGTTAACCTCAGAAATCTCGAATTTCTGTTCCGTACTACAAAAATTACGTACATATTTCTTGTACGAGTACTTCCGTACAGACCACTCACAAACGGTGTTTTCCAGTGTACTTTCCACGCGCGGTAGACACCTTGAAACGTGTTCAATTGATTACGACTTTGACCTAACTTAAAGGCTATTTCTCAACGTTCACCACAGAAATCTCTAATTTCCGTATCTTCCTACGGAAAATACGTATGTTTTTCCTACTTCCGACATCCGAAACCCGTGCTTTCCCAGTATATCTGTACTTTTCACGTGCAGTAGACACCCTGAAACGTATTCAATTGATTACGATTTTGGCTCGGCATAGAGCAGGCTGCACCGACTAATTACAAAGCCAAACAAATAATGAGCCCTGTAAACGCGCCCGGCAGGAGCGGGCCCGAGTTCCGTATCAGCAATAAGGGCAGTATCATTAAACTGCGATAGGGATCTATTGTAGGCATTGAGCGCATTGTTATTGTTATGATTTCATCGTTCCCTCTTTTGGGCCGTAATTCCCTCGCGTGACTTTGAGTTATACCTGGTGTCAGATACGGCCCCGATGATGGATTGCGGGCCGCCAACTCGCTCGAGTGCGGCGGGTTTAAGAATCGAATTAGAGCTTGTTCACAACGAGTTCAGTCAACTTAACAGCCGTCTTCGCATGACCGACAAATTGCTCCCCGACAATTAAAACTGCCTCCGAGAGAGTAATTAAGATTACAGCTCCAAAAATCACAAATCAATTATCTGAGCTTAGCAGCGGTTGAAGGATGATGTACAGTTTGGGAAGACTAAAATGGCCCAGAAAAATTTTGGTGGTGGAAGTTTAATCACCCCTTGAGAGGTTGCCACCGAAATTATAAAATGCAATTTCCGGCTATTTCTCTAACTTCTCTGAAACATTTTGGTAAAATTCCTTGACAATTGACGATATACGGGTTGCTTAAATATAGCTACTTCGTGCTAAATACAGCCAAACATGAACGCGCAAAAACTGTTGTTCAAAATATCCAACATATTTTAAACAAGTAATTAATGATGATTTAAAATTGTTTCGGGCACTTGTGTCATTTCTCCTGACTTTTTGAAATTCCCTGACATTTTCCGGTTTCCCAGTTGAAATAAGAACCTTGCCCTTGCCATTAGCGTATAATTTTTTTTAAAAAGTCTTCTTCTAGGGCTGAAATTCTTGCATTTGTGAAGGGTTGAGAGGGGAAAGAGGAGATGAAGGTGCACCATTACTGTTTGTCCGTTAATTTATTCAACTTCATCTTCACCAGTTTTGAGTACATACTTGACTCAATCTAGAAGTTAGCTCTCTTCTTGTGGTGTAAAGCTAGAAGGTGGGCCATAAAATCTTAGGATGAGGATAGTTTTGTAAACTTGTGAGAGGAGGCAGAGATTTTGAACAAAACAATAACTGGAAACGTGGTTTTATGGTGCGTTGGGGGAATCATCTAAACTGATTTCAGCTTATAACCAGGGTGTCTACTAAAACAGGCTGCCCAAAAATCAGTACTATTACAGTACTTCTCAGTACATTCCCAAAAATTCAGGACCTCCTCGACAGGAAAATTCATTACTTTTTCAGTACCCTCATTTGACGGAATTCAAAAAATTTCAAAATTTGAATTTCTCGCTCAAATTGCGACAAAAACAACGAAAATTCCGGAACCTTCTTGCAGAATTTCCGCACTTTTTCAGTACTTCCGTACCGCCCTTAAAAAATCCGTACTATTTCCGGACTTTTCGGAAATTCTGGACTTGTAGACACCCTGGCTTAACACATTTAACTTTAACTCTATTTTCCTCCATACTGAGAGTTGTTTCCTTCGGCTAAACTTGATCGAAAATTTCCAGGAACGGAGGCAAATTTTCGAGCCCAATTCGGTATCCAGTGCATGTTTTCCAAGTTCCATTTCGTACCAAAATAATTCCTGTTGCAAAGGCAATGGCTTCCAAGCGGCGTGCTGTCACCTCCCCGCATGCTCCGATTTCGAGTTGATACAATTCCTGCGGTTGACGGGTGATAGGCCGCTCTTTGCGCAACATTTATCAAAATAGATTTGGCTTTCGTGGAGTGAGGCCCGGCTCATTTTGGAGCGACACGAACAATACGACTGGTGAGCTGAGTGCGGCGTGATAACTTGCTGCATTTCACATCACATCCGCGACGGGGCTCATTCAGGTCGAATTTATCCGCCGAAAAGTGTATCATTTATCACGGGGGCCCCTTGAGTGTTCCCGTTGACGAAAGTAGCAGTGACATACCTCATTCTCTGAGAGCTCTCTCGTTTCAGCCACCACACCACTTCACTTGCCACCGAAAGCGCATACGGGTCTCTCGGCCCATATAGAGTGCCTTTATGGACAGAGTATGGCCATTTCTGTGCCGGTTTTTCATTGGTCGCGAGAAAATAGGCATATTGCAGATTTGTAATAAACTTAATACGCGACAAATTGATATGCAATATGTACCTATATGGGTTCTCATTCCTCCCTATGTCCGCATGTTTTTAGGTTGAAAAATCTAATACCAACCCTCCTAATTAAGAGCCCCCGAGCAAATTGACCACGTTATACATTAATAAAAAACGAAAACGAAAATGGAAAAGCCCCCTCCTCTTCACCGAAGAAAAATGTCCATTCATTGGGCTCCTCCATGCGTTGGAGGTCATCTTAACTGTCCTCAGTCATGCTATGTTTTGACTCCTACTTTTCTCCTTTTCATAATGGTTGACGTACTATCTGGGGTTCAAGTGCAGTTTGACTCACACATACCTATGTTAGTATAAGATTTCCCTGATGTGAAAAGAATATTTTTGACATAAAAAGTTCCTCTTTCCTATAGAATTGTTGGTTGGTCCAATTGTTGGAAAAGTGAGGAAATATTAGTGCATGGCCTAAAAATTATGCTGTTAATTTTGAATTTCTTTTTAAAACTTTATTTCCCAGGGAAGAATTGACCACGAATGGATAATGAAAATTTTGGAAGATTTTTTTTTTTGATTCCTTGAATGTACCTGTAAAGAAAATGATATTTCCTCTTTCTGGAAGAATACAAGCGGAGATTGTTAAAGAAGCCATAGAATTTTTTTTTTATTCTGACGCATTTGATCGGATAATGTTTCAAGCACGTTTAGAAAATGTTGAGTTATTAAATACCTACGAATTTTTACTATCATGCTTGAAAACACCTTTATATTTTTATTTTTGAGTACTGCGCCCGCATAAAGCAGTGAAACGAGCTATTGGCAGAGGTCGATCATTCAGACGTCAACAACAGAGGTCGAACAAGTGAGATTGTATCGAAATCGATTGGTTCAACATGTAAACATACTCTCTGTCAATTGAGACATCTGAGGGAACGGGTTTTTTAACATAGATTTTTCCTTCTTTTGAGTACCAAATGGCAACGAACAGTGAAATTATTAGGAATTTTCTCGTTAACAGCTTTCTCAACCTCAATCCTAAAATTTTCGTTTGAGGTTATGTTCTATCGTTCAGAACTAAACGATACATCGAACCACTATCGAATACGATCCATAGGCCTCACTCGGCCGATGGTTAAATGATGAGGTAAGTTCGAAGAAGAGAAGCACCAAACCGTGAGGCGAGCGTTAACAATGAGACAAAAATACACAAAACTTGTAAGCTACCTTATGAATCGAGCCAAGATTCTCGGTAGGGAAAGGCTCCTCGAGACAAAAGAATCTCGCGGAGAAGACGGCGGAGGCGGACGGAAAAGCCGAAAGTGACGCACGCAACATTTATGAGATTAGAGGAGTCAGCGTGGAGGGATGAAAAGACTCGGAGGAAAATGCTAACAGGGACGACCAGGCGTCATTAACAATTAACAAAGTCATTACTCGGCTATGAAATGATAATGCAGTTATAGAATACGCGGGATCGCGGGCAGGATACGGATGTAACGGGAATAAATAACGTTCCCTCCAGACGGGGAGTCCGATACCGGTAACAACTTCGCTCTCAGTTCGGGTTGCCAGACTTCGCCTTTTTGTAAACTCGGAAAGGTTGATCAAGGTGCAAGCAAGAACGCCGTAAATCCATCAAGATTTTCCCTCGTTTTTGGGAACTTAACACTTTATAAAATAAAAACTGTTTTATCGATGCACCTCAAATTTTCAGGTTGATTTCTTGATAGTATGTGCGAAAGAATTCTGTAAAAATATTGTCCCAAAGTACACAAGTTATTCTGCTATGATTACATTGTTTCAAAAAAGGTAAAATGGCGTTTACGGCGTTTTTGCGTTGCGCGGCAGAGCAGTGTACCGTGCTAAGCAAGAACGCCGTATGAGCCATCAGGCGTTGCCAAGTTGCCTTCTACAAATTACGAATTTTCAGGAACATTCATTACTTCTCTTTCGATTTCTCAGAGGATTTCGTTCGTAATTTGATGTCAATTTTGTTTTAAAAAACTGCACTTATGCCTCTTGTCCCCAACGCCCCTTTTGGGTATTATGCTCCATTTCTAACAGAGAACTGATCTTCTGGAGTCTTTGATATTTTTGTTATTGGTTTTGTTTTTCATTGTTGAACAATTTGCAAACCTTTTGTATTCTCTCGGGCAACGTTCAGATTTTTTAGGACTAAGATTCGTGTGTATTTCAATCATTTGCGGAGCTAAAACTCTAATTACTTGTGGCAAAACAGAAACGTGTGTATGGGAGTGTATAGAGAGGGCATAGAATTGCAGATGAGAGAGAACGGGGAAAAAAACGATCAGAGGGATCGCTGAACTTTTGATTGTTCTGCCACAACTGGGAACTATTTTCCGTCGATTCACTAGAGACCCATCTGATTGGTGAAAAAAGGTGGAAAAAAATCGAGTGCTACAAATGAGAGACTGCTCACTTATTAAGCAGCGTTGCAGACGAAATTCACAGAGTGGGAGGGGGAGGGGGCAGGATCCTCTCTGAATAATTTATTCGGGACACAGAATCTAATTTCCGCTCGTAATTGGGCCCGCAATACGTTGTTTCGAATAGTTTGTTTGTTCCCGTAATGAAAGCTCCCAAGCATGGGGAACACTTTTAAATAAACCGGCTCATGTCACCAACCTGACTGACCTTACTCATCCCTCTCTCTTTCACTTGGTGACTACCTCCCATCATTCATCATCATCATCAGGAATTTTCCTTGGCCCAATCGGACGTATTTCTACCAAACGGAACTATGTGCATTAAGACATGACCCCTGAGACCCATAAGAATGTCTGCATAATAAGGCTCACGTCATAATGCACATAGTTCCGTTTGGTAAAAATTCGTACAATCAATATACGCGTCGTGAAAAATGATAGAGGATGCGCGCAGTATAATAATCATTACATTCAGGTTGAATTGAAATCATGCTTTAAAACTAATTTGGAAAATTATTCTTAGAAGCAGATGCAAGAGATGGTTAAAAATGTATCTTCCCATGGCTCAGGGAGCCCTATGGATTCTGTTCTTATTGAATTTTTCGATCCTTGAAAATTACACTAAATTTTGAACTCAGGATTAGGAGCTACTAACATGTCAATGCTGATGAAGGGGCTTTAACAATTATACAATAATCAAACTAGAGGAAAATCAAGAGACCAAGTTTCCAATAGTGACATTTCCGTACAATTAACAAGTTTTTGGGGGTACAAATACAGATTGTTACCTAGATTTTTTAGGTTTTTCTTGCAAGTCAAAAGAAAATGCAAAAATTTAAGAGCGTTTTAATTCTAGAATTTCTACACTGCAAACTGCAGTCCTGCTGTCAGAAGCTGCAGAGCGAGTTCTAAATTCTATATCGTATACAGTATCAGCCAGAGTGCGTAAGTTAACTGATAGGTAGCCTTGCAATTTTCGTCTACATGCTTATAAAATGTTGCTAACTTTCCCAAGTGCGATGTTTAAGGTAAAATTGTAAATACTAAATGCATATAAGAAAAACAAGCTATCGATGGCTATTTTGGCTCATTATAAGATTGATGTAGTTAATTTCAAAATTATCATTGCTAATCATGCCCACTGTGCAATTTTATTTTTCACTTTACACGGAGAAAAAAACTTCGTGCATGGGACCCGAAGTTGAGGTCATATGGATCTCTGAAGTTTTCGGATCTCGCATCCGAAAACTTGAGGTCCAGCTGCCGAAGTTCGGGTCAGACATTTGAATTACTTCGGCACGTGCTGCCAGGTCGTAACGCGCACTGACGCCTACAAACCTAAGGGGATACTTCAAGCATTGCGCAATGCTTGAAGTATCCCCTTAGGTTTGTAGGCGTTAGTGAGCGTTCCGAGCTGGCGGCACGCACCGAAGTGCCTCGATGTCTGACCCGAACTTCAGCCGCACGACCTCGCATTCGAAAACTTGAGGTCTAGCTGCCGAAGTTCGGGTCAGACATCCTGATGTACCTAGGTACATACCGAAGGGTTCGGTTCACACATCTGAGTGCTCCGGTACTTACCGAAGTAATTCGGATGTCTGACCCGAACTTCGGCGGTTGGACCTCAAGTTTTTGGATGTGTGATCCGAAAACTTCAGAGATCCATATGACCTTAACTTCGGGTCCCATGCACGAAGCTTTTTCCTCCGTGTCGAAAGTGCAGCTCCATTTAATTCGGAAACAGTCCACAAATTCTAAATCTAAGTCGCTGCAGTCACCGGAGGACAATAACCCAGTAAGAGAGTATAAGAAAGAACCAAGGCTTAAATTAGCGCACCTATTTTCTTCAACAATGAAGCCCGCTCTACATAGAACTAAAATAAATTAAGGAGGCCTGATCCAGTGCGCGAAGTTTAACGGGGAGCGGAATACACTCCCCTCGTGAGGACACTGAGTTTTGCAGGGGGGAGGGGGGTCGCCTCGCCTAATATATCTTCCTCGAGGAAGGAAAATTTATGGCGCTAACCTTTGGGTCCTGATCCGCGTAAAGCGCTCGGGTCAGATTTTCCGGGGGAGTCCCATTTTTATTGATTTTCTCCCGGCGAAACAGCGGAGTTTAATATGCTTTAGAGAGAGCATAAATCAAATTCGCAAAAAACACCCAAGAAAAACGGCGCGCGGCTTGTGTTTTTTTGCCGCACTGCCAGATTTGGTCCCTACGTTTGCTCGCCGCTTCCACGGTTTAATGTCAGTATCTCCCGACCCCCATTACTATGTTCACCCGTAAAGTTCAGGGCACTTCCCTAATGAAAAGCGTGTGAGTAATAGTTTTATATATTTTGCGTGAATCATAACAAATTTCCTCTAGGTATGACTAGCCATTTCCAACCCGAGCGTACCTACTTATAACACAGCTCGGAGATCAACTAAAAATATATCGGTTAAATGTCCGAGCAATTGAATTTTTCTAACAATTTAGAGATTAATTACATAAAAAATGAAGGGTGGCTCAAATGATCGAGTGAGTATCAATCTCAAAAGTATCAGATTTTTTCTAAAGACCGTGATGAAACCGAGAAAAATTAGAGATGATTTAGACGCTTGAGTTTTTTTCCTCCCTCTATTTTCCGGATTTAAGTCCGTTATGAGCAAAATACAGAACAAAACTTTCTTCGTTTGTGAGGGAAGAGGTATTAAAAGAAATCAACAAAAAGCTTTACGAAAGTTTATGTGAAAATGATGATACTCTGCAAAGGAATAGGCAAATTAGCTTAATATAAAAGTCGTAAATCAAAATATGTGAATTCTGATTTGAAAGCAGATTTTCTCATTTTTAGATCAGAGATTAGTCATTGGCATTTCGCAGTAAGAGATGAGAAATCTACCGGGGCGAAGAAAATTTAACCTCAATAAAATAAACAAATGCAAGAAACATTAAGATTACGAGTAAGAAGAAGCAAACAAATAAATGAAAAAAGGGTATGAAATTGAGCGCATGCAGTGAAGTAAATGCGCGATGAAATCAGTCCCGAGTGAGGTAAGCACTATAAAAACAATTCAAAAGCTAATTTCCGTGTTTTACTTGACGCACATTAAGAGCACAACATGAACGTGGAAAAGTCGAGATCAAGAATTAATTAAATTCGTGCAGCTGCGATGTAGCCGGTCTATTTGAGGAAACGTAATACATTGTCACGTGATACCCCATTTAAGTTGTGAATAGGGAAACAACGATTTAAAAAGTGTTGTGAAGTGCACTTCATTAAAGCATTCAGAGCTCCGGGTAAGAGTTCGCTCTTTCGTCGAGTCTGCGGCGCTAGTGCCTTTAAAATAATACCCACTTCGTTTTAGAGAGGCAAGCACATTTTTGCACGGAAGTTATTGCGCGAAAGCTTTTAAGACCCATTTTAAGCTCGAATCATTTTCGGATCTGAGACAAAAAGTTTATTGTTAGAGAGGAATGAAAGTAAAATAAGAAGCGTTTCCATCGAAACTTACGAAATTCACGAGGGGATTTTAGAATTTTCTCATACTTTTTATTAGTGGACTATAAAACATCAGATACTCGATGAACAGATGATACGCGTTTTTGGAAAATTTGAATTCTGAGATTCATGAAAAGCTTTCGGTTACACCAAACTGCGAAATTAGGAAATTTGACAACATTTGAATGCTAATACGATGTTCTTCTTTGGTGAGGCAGTATTTACAGCGCAGTCCTCTTCCTCGGCCCAGGGATCCGAGCACTATAGTTCAGATAGATCAATTTGAAATGTTTCGAATTAAAACACCGAATATGGATGTAATAACTTTTCCCGTGAAACCTTCATCCCTTCCTGCAGAGATTTAGGACCGACTGTCTCAAATAAATGCATTTTCACACCGTGGCAAGATGCCCGAAACTGCATCACTCGGTACTGGTGGAGCGATTTTATCTTCGTGGCGTGCCATTTTCGCGAAGCGTTTCATGCGCCGTATGCATTTCCGGAACGCTCTGATTTTTTTTTTGAAGAAAAGAGAGAAGAGGAGTACGAACACAAACAACAGGGTTTGTAAAAGTTACCCTAGATCTACAGTTGAAACACATTCTATCCATTATCCACTTCCATCCGCAATCTCCGCTCAGATTGTCGCATTGATGACAGGGCCAATTTCAAAATCGAAACGTCAATAAAAATATTGTATTTGCGAGCATTTCAGTGAAAGGAAAAAGGAAAAAGCAGTTCAATGCTATGGTTTTAAGATGCAAGTACGAAGGAACGTGGTGCGGCAAAGGCGGATCCAGACTTTTCCGACGGGAGGGGCGAAAGGGGTGTTCTGGGGGCTTCCCCCGGAAAATTTTAAAGCATCAAATATGCAGTTTGAGTCCATTTCGTCATAAAAAATCACCGTATACAAGCGTCATTCCTTTTAATTTACTCTGTTTCTTCAATCTTTCTTTCTTCCTTTGTTCTTCTTCCTTTTTTCGGGCGGGCAAAAGGAACGTCGGGGTGTGCGCCTGTGCGCCTGTGCGCCCCCCTTTAGATCCGCCTATGAGGTGCGGAAAGATATTTTCTCTCAGTTTCAATTTACACGAATGTGATATTTAAGGCATTAATACACTCTTGGAGACACACTTAAAATTTAAAGAATTCTCAGCTTGGACATGGTGACACTACACTCCACGTTTCCTACCAAAAACTAAAATGTCCACCTTCCGCCTTAACTCGGTTGGATTCCCTCTTTAGAGGCTGATTGTTGAAATTGATAGACAAAGCTTTTGACAAAGAAGACAACAGGGATTTAGAGGGATCCTAATTGGTGGAAGCTGGTGGTCAGAATAGACAAAGGAGGTAGGGAATAGACTAACAAACGGCAACCGACGAGAGACCCCATAGTTAGTCCACCATTTACCCCCTTAGTCTATAAAAACCACCCATTTCAACCAATGGGATCGCTCCATACTCCGTGTGTCTTCTTGTCTATCGCTTGGTATATCAATTACAAGAATCATTTCGCTGGAAAAAGTTTGCTTGCGTTTTCCGTAGAACGTCACGATTATGAGAAATATTTTCCACTCGGAGCGCTACATGGTTCTCAAAATTCCTCGAGCTGCTCAGTAATTCATTTTGCGTGCGAATATGCGACAGGCGTTTTTCCTTCGGTTAATTTTCTTACAATTTCATCTCGAGCACGGTACAACGGTTTTAACGAGATGGAATTAAGTCTGGACGCCGTAAAAACGCACGACGCCAACCGAACCGACGCGCGGGGGTCTCAAATCGTCGCTTGGCTGACATAAGGGCGTAACTATATATTGAGATGAGCCCGGAAAATTATTGAAATGTATGGAAAACAGGGTTCATTGCAGAGTGTAGTTGGGCCTTATGTCAAGTAGGCGAGGAAATCTCGAAAATGCCCATAAACACGCCATCGGTCGATTTCCACCGGTGAGTCCGGAGAGGGGTAAGGGCAATAAGGAGTAAAAGGAGCAGTGGCATGGCGTGAATTGCGATATATCGATTGTTATGCCATTTAAACCTATGGAAAAGGATCAATTAACAGGGCGTCCGCAACGAACGCCTTAAGAATCGATTCTTTACCATAGGTTTAAATGGCATAACAAACGATACATCGCAATTCAAGCCACGCCACTGGAAAGGAGTACCGAGACGTGGTACGCCAGGGTGGGTTAACTCTACCGCGCTACGGAAAAACGCCGTAAGAGCATGCAAATATTGCCAAATCCCACTTAGAAAATATTTATTTTTGAAAGATGTTATGAATATTTTTCCTTGAGATTTCCAGACACTTCCGATCAAATTACGCACAAAATTCTCTGCAAATAGAAATAAAATAATCACAAATTCCCTTGAATATCCGTGATTTTTCAAAGGAAATTTGGCAACGTCTGAAGGCTCATACGACGTTCTTCCTTAGCGAGGCAGAATTGAGCATTAATAATACGCTCACTGAGGGGACGGGAAATTGGTGGCGTTGCTACAAAAAACAAATAAAAAAATGCATATATTTCAATTAAAATTCCAGAGAATGTTCTTAACGTATTTAATGACTGGAACTCTGTAGGTATACCGAGTGGGCTACATTTTCCGATAAGGAACCAAACTTTCTGGTCCAATTTAGAAACCGTTGTATATATTTAATGTTTATGTTTTTGCTCTTCACAGTCCGGCCAACTGGTTCGAGTTGAGCCGCTACAGCTGCAAATCCATGCAGGTTTTCAAATTTCCCAGGGATTTCATCTATTTCTGTAAATACATTAATCAGTCCCGTGAAAATGTGTCGCCAGTACCAGGATTCGAACCCATCACTGAAAAAAAATCGGGCATGTGAACCGGAAGTTCGATATTCCATATCATCCCAAATATTCATTTTGTCAAACGGAACTTTCGGCTCGTGTGAACGAACGTTCGGCTTATGACCAAACTTTATTCGTCAGTTCCCTTTACCGCACAAGTTCGGTTACACGAACCGAAAGTCCAGTTTGCCGAACCGAATTAGTTGGGATGATACAGAACACCGAACTTCGATACATACGACCGAACTTTCTTCAAGTTCTGCGCAGAACTTACTGCGGCGCCTTGGCAATGATGGCTATTAACACCTCTGTAGTGAGGTTACAGGGTTTGTTAGAAAAAATGAACAAGATAGAGGGTAAAAAGAAAGAAGAAAAGAGAAAGAGCATTAAACTTAGGGCAACTTTCTCATGGAAACCATCGCTTCGACAACATGGTTGGGCTTGGCGACGGTCACTCTATCAGGTTCTCGTATCTCGGTGCAACGCGCAGCGTAACAGCGTTGACCGGGCTCAATAGCGGCTTGTTAACCTTTCCTCTCGATTCTCATTAAATAGGAAAATCTGATATTAAAGCTCGCGAATCATCGGGTAAGACTGGGCACCAAAATCCACCCCAATGTTGCCAAGCCCTGTTATATATCCATAGCCGAAAATCCAAAAACGATTAAATAAACTTACGATTTTTCGAATAGAGAGAAACATGAATGCCGATAAACGTACCTGCAACAAAAAAGAAACATTTTTATGACGTGAGGATTGAATAAAATTTGAATCTAAGAGTAAAACATGTTTATGTGCACATGGGAGTAGAAAAAAAAGAAATTTATACTTTGATGCTGAAGTGGACGTTTCCGAATTCCAAGTTAAGAAACTTCCGTATACTTAGGATTCTTTTTGAGCTCGCCCACTCGGGAGAACTCTTTGCGATCGATTTCTTTTAGCATTGGTAGTGTCCGTGGCGACGAATGGATGGTTCTCGTTGCCGTCGGAGGAACGGCCAAAATCCCATTGATTTCAAGGTCTAAAAGTTGAATTTTCGCGGGTTACAGTTTTCCTCCGTCGAACATTTCCGTTCCCTCATTCAACTGAGGATTAATTGTTCCTCGTTTGCTACACTAGAGAGCAGCACTTTCCAGTGGCCGAGCATATCATAGCATGTTGCTATGGTTTTATATCAAATAACCTAATTGTATGTTATCATCCTCTTATTTTTTCAATGCAGTTTTTGTGTGCAGTTGTACTTGCAATTGTTATTATTTCTTAAAATAAAAAACATGGTGACCTCGACGTGATTTAATAATTTGTTCAATTAATTTTAAGTTACTAAGACTAAGATTGAGATTTGCGCATAATTAATGGATAATCCTTAAGATTGCCGTTATTGGTACCATAGAAGGTTAATTAACCTCAAAATAATTGCATGCTTGAGAGCTCGGTTGAGACTCGCATTGGGATCCTTTCAGAGTTTGTTTAAACCTCATATTAAGAATGCTTTAGGATTCGTTTGAGCCCCTCGCATCAAGAATGCTTGGGAATTCGTTTGAGCCTCGCATTTAGAATGCTTGAGAATTCGTTTGAGCCTCGCATTGAGTTTCTTTAGAGTTCGTTTTAACCTTAAAATACAGATGCATGAAGTGCTCTTTCGAGCTCCGTGCTATTTATAGTGCGCGAGGTGCTCCATTGAGCCACCCCATACCTACAAAGGCGTGATGTGCTCCATTGAGCCACTCGCATACAAAGGCTTGAAGTGGTCTCTCGAGCTCCACGCTAAAATTCAAGTGAATTCCTTTTCAGCTCTTAGTGTATACCATAAGTATTGTGTAAGAATTATGGCAGAAACGTTCCTCCAAACCGTGCTAAATTATAGTTTCTTTGAACTCTGTGCCGATAAAAATTCAGAATTTCAGACTGCCAGCTTAACAAAGTATAACCTTAATTCAAGTTGGCGACTTGATTTAAAAAAAAAAAAATTAAAATTAAATCATATGGTTTCATTACATTGTTGACAAGTTAAGAAAAAGCTTATCAACGATGAAAGCCAGAAACAAAAATGCGATGGCAAAAATAGCCATTGCAACATTTGCCGCAACATCACATTCATAAAAGATAATTCCATTTCTCTCTCTTTCTTTCTCTTTATTTATTGTAATGTGAAAAATTTGTCATATGAAATTACGTCATAACATTTTGCATCGGCATGTAACCTCTGATAATTGGGTAAAGATTCATTTAATACATATACAATTTCAGAAAAAATCATTAATAGTTGTTAATAGTTTCCCAAAGGCGAGCTCTCCAACACAGTAGTGTTGGAACCAGCAGCTTGTTTAAAACTTGACAGCTAGACAGGTGGGGCAGACAAGATTGTGGCTTGACTTTTTTGAGGACACGTGTCCTACCGTAAACAGGATCTACCTAAAAAAAGGGGATGTTTGCTCAATTCCTCGATCGTAAGTAGCATTCAGCCTCTCGATGCCGCTCTTGTTATCTTATCAGCCCAGGTATATATCTTATTTAAATAGGGTGTCAACAGCTTACCTAAAAAAATTAGGAATATTCGAAATTTGAAATTGCCTGGCATTATTCATTAACCAGAACCTCTGATTTTTTATAACCTTTTCTAGAAGATATTATTCGTTCACCGGGCTTTTTGCTTCTATATTATCTTTCACTGAAGACGGTAAAGATCATTAATATAAATAAGTCGCGCAGATTTTCTCACATTCAATATTTTTATATGCAGTTTTATTTCATGCAATATAAAATCGATAAGCCGAAGAATCATCAGTATTGACGGCTTTGTATCAACGATTTCGCTTCAATTCATGAAAGGAAAATTTGCTTGATGACAGGTACAAAAAAAGCAGACTTAAAAAAGCAAGTATGTTTGTTAATAATGGACCACTAGACAAAGTACGAATTTAAGCATTCTAATACATGTTTCCGAAGCAGAATTTCACGCGAAGTACGATTTGCGCAACGAAAATTACTGAAACCAACTCCTAAGATAGATATTACTGTTTTTATTTCACATTGGTTATGAGGAATTTGAAAGGCCCGCTCACAAGAAACTCAAAGCTCTACGTAAGTCAAATCGCGCACCACAACGGTTTCAGCGAGCCTCTCAATCGAGCAAACGTTCATTTCCCACCATGTATGTTGTTCAAACTATAAACAATTTGCTATAACTGAGCTAAAGCGTCAAGATTGAGGTTGCCAGATTTTTAGATCGCAGAGACTGTCATGATGACGTTTAGCACGTGGTGTGAATCACGTATAGCATTGAGTTTTCATGAGCGGGTGGTTTGAATTCACGCATCAAGAATCATTTAATTTATTCGTAAGGAGTTGATTTCGGTAGTTTTTGTTGTGCGCATCGTGTTCTACGTGAAATTTCGGTTAAGAAACCTGTACCAGAATGCTGAAATTCGTACCATGTCTAGTGGTCCATTATCATGATGTTGGTAGTGGATTTAGATCTTTCAGTGATCTAGATTAGAAAATGCTCATTTCTTGGATCTAAAATCAGATTCGAAGTATGTACGTTTCATAAAAACGATTGTCGGTCGTGGTGACTTCGGTAATTTTATTTAGACAAAAGTCACAGAGGAAAAAAATTTAAAATAATTCCTGCAAGTAGTCTAAGCTACAACCGTCTGATTCGTGAAAACCTGGGGAGAAAAGCAATCGCAAAAACCGAAATGAATCGGTTGTTTTAAAAAAGAAACAGGTCTATTCCTTGATGAGTCTCAGTTAGCATGTCCTTTTAGGCAACTCAAGGCTCACGTAAATACGGAATCGTTCCCTTTTGAAACCAACGGATTCAAATAAGCTCGTCTTGCTGGATTCGATGGGATGAAACTTGAGCGTTACCATAACGACAAGAGACGACTCTCCTAACCCCGTGCGTTCATTATTTCGATATTTCCTGAATCTTCTCGGAAAAGAGGTGCTCTTATTATTTCAGAGATGTTTCCCCCGATAATGGACGAAGGGAGGAAGAATACGCGGGATCTATCAGGATCCTGATTCGGAATTGATGAGAGGATTTGATACGGAGCTCTGACTTCCAAGGCTCTAACTTCCAAGAGCCCATCAAAAGAGACTTACAGAACTCGAAAAAACAAACGTAATGGCAGAAGCACGAGAAACATCAAAAAACGAGGTAAAAATTCATGTGCTCTGAGAATGCATTTACTTCAGCCCTTATTGCATGTGACATTCATAGAAGGTAAATCGTAGGACAATCCCCCTCCCCGTCTTTTTAGAAAAACGATTTTACAAAGATACAAACGTCAAAAATACTGTAACTATTTTATGTGTCAGATAGTCAATGAATAAAAGGTAAAAGTTTATTTGATGAGTTTCAACACTAAATTAAGTGTTGTCGAAACTACACTAGAATACGACATTCTTCCTCTAAAATATCCACGCCTTTATTAAGTTGAATTTCTTTGTCAAATTGGGTACTTGAATGCTTCATTCTCATAACAACAGAAATGCGATCTCAAAATTCGAAAAAATTACAAGTAGCAGGAGTTATGGAACGAATCGATGCGATATATCACACGTCGCTCTGACACAAAAAAATGGCAGGCGTCGAATCACCTTAATCATCAACCAAGTAGGTAGGTCAACAGTTGAATGTTGAGGTTCCGAAAGTTAAAGCTTCTACCATTGCCCAGATACCAGTGGAGGGTCTCTTGCCTCTGCTTCCAACAAACCCTTTCCAATTATTGCGTCGTAGGCTTTTGGATCCCTCTCCACCCGCCGTTCACCATCGAGGAAATACCGCGTTCTGAGAATTATATTTTCAGCCTCCTCAGGTGACAAGCGTGGCGAATTAGTTTTCAATTTTACCAGTTTCCCCCGCACAACAAAGGGAGAACTGTCTCCGTGCGAATTACCACGTGGTATGATCAAATAACATATAATCCAGTTTGATCCAAACGGCCCAAGTTTTCCGAGTTCATTAACAACTAAAACAATTGGAGGGAGACCGTTGTTGCGTTTAGTGGGTAGTAGGATTTACTCTTTTTCCCTCCGCCCTTCCCCGCTTCGTTCGTCTTCTAAGTGCTTTCTTCCCCGAAAAAACTCCCGTTGCCCTCCCTGGTGTCGGATTTTAAAAGGTAGGTGATCGATCCACTTTAGAGCGATGAGAGATATTTTAGATTTGGTTCAGTCTTGCCACCCTGTTCGTCTACTTTTTGAACTCTTCGTTGAGAGGATTAAATGGAGAGCAGATGAGAGGGGTGTGGTAAAGGTAAGGTGCTAATTACTCCCTTCTCTCTTCCATTTTACTGTTTCGTCCTAGGGATTTCTCTCCCTCATCGCTCTTTCCTCTTTCCTATCTCTAACTTAAAACAGAAACTGAAGCTTTTCTGTTACTCTTCATAATTTGGCATATCTACTTCCCCGATTTACTGAAGAAGAAATTCAGAGATTTCTACACGTATTCTAACTTCAATGTCATGATAATTCAGATAAAATTGTGTCCTCCATTTTGTTCAGCGCTGATGTCAAAAACACGTATAGTTTCGCTTTGCACACAAACCAAAGTTTGGGAAACTTGGGGAATGCAGGAATGTGCATGCGCTGCTTCGGAACTTACCTATGTCCTTCAGTCCATCAATTTCACAGTCTTCGAAGGAGCGCAAGTGAGAAGTCGTTTTGCTAGACCCTGGACGAACTCATTAGGAAGAATTCATTTGATTATCTCATTTTATTTTATTTTCCTTTGTATCTAACTTATTATGTGCGTAACCCATTGATTAAATCAGACACAGGCTGAGGGAAAAGCATGGAAATGAGCTCCCTGCACTATCTCCGGAAAATACTACGGCGAGGAGCGATAAGCACCGACAGGTAGCGACCTACTAGGACACGTCTGATCGCACCCCTCGATCTGAGGCTAAAAAGCATAATAATTAAGTAACATATACGCCCCTCTCCTCACTCTAGGTGTACAGTTGGCTACCAAGACGCAGTCTGGGCCATTGAATTTAACGAGTGTGTAACGACACAATGGATCGACTCGATGGGAGAAGTCAGACAAAATTTGGAAGCTTCAAACGCTCGTTTATATATAACTTTGAAGTTCTAAAAGTGGCTCTATTAGTTTCTTCGTGAAATTTTCTTCAAGAAGCACGCCTTGAAGTTTAAAATGTGGCGAAATAAAATAAAAATTTGCAGTTTTTGTCAAAAATTTCGTGTCCGACCTCCCTGATGGAGATGTTGCATGTGTGTAGAATTTGCGATTTGACTGTTGATTCCTATGTCAAAGTTCGCGAGAAACACGATGGTGCCACTCACTGGTTTTCTCTGAAATTAACTCCCAAGCTCAAAAAAAGCTCTCAAATTGAGGCCAAAATGGAGGGGATATCCATCGCTATCCTGAGAGTCCACCTCTACATCAAGACAAACTCTCCATGCAAAGATAGGGAGCAATTACATTGACAGGGCTGCCACTTTATTTGGGAACTCTAAAACTGAAAACACGGCATCACTGCTAATGTATTTGCTCCCTATCTTTGCGTGTAGAGTTTGTCTTGATGTAGAGGTGGACTCTGAGAATAGAGTGGGATATGACCTCCATTTTGTCCTCAACTTGAGAGCTTTTTTGAGCTTGGGAGTTGATTTCAGAGAAAGCCAGTGGCACCATCGTGTTTCTCGCGAAATTTTACAAAAGAATCAACAGACAAATTGCAAATTCCTCACACATGCAAAATCTCCATCGACGCGATCCACTGTGCGACGGTTAACGCCTACAAGTGCGAGCTCTGAATTTATCGGCGCGACTGCTGCCGCGAAGAGCACGGGGCAGGTACGTTACGTTAATGGACGAAATTGCATCTAATTTACTCCTCCCTAATTGACTATTTAAGTACTACGGCGTCCAATTAATGGAGAGGTTTCTGGGAAAATTACCCTAATATCTACAAATAGTCGACCCTCCTTCCAATTCCACTAATTTTTTACGATAACTTCCATACGGATGTCCCGCGTTAACCCCTTACCAACCACCGACAGACTTGCCACGTTGAAGTTGGGTGCTCTCGCTGAGAAAAAAAACTTCGGTTACAAGGACTAAACTTCACTGGAGAAAAAAAACACATTGGATCCAGAGTCCAGACTCTTAAAAACATCGACAAAAAAAAAGTACTCTTGATTTAAAGATTTAAGCTTAAATCAAGAACCAAGCCTCTTAATTTGAGCGGATTTCCTTTTGTTTTAAGCTTAAATCTGATTGAATCAAGAGCCCTTTTTCTTGTCAATGTTTTCAAGAGTCTGGACTCTAGATCCAATGTGTTTTTTTTTTTCCAAAGTTCGATTCATAAGAGAAAGTAAAGGTTTCAGTTGAGATAACCGAAGTTTTGAGCTCTAGAAACCGAATATAATTTCAGAGCAACAAAGTCTTTCGTAAAAAAACAGTCCTAGTACAGCCAACAAAGACCTCGGTTACCTGAACTGACAATGAGTCCTATTACTGAAAACTTCAGTCACCTGGACTGATAAATTTAGTGCCACATATTCGTCACATATGAAGTTTTTTCTCCGGGTAATATACTGAAAAGAAGTACAACAAAGGTAATTTTGGTGAAGAATATCGGACATTTGTTCAATACAACTTCCAAGGTACCCGTAGATAATAAAAAAATATTGACTGTGATTTTAAAGTCAATTGGGACATTGGATCTATTGCCTAGTTTTATAACATTTGGTAATTTTGATGGAAAAATCTGTATTATTCACTGATTGGTTTTTATGTTTACCACAAAACCGTGATATAAGCGGTTTTGTTTTGTTTAATTTCTTCTTTCCCGATTGGAAATGGAGTTGTTAGAACCCCGAAACATCCCGGCCTTTATACATAACTTTTAGATCTTAGCTTCAGCCTTGGCTGCCTATATTATCTGTGTTTTTTCTTTCCATTTTGGTTAAGTATTGTAAATTTTAGTGCCTTTTTTTTACACGATCCTACATGCTCCGTTTACGGCTCTCATAACGATCAGGATTTTTATCCTCAAAATCCTCGAATGAATGGTATTCGATTGCAATCCTCGATTTCAGCCAAAAATTCAGCTTGACCCTTTCCCTATTACATGACACCTTGATGAAAAAAACGAGAAACCATAGTGTTTTTCATTCATTTTTCCGACTCGATGGTTCATTTTGAATCCGCTCCTTTGCACATTTATTTTTGTGAACCTGGAAACTTGGCAATGTCCTTTAATCTTTGGAAGGGGCTTTCCCCTCCCCACCCGCTTGCCGCCACCCTTGATCCCCACGTATGACCCTCAACTTACGGACGAGCCCCCTGCAGGTGAATACGATTTAGCAGTCATTAATTTCTAATCGCGTTACAACGCCTCCGTCGCGAGGCTTCAGGACTTTTTGCAGCGTAATGTGATATGTTTGAAAATAAGCCCTCCTGGGCTTTCGAAGGACCCCCAAAGCTCTAAATCACTCCTAAAATAACAACAGTACATGCTCGCCCTCCGGTTACCAAATGCTTCCTTGATTGAATTATTCGAGAGTATAATACAGAGTTGTGTGATACTAGCTCAATTCGATGGTGAAGATCTATTTTATATTACATACAAACAGGAATGATTAAACAATTTTTGACGAAGATAAATTTTTTTTTAAAAAAAGGAAAGGATGAAAAAATTGCAAGAAATTCGAGGCAATTGAGAGCAGAGAAGCCATTCCTGCTTTCGAGACAGCACGAGATGCAGAATTTCAAGTTTCTTCAATCCGGCGTCTGAGAGGAAGGCTGAAGTATGTGATAGAACACAACCATTTTTCATTTCCATGAACAGAATTTTCCCCTGAATTTTGAATCATCTGGCTATTTATCCCTAACATTTCTCGAACAGGGCATCCCAAAATTTCCTTTCGGATTTTCCTGATATTGTCCTGATATTTTAATGGAATTTCCTGATTTTTGACGCGAACACACACATTGACAGTAGACACTCATTTGATTTTGGAAGCCAACATACAAATATTCATGAATTGGATCAAATGTTTCACAATCGCATGCGCTACATAGTATATACTTAACGCCTTCGGACCTGATCTAGGACCAATTTTTCTGATATGTTCCTGCTTTTTTCCTGATGATATCAAATAACCTGATATATTGTCCAGGTTTTGCTGACGGTAGAAACTTTGTAAATTCTCTGTTTCACCTGATTGGGGCCCTTTTAACATTGGTCGCAAAACAAACACGGAAAACCCTCGCCAACGTAGGCACTGCAAGCCGGCAAATACGATTCGACGTTGAGTTAGGGTGACGCGTGACGTATAACGGTGCCGAACACGCAGATTAGTGATGGACAGTCGGCGTCACGGATAAAGTTGACGTCGGGCGAAAGCCACAAATCAGTGTCACCCACTGGAAACCAGCTGTTCGGCCCGTGTCACTCATGTTCGGAGCGAGCGCCGCCGTCCATTGACTCGAAAACGACACGACGACGCGACGTCGACGTCACAGATGGATAACGACGTGCGAGATATCCATCTCTCTTGCACCGCCCGGGCGCGCTCGACTCGAACTTCAATACGCGCACGTTGGCGGCGATTTGCACTTCCGCCAGGATACGAACCCTCCTCCGACCAAGGGTTTGAGCTGGGGCGAGAAAAACTCCGGGCAACAGAGGTACACATTAGAAGTAGATCGTATTCGATAGTGGTTCGATGTATCGTTTGGTTCAAAACAATAGAACAAAACCTCAAACAAAAATTTTTGGATTTAAGTAGGAAAGCTATAAATGTGAAAATTCCTAACAATTTCACTTTTCATTGCCGTTTTGTTCTCGTAAGAATCAAAAATCTATGTTCCCTCAGAATACTTAATTGACTTTTGAGGCTATCAGGGTGTCTACTAGAACAGGCTGGTCAAAAATAAGTACTTTTACAGTGCTTTTTCAGTACATTCTCGAGAAATTCAGTACCTCCTCCAACAGAAAAATTCCGTACTTTTTCAGTACCTCCATTTCACGAAATTCGAAAAATTTCAAAAATTTGAAATAGCAACAAAAATGATAAAAAAAATTCCGGACCTTTTTTTGGAATTTCCGCACTTTTTCAGTGCTTCCGGACCGCCCTTAAAAAATCAGTACTATTTCCGGACTTGCAGACACCCTGGCTATATGTATATTTACATGTTGAACCAATCGATATCGATACAATCTTATCCGTTTGACGTATCGAAAACGATGAAGCTGTCTGCCGTCTTTGCCACTACGCACAGATTTCCGAAATTGAGTCTCCTTCGTTACTTTACCCGCCTTTTATTTGTTTGCCTTATTTTCACCATAGTTTCCTAAACTGTGTTAGAGGCGAGGAACATAGGATGGGGTCATTCTAAATAAATGGATCAAATATGCCGATGTAGAACCTTGAGAAGAACTTTTGTTGAACCATTCGATACTGGAAAAAAATTATTTTGGATCCTGAGTCTGGACTCTAGAAAATTTGACAAGAAAAAATATTCTTATTGCTAAAATGTAAAGAAGGGAATCCAAGCAGGGTATTCAAGCAGAAATCCGCTTGAATCAAGAGTATGTTTTTCTTGTGGAATTTTCTGAGAGTCTGGACTCCGGATCCAAGAGTCTTTTTTCAAGAGAAAGCAATATTATATAAGTATTTGATCCCCTAACTCCCCTCAACCTTCGCGAGCATAATAAACCGCTTCACACTTAAAATATTCAGCTGCGTAATCATTGTCATCTAACCACACCTAATTATTGACATTACATCCGAGACAAGTAGAATGAGATATTGCGCTGATACCGTGAAACATTCATTCCCCCTGATGTGGGGCACGGGGGGCTCGAACCTGCATCTTCCAAGCTCAGGATGGGGGATTTTATCCGAACAAGTCTGGCATGGGCGCCTGGAAACCTCATTATGCATTCATTATCAATTGATAGAGGCGACTGTCCCTGCGTAAAACACCAACCACCGGTTTATGTCCCGCGATTAATTGAAAAATGATGTATGATTTAGATATAAAGCGGACCGCAGACGAAGGAAATGCCACGGCGCACAGTGGATCGAGTCAATTAGAAAGGTTGAACACGAACTTTTTGACAAAAACTGCAAATTTTGATGTTTATTATGTCACATTTTATATTTCGAGGGGTGTTTTGAGAAGAAAATTTCACGAGAAAACCAATGGAATCACTTTTAGAACTTCGAAGTTTTGTATATACGGAGTTATAAGCGTTTAAAGTTTCCAAATTTTGTCCGACCTCTCCCATTGACTCGATCCACCGTGCGGCGGCTGCTAAAACGCGTCAGGCCGGTTGGATGGAGCTATCATTCCCGATTGCAGTGCTGCACTTGTCGCTGGTGTGTCTTTGTTATTGATACCCGAGGATTTACGCGTTCGAGATAAAATTTGCGTAGGTAGATGCATGGTCCTACGTTCCCGAAACGCCCGCGATGCCCGATGAATCAAACTATCTGCTGTTGCAAAATTAATCGTTTCCGCGCCACGCGGTCAGTGGAAAGGAACCAATCCAAGTCAGCTATTACAAAATTTAACGAGGCAATTTAATGTTATAGAGAACCTTCCAGCGGATTCCTTTGACAATTTTAAGGAATTCGGTTAGTATTATGCAGAAGATTCACTGAAATTCGCACAAAAATCCGCACAACCCTTTTCATGTAAAAAATTGAATTTGGCAATATCTGATACGGCTTGGTTCCTTTCTGCCTCACGCGGTCCAAATACAGTATCGCCGCGTATTCGCGCAAAATTAATCGTTTCCGCGCCACGCGGTCAGTAGAAAGGAACCAATCCACGTCAGCTATTGCAAAATTTAACGAGGCAATTTAATGTTATAGAGGACGTTCGAGCGGATTCCTTTGAAAATTTTAGGGTATTTGCTTAGTATTATGCAGAAGATTCACTGAAATTTGCACAAAAATCCGCACAACCGTTTTCATGTAAACAATTAAAGTGCGCAATTGAATTTGGCAATATCTGATGTGGCTTGGTTCCTTTCTGCCTCACGCAGTCACGCGATCCAAATACAGTATCGCCGCGTATTCAATTAGGGGGCAGATAGGCATAGACATTTGTACATATATTTTCCGATGTTATAATATACAGCACACCTGTGTCGCTAGTCGATATCCATTTTTGTATACATTTACACGCAGGAAAGAAAATAACACATACAGACGTAGATAGAAACACAAACAAGATTTTTTCTTTTCCTTTTCAAAAATGAAATCGTTGATTGATTGGTAATCCTGACGCAGCGAAAAATATTCTCGTTATTTCTTCTAACTTAAAACAGGCGTAATAAAACCTGAGGGAACCGAGTTATACTTCGGAAAGAAATTGATTGATATGTTGATGCTCTTAAAAGGTTTATAATATTTCAGATAACGATTGATGAATAATTTATTAATTACGAAACAAGGAACACAATTATACCAATTCCTCAGATCCTTCATATCAGACTTAGGGGTGAAGAAACAGTGAGACAGACAAGGGTTTGCTGCAATCCACTAAAATGTCGAAGATTCAAAGATACACCCGATCGACCTCTCTTTCTTGCTCAGTTACATTCTTCCACCCTCTTCTACAATTCTATGGTGCGTCTTCCCTCATGACGAAGTCAAGACCGATATCGGGGTCAAAATAGCATTTAATGGGTACAAATGTTTTCCTGACGTGTCATGTCGTGGCTGCTCGATCCTATCCGTCTCACAAGGATGGCAACTATCGCAATAACCCCACGCATACGATACGCAGCGGAGAGGAGGGGGCGTTAGTTTGACTGACTGCATCTAATGGGGCAACCGACAGATATCCGATATCCGACAAATGACAAGATGACACCCCCTGATGCCTCACAGCTACAGCTGTTTCTATATGCATTCGACGATAGTGTTTTTGCTATCACGCATGACAGAGGTCCGTTTTTTTTTAAAATTTCCATTTGTTAAGCCATGCCTCCATTTCAATATCTTCCTCGATTCTACCAATTCACGCCACTTACAAAGTCTTGAGCAATGTATATGTGTATTTGGGTGTGAAAAAGGACCTGAACGCCAAAAAATTCAAAATTGAGAAAGTATCACAACTTATAAGAGACATTTTTTGGCGAAAAAACACCCACAAATGCCGCATTAGAAAATTCAGAATCTGAGGATTACTAGCTCAAAAACTTTAATTTTGTTAAAAAAAAAGTCAAGATTTATGTGCCACGTTCAGGGCTTAACGCCGTTGGATTAGAATACAACTTAAAAACCTCCATTGACATCATTATAAAGATGTACACAACTGCTCGTAATTATGTTCAAACAATGTACATTTGAATGAAGTAGACATCGAATTAAATACGGCCACGAGGAGATGGTCTTCCTACTTGATTTGAGCGAGAGTCGGATGGAATCAACCCGAGGTATAATATTATTGAACTAGATTTTGCACATAAAAACTACTATTTTTGGTTCATCAGTCATAGCACAGACCTATCTACACGGGGAAATGAGCGGCACATACGTTGTTTCTCGAATAAGGAAATGAAGTTCAATCGAACAAACAATCTTAATTCGGGTGGATTCTATCCATATTCCTCTAAACACGTATAAACTATCGGCTTGCAGCCATTTTTAGTCCCATGTCAACTTGATTTCAAAGTCAATTTTTTAGTGTACCTTTGCCGACGTTATCCTCCTGGAATAGTAGTTTGCAGGTCAAATTATTGGCAAAATGAAAACGCGGCAGTATCTAGACTGATCTGGAGGTTGGTTTATAGGCCGAGATGATAGAATTGCCACGATTGAAACCCGTGGTCGAAGGAGGCGGGAAGGCGATGGAGAAGCTTATTGAGGCAAGGTGAGAGGCAATGGAGGCGGGAAGTAATTGATTGAAATCGATAAGTCAGGCTCAATCAGAGAATCGGGCTGGCGGTGAATCGCCGGTCTATAGGCCTCGGCTTTGACTGTGGCCGTCCCTCGCTTCGTCGTGTTGGTGAGGCCGTTTGAAAAAGGCCCTAGATTACACGGGTGCGAACTCCAGGGAACATAATTTTAAACTCATTCACGTGCTATGTAAACGCGCTGATGTCAAATTGTAGGTAAATTCTGCAGGTCATGACGCTGGAGCTAGAGATAATATATTTTAGAAATCCTGAACACACAATCTAAGGGATTAGATTTTTGGTTTGCATCTTATCGGGGAGCACTGATGTGCTCGCTCGACTTTTTTGTGTGTTCCCGATGATTTTGCACGTATAGTTTCGTCAACCCATGTACGACGTGCGTACATAACGCAAATAATGAATAGTGGGCCTGAAGATGGATTAAGCGAAGGATCCGAAATGCGCATCGCCTAAAGTAATCAAAAAGTCATCGAGAAGACAAAAAAGTCAAGTATGAGATTATCTAAGCGGTGTAATCGAGTGAGGCAAAAATTGCGTTCGGAGATTAAAGCTTATTTTTGCTTAATGATGGTTGATGGTAAATTTTTAAACTAAAAATCGAATATAATTTACCTAATGGTGACTGATAAATGGCGCGGCAAGGTGAGCACTTTGCCGGTTAAGTTTTTAAAAATTAATTCGATTCCAATAATTGCTGATCTTCTTGATCATCAATCATCATTAGGCAAATCTGAGCTTTTACTACTGAAGTACACTGTGAGGAAGAATCCAGAACAAGAGGAAGAGGAGGAAGAATAATAATAGGAAGAAGAAGAGGAGGAGGAGGAGGAGGCGACAACGAAGGTAGGAGAGGAAATGGGAGAGGAAGAGGAAGAGGTGGAGGAGGAGGAAGAAGAGGAGGAGGAGGAAGATGAAGTAGATGAAGAGAAAGAAGAATAATAATAGGAAGAAGAAGAAGCAGAAGAAGAGGCCGGTAGAAGAGGAAATGGGAGAGGAAGAAGAAGGAGAAGAATAGGAGGAAGAAGTAGAAGAGAAAGAAGAATAATAATGGGAAGAAGAAGAGGAGGAGGAGGAAGGTAGAAGTGAAAAGGGAGAGGGAAAAGAAGAAGAAGAAAAAGAAGAGGAGGAGGAAGAAGATGAATTGGAAGAGAAAATGGGAGAGGAAGAAATTGGTAATGCTTCTTGCAGATCTAGAAACACTGAAAAGCAGGGGATTGGGCCGCGGCACACTCGTAATTGGCGCTACAGGCTCGTCACTCTTGTGAAGCCGTTCCCGTTCACCTTATCGTTTCGCCGTTTGAATTAAAGGTTACCACCACACATTATGCCATCATTTTGACGGCCGCGGCGTCGAGGGATAGAATACCCCCATTTGCACGAGCCCGGATAACGGTGCGCTCTTATCGGGCAGGAGGCTCAAGTCTCGGATGCTAATAAACTTGACGCTGTTCATTTACGAGTCGTAGATCTAAACTTAGCCGTGGAAGACCAAACTTTAGAAGTTCCAGGACTCGCGGGGTGTCGTGCTGGGTTCGCTCGTTAGCGTGATGAAGCGTTCACGTGCGCCGCGCTCAGTGTCGCCAACACCGGAAGAGGTTCCGGCGAGGCTCTCCGGAACACCTCGGCCCCGGGTGGCTGAAAAAGCGTAACTCAAATGGGAAGCTATGAGTAATAACGCGGTTTTAGTTGGCCGAGGCGGACCTAGCCTCTACCTCGGTAAATAATGTGATAAGCCGACCCCCGTAAGTTTATCACGGACAGGTTGAGATTCAAGACAGCCAGCTATGACGGCACCTTTTGAATCCAGATTTTTTTCTACGGGCACCCTCCGTCATGAACGATTTTCAGTTCCGTTGTCTAATCAAAGCAGTGTTCGAAACTCACCTTTGAGTTTTAGGAGCCGTAGGGCGCATCAAGCCCGATTTTTTGGGGCCATTGAAGATTTTTTAGGGGCTACATTGACTTTTTGCCTGTATGGCCTGTATAGACGCAAGATATTTTCGTAACAGAACTAGTAAGTAGCTGTATCTTGGGGAAGACAAAAGCACTAGGAATGAAATCGTGAAAATTTAGAAAAAGCAAGCTTTCACTTGTAGTGCTGAGAATTCCGAGTTTTTTCAATTCAAATTGATTTGTTTGTCTTTCTTTATGTGACTTCCTGTGAAAATCCAGATTTTAAGGGGCCACGTTGGCGCAGAGTTTTCATTTTTAAGGCGCCATGGCCGATTTTTTAGGCGCATTTGGCGCGTTGGCGCCTGTGAGTTTCGAACACAGAATCAAAGTGAGTTGAAACGACAACTTTTTTAGATCGAGTTTTCTCCATTTGACGAGTACGATAATTTATATGAGCTGGATTCCGCTGGGACGGCGAAAATTGTCTTTTTTGCAAAAAATGAAAGCACCTTTAAAGCGAGAAAATTGGAGTCATTTCCGACGAAACAGCACTATGTCAACATATCCTGCGAAAGATTAGTAACTCCTTGGCCTTTGCAAACTCACGCCCTCTTCACCTATTTCTGACCCTC
Organism: Bemisia tabaci; assembly: GCF_001854935.1. Lineage (NCBI taxonomy): Eukaryota > Metazoa > Arthropoda > Insecta > Hemiptera > Aleyrodidae > Bemisia > Bemisia tabaci. The sequence continues at coordinate 2,142,147 of NW_017548020.1, forward strand.
AAAGGCTTTATTTTTTCGGGAAAGAGTCCTGAAGAGAAAAAAATTAGAGGCATTCAAAACTCAAACCTCGCGAGTGGTTATAATCTTTGAATTTCCATTGCGGCACGCGAAGAGAGCAGCAGTGCGGAGCCAAAAATCAGGAATAAAATGTCATGAAATACAGAGAATGACCGAACCAGCAGTGGCGTGGCGTGTTTTGCGATCCATCGATATTCCCCTATTTGAAGCTGTGGTAAATAATCGATTATTAAGGTGTTCGCTGCGAACACCCTGTTTATCAGGGCCGAATTTACCTACTTGCCACCCATGGGCCGCCTGTATTTTGCCACCCCTTCTCATTCGTTTTGAAACATCGATACAAACCATCAAGTGAACGTGCCGGAGGAAGAGGGGTGCATAAGACGCGTTTACTCATGTTGGGCACATTTTTGTGAAAGCCCTGTCAACACTAACAAAAGTTCAGGGACCTCTACGTGAAAATTAAGTTCCGTAAACCTATCTCTGTGTGGATAAGACCTTCCATTTATAAGAAAAGATCGAAAACATTATGAAAGAATAAACATTAATGTGATTCAATGATTTTAATTTCCGCCACCGCGCCAACCGCAGTGTGTTTTGCGCAATGCATGCAGTATTCCTACAGTCTTACATGCGCTATGCGTTTCACGCCGACCGCTGTAGACCGCACTGTTTTTTACGCAATGCGAGAAGTATTCATGCAGTCTTGTAGGCGCTATGCGTTTCATGCCAACCGCTGCTGGCCGCACTGCGTTTGACGAGATGCGTGAAGTAGTCATGGAGTCTTGTAGGCGCTAATATATGTTACGTGCCGAACGCCGCGCCGAGGGCTTCTCCTTTCCATCTCAAGTCCTCGTCATCATTGCTTTCTGCGCCGCGCCGCTCCAGGCCAAATTGCGTGTTTGGTGGTAAGCAAAACGTTCGGATTATACGCTTACAGTGGCGGTTTGGAGTCGCAAAGCGCCATAGTGCTCTACATAATGAAACAAGTTTTTATTGGATTGACAGTTCAACTGTAATCCATTACTTCTAATGCCAGGAAAGTACAGAATAGTATTTTCATTTCGGTCATAACTGCTGAAATAATAATTGAAAGTTGGATTCGGAGAATAGGGGTTGAGCCACCCCCAACAGAAGTCAGCATCGGGGAAAGTGCTAGGGCTCGACAAAAAAGTGAACGAGGCTGGAAAGCGGGAAACCCCACCGGGGCGCAGGAGTGCGATGACTCTGGAAGTTAGTCGAGTCGGATACAGAAACAGGGCAAGAATGCACTTCACTCGCGTTCCGAGTCAAAATTGATCAATAGTCAAGAGGAAAACTCTCCACTTGTGGCCATCCTCATCTTTCATCGCTCACCCTCTCGGCAACAACGCTGCCACGTTGCATGAATACGTTCTGATCCTAATTACCCTAGGGTAGCAACAACATCCCCCTCGTGTCCCCTTCAAAAAACTGCAAAATTCTTCGAAAGAAACGATTACTATTTTCTTTGAAAATCAAAGAACATTATAATTTAATGTAGAGTCAAGATGACTTGAAAACTAGCCTGATTACTCAGCAAATTTTGCTAACGAGCTGTATTGTTTCTGACTGAGGTCGCTGCGTTTAAAGAGAGTATATTGTTTATCAAACCAAAAATACAAATTTAAAATGAAACTTAAATTAGTGGAATTTTGAAAATTTGAAAAGTTTCATCGATAAAAATGTAAAATACTGTTTGAAAACTATGATTAGATACCCTAATATTGGGAGAACTTTTGCACAGTCTAACGTCAGGCTACATCTACGTTCCTGATTTCATCCCTAAGCGTATGAAGTAAAATAGCTCAAACTTTTATGATGCAACTATTTTGACACGTAGGAGCTGCTTTTGCCTATTTTTCGAAATGAAGGAGAACAAGACGGTAAACCGCGGAATTATCCGCATACATAGAGCATCCTTCAAATTACTTTGAGGGGTTGTAGAAAGTTTACAAACAGATTTTATAGTAAAAATAGTTGCACACATTGAAGTGAGATTTTCACTACATTGTCAGACTTTAACTCTAATCATAACACGTACACAGTTTCATGAATATCTTGGAGGTATATATTTTGTGAGGAAAATGGACATCTATCAAGGAATTTGGGCTCCAGGGGCAACTTTTTGAATAGTGTAGTTTGTGGGGACTCAGGATGATTTTGCCTTAGCTTGCACGTTTAGGAGAATGCTTCATGCCCGGACATCGCGCAAGAGAAAGAAAACGCATTTTCACGGCCCAAGAGAGCAAGTTCAGTTCCGTGCTATTTAGTCAAGTTTGAAATGAAAGAAATCAGTTGCGCTTCCTCTTGGCTGTCCCTTCTGTTTCTCTTCTTTTCGAATTCTACTTTTGATGGTAGAATTAAACAGCACGTTCACAAATCGTTTCTCGACGAATTCGAGACGAAACAGCAGCGGATGCAACCTCTGATACAATTGGTTGTTTTAATTGAGCAATTTCTCAACATTGGTCGTAAGATGATGATCTCTCAAGTCGTCGTCTCCCGAACGGAGGAGCGTAACTCCATTCTAAGATTGTCAAACTGACTCAAACAATTTATTCATTTTACAATAATGTACCTGTGAATTTGTCATCCAAAATTGTTCTGAGTTTTGCATGAAATATGAGGAAAAAATTCATGACATTTTCAGTTCGCAATTTTCAAGATTCTGCTAATTAATATGCAATTTACGAGGGGAAATTCGGCAACATTGAAATAGAGTTACGTTCTTTCGTGAGGGAAGGGACGAAATGTCCATCCCTTAAATTTTGTCTAACCTTCAGGCATGGGGGCGAAACTTCCGATGGATGCGGCAACAGCGGCACGCTTGAACCTGAACCCCTGAGCTTTGACGGGAGGCGGCGGGGAAAGCTCAAAATATTGGAAGCAAGTGAAAGTTGCTGCCGGGAGGGTTGCAGGGCGGCTCGGCTGCAGGGGTAGTATGCGATGGGGGAATGCGAATTTCACCGCGCGCCGGGCGCACCCTAATGAAGATGCGGTCGGAGCCCCGCTGACGAGAGTGAAACCTCCTCCCTCCCGGACGAAACTTCGGGTCCCGAAACATGGCCACTGTATCCATGTACCTCGCTCTGAGTTGTCCAAGTACACAAAACTGCTCCGTCCCGCTGGAGGAAGAACCTCGCAACCGCAATAGAAAGCTGGTCTAGAAACGCGCTTTTTGTTTGGCGTAGTGGAACATGCCTCCGCCGAGACATGAGACGGGAGCAACAATTGCAGAGCAAACAGCTCTTCCGGTGGGTAAATACAGGAGCCCTTGAACTCTGGGAATCTTTGGAGCAACAAGAGTTTCCCTTTCCCAAAGTGGCCGCTATTAAACTCGGAGGACGGGTAAACAGAAAAATTACATCAAAGGAGGTTACCTGTCTGGAGGATGCGACTCGAACGAGATGCGACGGTGCGGATAATTAACGAGATCCAGAGTGGAAATTTTTAGAATTGATGATGAAAGATATGGTAAGCATAAACGCCGGTTCGTGTTTAGAGCTACTGACAAATGGACTACATTATGCACTTAGGAACTACAATTCCTAGCTCAGTTTAGAAAGAACGTATGCACCATTGCTTTCCCTGTGCAAATAAGTGTTTGTACCGAGGAGCTGGAACTTGTACTTCCAAATCGCTTAATTTAGTCAAAATGAGGACTCGCGGGAGTACGAAATAAGATGAATTTTAGAAACAACGTATGCACCATTACTTTCCCTGTGCACATAAGTGTTTGTACCGGAGAGCTAGAACTTAGTTCCGAATCGCTGAAAGCAAAAATCTGATTGAATCAAGAGTATTTTTTCTTGCCAATGTTTTCAAAAGTCTGGACTCAGATACAATGTGTTTTTTTTCCCAGTGCGTCTGTATCATTGAGTCAACAGGAAATCTGCGTCCATGGGGTTTACGTGCCTCGTAATTGTTTTAGACCTTTTAACTTGCACCTAGTTTCCCTTTACCATGAATATAAGTCCTGGTGCGAACATAATCTAATAATTGGGAGGACCTCTTTTAAAATCTGAAGAGGACTCAATGTTCCCTGATTGTATTCGTGTAATTTACTTTGTCACTTCGAAAAAGTATAGACTCGAACGATTACCATTCTCTCATAGTCAATGAGAACCGACGGTCTTTCTGTGCTTTTTAGGTATACCTTCATTGAAGACGTGAAAAATGTTTCATTCGTCAAGAACTTTTGGCTTGGTTTCTTACCTCTTCCTACTACTTAATTAGCTATGTTATCATAGCATTCATATAGTTTCAAAAAATAAATATTAACTGAATCTATGTGCGCGACTTCCAATCACTTGACAGGCGAAATATCTAATACGGATTCTTGCAGATGCAGAAAGCACATTTTCAACTCTTGTTAGGGCATGGAATGTTTCTGTATCTTATTTAGGTAAGTACTCGTTAATCAGAGCAATGATATGAAAAATCTACTAAAATGAAGCGCGGTGAAAATACTTGTGCGCCTGGCCCTACATGCGTTGAGAGGAAAGGGTATAGTCTTGAGCAGAATATAAGGGGTTAGTGATGAGTTGGGCAAATATTAAAGGATCCCTTGAGCACCTACGACACAAAGGATCGATCATAACTTTTGGCTAATGGATGACTTCCCCCGCCGAATATCAAAGAGATTCCTCGATAGTTTCAAAATCCAATCCATCATTTTTAAGCAGGCTCCTCGGTGTGTCGGTGCAGAGAGGAACATCCGCATCATGCCCGAACAGATTTTGAATTTCAATTTGAGCTTATGATGAATAGTTCGTGGCTCTTTCCAGAAAGCGGTTTGCGACTGTTACACGAGGGAAGTTGGTCTTGTGTACACGCGCTTTCCAGTTATTGCCAGATTGCAGGATTCGTTTTATACGGATTTCTATATGAAAATCTTATGCAACGAATCATTTCATCTTCTAACTTTTCAGTGAGTGAATTCGTCCATTTTCCATTGTCCGGTACCTGGTAAATAGAGGCATTTTCCGGTAAAAGGGCATATGAGACTTCCCATGCTACTAAGATTGTGTAGCGTGGTTCTCTAGCTGTAAGTAACTAATCCAACAGTTCTGCGATGAATTTTCCGTGAATCTGCTCGGAGCTTTTCCTCACTATTGTAAGAAAGTAAGTCATCTGTACATGAATTTCTTCTGCCGCAAACGCTTTTAACAATATTAGCATCATGGCAAGCCTCATACGCAATTTTACCGGAAAATGCTTCAATTATCCTATTTAGTTAGATATATTTTCTGTTTCCTTGTTTGTATGCTTTATTTTTTATTTTACAAAATAATTTTTTTGAGAGGGCAACATTTTAAACTTCGAAGACTTAGTTCCAATACTGCGACTCCGCACTGAAAAAAAATTCTCGGCATTTTTACCTAGGTCCGTTGGTGCCTTTACCATCTCACTTTTTTTTTACCAATTATCGGTAATTTAACCAAGACAGTCTGTCTTGGTTAATTGGTGCTTGGTTGTCTTGGTAAGCTTACCTAAAAACTGGTATTTTCACTGTTTTTTTCAGGTAAGAATACCACTTTTACTGGTAATCAATTCCCGGTAACTTTGCCATTTTATCTCGGTAATTCTACTACAGTCGATAAAAATATTGACGTTTTTACCAAGGTCCAGTAAAATTACCGAGAAAGTTCAAAAATTTTACCGAGATTTCTCGGTAAAATTACCAATTCTATAAATGGTAATTTTACCAAGAAAAAACTGGGATCAAATAGAACCCTGAATTCTTGGTAATTTTACCCTTTTCTTAGTAGATACAGCGAGATTTTTTTTTCAGTGCGGGGCCACCGGTATAAATCGATGATAATTGGTAATAGACGGCAACCATGGTTGTGACGGCACACGATGGTCTCGTGATGAGCGCGTGCGCCGTTTCAAAACCACCGGATGAAGAGGATAAAAACGGCCGGGGGTTGGAGAGGGAGGGGGAGGCGATAACACAGACTGCATCCTCGCCGAAGCAGGGCGGATTTTTTATTCGGGTCACGGAGATTAAATAATAGTCAAAGCGCTCACGTTTCAATTTTCGAGTAAAATACCGGCGGGGAGACGCCGGTACCTTTATTAGGATACCGATCGACCGATGAGACGATTACCGACGGATTAGCTCGCTCAAAGCTCAGGCGGCTCAAACGAGGAATATCCATGATCAATAGGTCAGAATCATGATTATAATATCGTATTATCGAGATTGTATGACGGATTAATTATTTTCAGGTAAATTAAAGGGTTCTTTCATTCATTTCGTGGGCAACATCATGCCCAAGAGACGAATTTCATAAGGTAAATAGAAAATATGATTTGCAGTGGTTAAAAAATGAAAACGAATACATACATAAAAATTTTTTCCATAAATTAACTTGAACTTAACACTGGTTTCCACGTAATTATGTCTATCTTCAGGTAAATTTATACGGGTAGAAATTGAGCTCCTTGCACGCGTACGGGGTAATAATATGTCCGTATAAATTATAATTTTATTACTAACCAATGCGGCTTCTATAACCACACAAAAATGAGTGCAATTATTAAAGAATTATTCAACTTCCCTTTTTCAGACAAAATATGTCTGTCGATTCCCCCCCCCCCTTTTTTCGAAAGTGAAAGAGGCAATTAAAAGTAATTCGGAGAGCTTTAATAACTTATGGCACTGATCCAGTTCATAAGTTCCCTTACTGCCACGCTAGGATTGACCGTCATTTGAGCATTCAGAAAACACCAAATTTCCTTTTTTTTTGGTAAAAAATTATGAACATTTTCCTTTCAAATTTCAGGAAAACATTATAGAAAAAATATTCCGAAAGCCCTACGATTAGAAATCAGCCTCTAAAGCCTTGAAATAAATATTCAAGAGTACTTTCACCAATTTTTACCGATTTTGAACAATCGACGTTCCTACGACGTTTTACCTTAGTGTTGCGCTAGTTCTGGAACAAAAACATACACTGAAAAAAAAACACATTGGATCTAGAGTCAAGACTCTTAAAAACATCGACAAGAAAAAAATACTCTTGATTCAATCGAATTTTAGCTTAAATCAAGAACCAAGCCTCTTAATTTGAGCGGATTTCCTTTTGATTCAAGCAAAAATCTGATTGAATCAAGAGTATTTTTTCTTGTCAATGTTTTCAAGAGTCTGGACTCTAGATCCAATGTGTTTTTTTTTCTTTTTTATTCCAGTGTACCTCAAAAGTTCCCCCAACGCGACGATGCTTATAGCAGCGAACGAAAACCAAGAAAGCTCGTTTCCCCCGAGCGGAAACTCGGTCTTACCTGCAGCGTCATCCCCCTCGGTGGAGAAATCCGGATTCCGGTATCAAAAATTAAAAGGAGGCGGGAGGCGGGAAATAAAAAGGCGCGGGAATAATGAGGGAACGGGGGTGCGGGCGGCGCGGGGCGGGATCGATAAATAACAATTACGTTAATGGGTAATTATGGAGCGCGCTAGGCCGATGCCCAGGAGACACCCGCCACACCGGCCGGAGCCACGTGTCTCCTTCGCCGTCACCGTTGACGTCACCGTTTGTGGGTCGCGCCAGGTGGAAGGGACCCGGACCCCGCGCCAGGCCGACCTGGGAGCGAATTCCGATCAAAATTGATCCATTTCGAGCCACCCCTGCTGCACAAGCTCATGCAGCGAGACGGTGAAATTGGATGTTTCCCCGGGCGAGGGTGGTGCAGCGCAGTGGCTAGTTCTGTTTACGAAAGAGACAAGGTCCCCCGAACTCGTACCAGTGGGCTCTATGATGCAGTGTTTGAAACTCACCTTTGGGTTTTAAGAGCCATAAGACGCATCAAGCCCGATTTTTAGGCGCCATTGCAGATTTTTTAGGGGCCAAATTGACTTTTTGCCGATATATATTACGGCGCATTTTGTACAAAGTTAGACGCACTATGTTTTCGTAACACAACTAGTGAGTAGCTGTAACTTGGGGAAGACAAAAGCACTAGGATGAAATCGTGAAGAATAGAGAAAGCAAGCTTTCACTTGTAGTGCTGAAAATTCTGAGTTTTTTCAATTCAAATAGATTTGTTTTTCTTTCTTTATGTGATTTCATGTGAAAATCCAGATTTTTAGGGGGCAAGTTTTAGGGGCCATGGCCGATTTTTTAAGCGCATTTGGCGCGTTGGCGCCTGTGAGTTTCGAACACTGGCTCTATGAGAGGAAATATAGAGGCGATGGCGAAAGAAAATTACACAGTGGAAAAAAGTTACGGGCTATATAGACCTACCGTTCGTTCCGGGCTCAGAGGCTGAAAGTTCCGGGTGCTGGAGCCGTAGCTTCGACTGCTTCGGCTGCAACGCCCGGAACTCTCGGCTTTTGAGCCCGGAACGCGGACGGTATGTCTATGTAGCCCGTGAGCACGACTTCCACAACCGAAGTTTTTCAATCGGTGCATTTGTCTATCAGTTAATTGATGAGAATGACACCACTTAACGCCCGCAGTCGATGACCAAACTTGGCGATGATCTTCACTAGACCAACAATTCCCTGTTCTGACGTTAAATTATACGTCTCCATTCTCCTGTATTCTCTCTGTGTTTTCAATACTTGATTGTCCCATTGAAATTTTCTAGGATTGTACTAAAACCATCACTTACGATTGACCATGCCTACGAGTTAACAATGTTTAATTTTTCCTGAAAATATCTGTGAGTCCATTGACATTTGTTTACTTAAAGTTCAAAATCAGTCGTGTTACGTCTCAACTTTGATGGCTGGCCACTCGCAAGTTGCGATGTTTCTATAAAAAGAAAAAACCTCTGTGCATTTTTTTCAAAAAATTTCACTGATGTATCCTCTAATTACACGCAAAAATCAGCTAAATTTTGGACGTAATTGTGCAGTGATATTCTCGAAGAGAATGGAATTGTTTGAGTGAATTTGGAAACTTTGGAATAGAGTTTCGTTTCATCGTCTGGAAACCAAGGAATCAACCTTGTTCGTCTCTTTTGCCTAGAGTGGCGTGAAACGTAAGAAAGAAATGAGAGATTGGAAATTTCAGTGAAATATTTCTTGAAATTTCACGGGATTGTGAAATATTTCATATTTTTCAGGGGCTAGAGTATGCAACCCGCATTCAAACACACAAACATAGAAGAAAGTCACATTTTTTACATTTTGGGAGACATGAAAAAGAACCGGTATTTTTCAAGTTCTTTCATAAATTTCTTCTCGTGACATTTCAAGATTTTATTTTTCACGACATTTTGCCACCCTGCCTTTGCCCCTTTGCCCACTGTGCGTAGCGTGGAAAACGCATCCAAAAACGAAGCAAAGCGAAATGCGAGGGGTCGTCACCGTGAGGAAGGTTGACGGCATCGTACACCCGAGCCCCCACCCGGAGGTCGAAATGTTTGACCACCCTTCGGGTTTCCATGGCGATGCTCCTGGCATGTCTTGAGATTTATCTCCGCTTTTAAGACACGCATTCTTCATTCGTCCCCTCCGCCCCCCGCCGACCCTCGTCCCGCATCTCATAACTTTTTTATTGACCAATTTTAAGCTCAATTTTTCCCCGTTGTCCAGAGCGTTTATTTATTTTCAAACTTTCGCGCGATCGGTTATTCTTGAAGATTATGACGGAGCCCCTTGTTCTGACGTTCCGCTGCTTGCACAGCACTCCACTTTTGACGAGATGCCGCCGTTTTCCGCCTTTGAACGGTCTCCATCGAAAATTCATCCCGCACGGCCTGTCGTCCTTAGGGCGGATCGGGATGTATTGCCGTGCTAAGGAAGAACGCCGTATGAACCTTCAGGCGTTGCCAAATTTCACTCGATAAAACATAGATTTCCTGGTTAACTTACGAAAATTTTTTATCAATTTTTTGTTAGCTAATTATCTTCGCAATTTTACCTAATGTTCCTGAAACTTTCGAGAAAAAATTTTCGTAAATTTCCACAGAAAATAGTATTTTATCGACGGAGATTTGGCAACTCTCGAATGTTCATACGGCGTTCTTCCTTAACACAGCAGTATAGTTAATTATCTTTCCTGGTTTAGACAGAGCTAATGAATCACGGAAAGTAGGAAATAAGAATATTATGAAAGTTCATCTCGTTTTGGAAAGGTACGCCTGAAGATTTTACCATCCAAAACGTTTTGGCGTCATTGGTGTTAAGAAAAACCGTCTTACTCGCTTTTTCAAAACTATTAAAGTGGCTTGCAATTTTGATCGGAATTTGTGTTAAAAATGAATCTTTCCATGTACAGCACTGAGCGTCTTTTTGTCATGCATCTCTAACGTTTTCAATATGGCTTTATCAGTTTCAGACCGAAAATTTCGCTCAAAAGATTACCTATAGAAAAAGTACCGGAGAAATTCACCGAGCGGAATCATCAAAATAATTCGTGAAAAAACTGAATTTCCAAACCAGGGGTTAAAAATAAATGGTGGTAAAAGTGGGGGATTAGTGAAAATGTCCCCCCCCCCAAATAATAACATATACGAAAAAATTGGATTGCAGCTTATCATCGTGAACGCAGACTGAAATTATGGTTCTATTGAAGTTCCCGCGATACAAACACTGGAAAACACATTGGATCTGAGTCCAGACTCTTAAAAACATCGACAAGAAAAAGTACTCTTGATTCAATCAGAATCTAACTTAAATCAAGAACCAAGCCTCTTAATTTAAGCGGATTTCGTTTTGATTCAAGCCAACATCCGATTGAATCAAGAGTATTTGTTCTTTTCAATGTTTTCAAGAGTCTGGACTCTGGATCCAATGTGTTTTTTTCCCAGTGAAGAGCGATCATAGAGTAGAATTCATACTGGCGAAAAGATACACGAAACCCTTCCTTCGCCCTGTATCATCCAACGGCGCAAGAACTCACGAGAACTGAAATAATTAAACGTCGAATCTGATTACTCGAGTAATCTGAACAGTGACCGCTCTTCATCGCGGTAGTTTTGAACAATGCTGCGAACAATTTCCGAGTGTAACCGCGGGCGCGGATTCCAAAAATACACGGGGCCGACGGACGCTGCAATGTGCATGGTTGTAGATGCAGGGAGAGATGCAGAAAATTTGTCGTAAAGTGTTGCAATTAGCGGGGCCCTGATTCGTATCGATGCCTGGCATTGTCTGGATGTGAAGTAATTGCAAACGCGTGACTACGGTTTGATAAAATTATGCGCCGGAACGTGTCTGGCATGTTTATGACGAGTGCATTGTCGATTGCACTCGAAATTACTAGACGTTACTAACGTTGCCGGATTTACGATGGAAATCCTGTAACAGAGTCATATGTATCGGGACATATCCATGAAATTTCCATGGAATACGATATCCCGTGGGATGGAATTTGGATCACATTCCTGGGAGCAAAATTCATTATTATAAAGAATATATTTTGAGATAATATTGAGAAATTCAATAATTGAATCAGTGAGAACGGAAACACACCAACTCAGTAACTCGAAAATTCTCGATTTTCATTCAAGATAGTCAATTTTCATAAAGGTCATTGAAAAGTTAGCGCATCTGTTTTAACTTGGACCTTTAAAGTGTTCTTAGGTACTCGTCTTTCGGCACCAAAAATATTTTTCTGAGACTAACTTCTTTACTCACTGGGCATTTGTGTGCGTGTCTTGATTATTTTCATTTTTTCGAGTTGGTGTGTTTTCGTTCTCACTGATTCAATGCAGGTGCCATTCACTTGATGGATGAGTACGATACGTTGCTTCTCGACTTATACTCGAAACATAAGCCCTATACTGAGATTTCCGGTTACTGGAATATACAAATATCCTCTGAAATATGAGAATTTTTTAACCGATTGTGAAAATTGGACTACCATCATCGTGATGACCAGCATTATCTGTAAGTCAATCTTCTTTTCCCGATTATTTAGGGTTTTCCAAGCGCATTGAGGGAATTAAATGGAGAAAAAGTTGTAAGCTAGCAAGGAAATCTGATATTGATGGGGGGAAAAAGGAAGGGAGAAAAACAGTTAGTGTCAGTGGAAAATACAGGACCGGGAAGAGTCCGTGAGGCCACGTCTTTCGTTTTGTCTGTATCTGACGGTTGGTGGACGGACACAGCTTAAATCCATTTGTTTGCACCACTTGCACTTCGGACCCCGAGCCCGCAGATATACGGGACTGGAGGAGCAGATGTCCTTTACAGCTTCTTTTTACCTATTTTTCCCTCTTCCTCCCTTTCTCCAACCCTACTCCGGAGAATCCTGCTTCCAGCGCTAAGGTTACTTTTTAAACTTTAAAGGAACTCTCCCGAGCTTGAAGATTTATCCGTATCGTAAAAAACAGGGACAACAATTAGGGGCTCCTCTTCAGTTACAGGTGACTTTACGATTTACGAGTTGCTCCAGAACATTTGCCGATGTTTCCCTCGTCCAACGACTCTGTCACTTATACACTGAAAAAAAAGTAGTTAGCGTTGAGAACTAATTTGGTAAGTTCTCGCCAAGTAGAATCAAAATTAGGCTTCAGAACTAATTTATTGTACTGAAGCACCAATCAATTCGCTTCATACGCTGACTTGACTTTACTAGAGCGCGAACCAGAATTGGAAAACAGCACTAGCTGTAAAATTAGCGCTGTGGTAAGACAAATTCACCTTCGGGTCAAACTAATTCGCCCTCAACACTAACTGCCACATTGTCCGTTACATTTATTTAGTTTCGAAAAAGTGGCGTCGGTACAACAGCCTCAATCGCGTCAGCTCGTGAAAATCAATTAAAATGCGAAATTTCGGGCTCGTTTGACAATGTAAATACTCCCGGTATGATTTATAGTGTCCTCTCTTTCTTGAAAACGTTCGAGAGCAAAAACCTGTTAAGGTTAGAAATCGTCTGTTCGATTCAAAACGTAAACAAGCATGATATTCGTTGGAGTCGTCAATCTTCTGTATTAAATTGCGATTAAAGCGTTCCGCGTTCAGTTTATATTTTACGAAAATCTGTGAACTTACTGCTTACTTCTATAGTTCGTGTTCTCCCGTAATTTCAAAAGAATATCTCAAGTGTTCGGACGAGATATGTTTATTCAGTGTGAACATTCGCTACCGTTTCATGTGTGAGTGTGTGTCTCTCTAAAGGATAATTCTGTCTACTTGCACATACCTATGGGATATTCCTTTCCTCTGTCGTTCATTTGGAACCGGTCAGTTGATTTTTACCTCTCATCTTTTAAGAAATCTTCTTTTCCTGAAAGTATTGTCCAGTTATCATTCGCTAAGCCGTTTTCTCCTCTCTCAGTTTTGAGGTTAGGTTGACCCAACCCTACCGAATGCGAATTAGAGTAGCGGAATTAGTTTCCAGCACTAATAGTGGTTAGTGTACAGAAACCAAAAATCATGTGTGTCCAAATCACACAATTTGAGTTAGTGTATAGAAACCATTTTTAGTCATCTGACGCTGACTCATTTTTTTCAGTGTATTGGTGTTTAGACGTTCAACTTGGAAACGCGAATACAGAGGAGTTGGAGAGTTCGACGACTCTGTCAGCTATATTGGTGTTGAGACGTTCAACTTGGAAACGCGAATACAGAGGATTTTGAGAGTCAATTAATTTTGATTTTACATGCTAGTCCTGAAAACGTGATGGCTTAAGCACAATAAGTTAACGATTGAACCAAACAATGATGGCGAAACAACTTTTTACGATTTTTTCAAGTTTATACAATCACTTATACCAAGAGAATACAGCAGTATGAAATTGTAAAAAAAAGGATAAGAAATGTTTCCCGAAATATCTTACTTTAAAGTAACCGTGAAAAACAGCCGAAACTTCCGAGTCAGGCTCAACATTAAAAGGTCAATGTGATAAAGATATGCCACTTACAGAAGCTTTGATGAACAGATACCGATATTACGGCTCCTATGTACCCGCTTTTGCCTATATCTTAAGAAAAAAGGAGACTTTATCATTCATTACTAATAACGGAATGGAATAGTTAAAAAATTTAAATTAAAAGGGTCTAAAGTAATTTAAAACACCAGAAATATGGGAAAATATAAAGATTTGAGAAAATATAAACATTTAATAATCAATTTCCTTCTTCCATAGTGTTAATACTCGACCTTGAAACCTCAAGACATTTCACCAACTTAGCTACCTGGAAAAAATGCTGGATTTCCTCCATTTTAACTAATTTAAGTTTTCCGATCAATTTTTCCTTGAAACACTTTGTTTTCCCTCGGCAATGTTATCAACTATCATTTTGCTCGACCTTGAAACCTCGAGACATTTTACCAACTTAGCTACCTGGAAAAAATGCTGGATTTCCTCCATTTTATCTGATTTAAGTTTTCCGATCAAGTTTTCCTCGAAACACTTGTTTTCCCTCCGAAATGTTATCAACCATCATTTTGGGTATCCTCTCGATCCCGAGATAGGAATTCGTACCTGCTGCCGTTTTTCAGGATCTTCACGCGAGACTGAAATTGATTTCAATTCCAAGACATGACGTGAATCGTGTCGAACTTGAAATTTTACGAGGAACCAAGCGTCATCCATGCCTTCCGCTGAATTCCCGAGGGACGATCCTCGCGTTGCGCTGGCAGGAATTCAATACGCATGGAGCGAGGCAAGCGTAGTGAGCAACACTGATGCCTCAACTCTCTCAAAGAATACCACCATCGAGCAAGTAAATACATATAAGTGATACACAAGATACACTCCAGTTTACATGTTTTTTCAAAATATATTGAAGCCAACACTGGAAAAAAACACATTGTACCTAGAGTCCAGACTCTTAAAAACATCGACAAGAAAAAATACTATTGATTTAATTATATTTAAGCTTAAATCAAGAACCAAGCCTCTTAATTTGAGCGGATTTCCTTTTGATTTAAGCTTAAATCTGATTGAATCAAGAGTCCTTTTTCTTGTCAATGTTTTCAAGAGTCTGGACTCTAGATCCAATGTGTTTTTTTTTTTTTTTTTTTTTTTTTTTTTTTTTTTCCAGTGAAAACAAATTTTAAATAAAATGTAAGAAGAGCAAAATCACACAACGAAGAGTTTTAATTCTTGTTATTTATTTACATTAGATCCGTTTTCTTTTTTCTATATAAATATTTCTTCGTCTTATCCTGATATGTCTCGCTATTTTATACGTTTTTCATCTGCTTACGCTTATTGAAAGTTTCAATCGGGGATATTTATTCACCGTATAATTATGTACTGTAAGTTCTGGAAGAACCCTCCCCTCCCCCTCCAATTCAAAAATACTAAAATTAAGGGAGGCATCGGCATGCAGAGATTAGAGCTGATTCCAAGTGATTTCCTTTAATGATAATAAGGGTCTAATTTTACATACCAATGTTACATATATTTTAGTGTACGTGCCCAAAAACATTAGCCCTGAGACTTGACGATAGTGACACTCCAAAAAAACGACGCGTGGGCTAAAAAAAAAAAAATGAAAAAAAGAAAAGAAACTCACGAAACCAAGCCATACTCTGTGCGCATGTGTGGTTTTATTAGGTTACAGTTATTTAGTCTCCCCACCGACGCTTCTAAAATACGAATTCTAGAAAATTCTGGTGTTTCTATGAAGTTTGGCGACCGCGGAGCGCTGCAACGAGCAGCATTGGTTGCGTCTCGTCCGGATGCAGGCGCGCGTCGGGGATGAAACTCTCCATCCTCAAATAAAACCAGAAAGTCGAGTCAATAAACATGGTGAATATTTTATTATTTTCCCAGACCTCTCGAAAATTCCCAGTCATCCATTCGACCTGAAATCCAATTACTCTCACTTGACATGAAAACAGATCGTTATAACCTCTGCGTATAGTTGGGTGTTTCTGTCTCGCTAGATATTCTGTGGAAATGCATCGAAGCGGATCCGAATCCTCCATTTCAGGGAACAGAGCTATTTCCAAAACGAGAGTCTCTTTCGTTCCAATCTCACTCCGAACGGGAAAAAATTCCATAGATTCACGGAGAAAAAGAACCATTTGGTATACGAACTTTTGACTTTTCTGATAAGACTGACATTGAGTTTAAATCGACAAGTTTTTCTTATTTTATTTTTTAAATTACTTTTTTACTTTTTACAGTAATTGAAATTGCAATTAGGTAATAGTTAGCGATATCAGAGCCAAAATTCAAGTCTACATTTTAGCTTAAATTCATTCGCTTGATTAATCTTTGAGTACTTTTAAACCTTACGAATTGTGATTACAATTTGGTTAAAGATCTCTATATTTTACGGTTGATTCAATTATTAATTTTCATTGCAGCCAATCGACTTGAAAAAATTGTAAAAAATAGAGGTTTGGACTGGAGGAGATGTTCACAACGAAAACTGTGTTCTTAATATCCTATTTCAGGTTGAAAAAGTACAAGTGACTGATGACAATGAAGAACTTCAAATCCGAATAATGAGACACAAAAATGAAATCTCTCGTTCAACGTTTCCAAAAAGGAAAGCACCAGAGTTTACCAGAGTGAAAAATATTAAAATAACTGATATCTTCGACAAAAAATACCAAAAAAAATATATGTGTCTCTGAACTTATCTAATAAGATTCCTTTTCATCTTGCACGCTGCATTCTTACGCAGTTTACATAAATGTATTCGTATTCGTTTACAGGAAGAAGGATATCAATAAATCGTTTAGGGTACGGCATTGGACGGAGCTTAAGTGCATAGCTGTGCACGCTGCTGAGTACCAACTAAATACGGAGGCAAAAGCGCGCATTAATGCATATAAATCGACTTAATTTCAGATATGAGCCGGACAAAACAGCGAACGTCTTAAAAATACAACGATTTAAATTCAAAGGGAGTTCCACACCATTTGAAGCCGCGCGGAAAATGGTCACGCAAGGGGGAAAGAAAATAATTGAAAAGGTAATCCCGGGAATATGATACTGGACATGCGAGAGAGGGAGCGCCAAACACCGAAACAAGAGCCCAGTTGCCAAAAGAACAACCTTAAACGTTATATAATTCATTAAGCACCACATTCCCAAGAAATTTAATGAACATAATGATGACAATGACCTTAAACCAGAACTAAACAGAATGAGTACTTCCCAAGCTCTTAGGCTATCTATTTTTCGGCGATTCCATGTATCAAAGAACTTACGGAATCCGATCTTCGGAACCTGCGGATAACGTGGATCCTTGTTCTCGTTGATAAAATTATTTTGAGGTTTCGGTCGGGTTGGGTCGAAAAATAGGATTTTGAGACTTCGACGGAAAACCCTCTCATGTTTTAGTAACAAAATTACGAGAAGTTGAACGCATTTTTGTGCCAACAAAGGGCGTAAAGTTGCATCAAAATTCGACAATTTTAGGCTCTGCAAATTGAATGAGCTCCTATGGAAAAGCTAATTGGAGCTGCAAATTTAAATCTATTTTTATACTATTTCCCATATCAAAAAAAAAAAAAAAAAAAAAAAAAAAAAAAAAAAAAAAATGTTAAAAAATATTGCAAAATCAGCTCTTTCAGCACTCTCAGATGGAGCAATAAGTTTGCGTCCAGATTCTCTTCTATCTTTCATCGCGGCCTGAAATTTAACGCCAAAGACAGAGAACAGCACATGGGAATAACATTTGTAAATTCTTCAAAGCTTCCTCTAAGGTTTTAATAAAACGCTAAAAATAGATTGATAATATTTCAATCTTTGACTTTGAGAGACCGCTTCACTCGACAAGCATTCTCCCCGAAACATCAAAATAATGTCTATATTGTTGCATTCGACGGAATTGAAGGGATCCGTTGAGCACGAGCTGACACCCAACGGGAGCGCGAGCTAAAGGGCGGGAGGGGTGCTCGCATAGTTGCCAGATGGTGCTGTTTCAGCAACTTTATCCATTTAAACACATGTAAAATATCTACAATAATTGCACGATCTGGCAATTTTGCGTGCTAATACGACCGGACCAGCACATAACACTTTCACAGCTTCGTAACCGCTCGCCAAACGACCCTTTCGATACAGGGATATGCAGGCTTAGAGGCGAGGGTTCCGGATCCCATGATCTGGAATTGTCTCAGGGTCCGGGTCTATAGGCTCCACGGGCGAGGGTCAGTAGAAAGGGTCTCAAAGTCGCCTAATCTTCCGCTGGCCCCCCATCTCTAAGGCGTTCTTGATGAGCCGAGCCAGGGATCCCTTTCACCGTTCGTTTACCCCCCTCCCCCAATTTCCCGTCTCCCCAGTTGAGACCCGGAAGCCCCTCACCCGAACAGGCTACTTGTAAAGCTTAATCGCTTTGCTCTGCTAGCACAAAAAACACCTACGGAAAATGATGTTAGCTCTACTTGGGTAGCGCAGCGTGGAAAATGATATTATCTTTTGGACATACATTAGCACTTTGTCGGATTCGCATAGCCCAGGGCTGAAATGGCTCTTGAGGAAAGGTCACGCTTCTGGATTGCACGAATAACGCATTTCGTGCTGAAATAAAAACGGGATTGTTATTGTGGCTCGTCTCATTTTTCTGAAAATGCATTCCATATCATTCCTACGATTATTGGTGAAAAAACAGCAGTAAAAGGAAGAAAAAATAGATCGCTCAAAATTTTCAGTTCATTGGGTACATTGGCAAGACATTTCAAACAAAAACCTCTCGTGAGTCCGCATAAAATGGAGGTCTGTAAGTCTTAATGTACAACGTCCGTTTGAATAGCCAATGCGAAAATGGGTGCATGAATAAAATTTAACCTTGCTACGACCGTTCCGTGCAGTTTTTCACGTGTTCTTATGGTTGATCAAAAGGGTTTGCCCCCATGCATTTCTTTTAACCTAAAATTTGATAATTGTCTACAAAAATGTTTCTGCATATATTTCAAGAATTAAGCGAATTTTAGGTTATGGTGAAAAAAGAGGCAAAGTTTTAAAATCTTGGCAACACAAGATATGTGGTAATTTATGAAGTGATATTTTTCAAGCGAAAGAAAGAGTTTGGACGTGGACAAAAAAATGTCATGATCCCTGACAGGTGTTTAAGCTCGAAAACGGAAGAAATAAGATGATTCCAACTACACTCCTGGCTAATTTTTGACCAACCAGGAGAGTGATTGCACTAGCCAGAGGTATGGTTCGGTCAACCATTTCTCTAGCTGTCTCAACCATACATGTAGTTGACGCAACCGCACTTCTAATTTTCGCCAAAATCGGCAGAATAATCGTCGAAATGATCATGCCTTCTTTTCCGTGCGGTGCTTTTAGGGTTGTCCAAACTTACTGGTCAAGGGGGCTTCACGCAATGTGTTAAAGGCGTCAGAGAAACCATCGAGAGGAGAAGTAAAGGAGCAGCAACGACTTGAACCGATCGTGCTTTTCGCTGTCAGAGCAAGCATCAATGAGAACATCAAGCGAGCACCTTAGCGGGCATCTGACCGCGTCCAAAAAGGCACACAAAGCGTCGCTCCGCTACTCAACCACGCCTAACTGCATCACCGCTTGGGCTCCGGAAAGGGTGGAGTCGCGTCGACTTCAGGGCTCATCTAAAGGAGCGATCGCGGCGGTTACGGTTGTTACGTTACGGTGGCGCAAGGATGGGCAGCGAAATGTGGGCCCGGTGCACTTTATGCAGGAACATCGGAGCGGCCTCGCATCCCGTGTAAGCGCGAATAACTAGTTGCCAGGTCCATTAACCGAACACGCTCGCGTGAAAATCTTATCTTGTTCAGCGCCTCTTTTATCTCCGCCTCGCGTTTTCTGATTTCTGCGACATTGCGACACGCTGCTACGGCGCGGCGCGGCACGACGAGGCTTTGCCGATGTCGGTGTCCGTGTGGTGTGTGCTAGCGACCGCGGGTCCTCACCGCGGCGCATCAACCGTTGCAATGCACTGCGCGGAGGAATGCAATGCGACTCCTGGTAATTTTTCTGGCATTCTGTGGGATTTCAACCAAGCGGTGGTTGGCTTTTCCTTCAGGTGTAAAAGTCCTTCATGCACGGAGAAAAAAACTTCGTGCGTGAGACCCGAAGTTTAGGTCATATGGATCTCTGAAGTTTTCGGATTGAGCATCTGAACACTTTAGGTCCAGCTGCAGAGGTTTGGATCATACGTCTGAAACTTCAGTTTTTACATCTGAATACTTCGGGTTTCACATCCGAAAAACTTCGGTTCCCACATCCGAAAAACTTCGGTTCTCACATCTGAAGTACTTCAGATGTAAGAACTGAAGTTTCAGATGTGTGATCCGAACCTCAACAGCTAGACCTAAAGTGTTTAGATGCTCAATCCGAAAACTAGTGGATCCATTTTTATACACTGCCGTTTTATTAGGCTGCTGTTCGGAATACTGTCGTGGTAAGGAGACACGCCGTATGAACATCCGAGAGCTGTCGAATTTCCTCTCTTAAAATATTAAGTTTTGAGACTAATAATGAATACTTCTACTTGAAATTTTTTGATACTATAGATCACACTGCGAAGGAAATTCTCAGAAATATTGGACGGAAATTCGTCACAAGTTTTCCTAAAAATTTGTATTTTACCAAAATTAATTTGGCAACGCATGAAGGTTCATGCGGCGTTTTTCCTTAGCACGGCAGTATGGTACCTCGCGGGAAAAAAATCTCAGGGGTTGTGCCCTGAAATCTTGGTACTATCCGGGTTGTTGGATGGTATGGGCATTTCCAATTAATTGTGCTAGTACCGATACTTAAATTGGGGTAGTACTGCAATATTTGCGCTGGTAATCTGATTTATTAGGGTACTACCACAAGTAATTGGAAATGCTCGTATCATCCGACAACCCCTACCACTTTTTTACGTGCTCCACAGAAAGGGTATGGCCACTGTGGGATCCACTAATGATTGGATCAGCCACTTCAAACGTTAAAGAGCTTTGAGGCTAAACAAAATGGCAAAGGATGTAGCAGATTTTTGAAAAATGCAGATAATGAGGTTTTCTTTGTTTGAATTGGCGTGGATTTTACTTAAATCGAAATATTTATCAGTTTTTAGACCGCAATTTGCGCCTTGTGCTTGAAAAATCCTTCAACTTGGACCTTTAGTATGATCAAGTTGGTAAAAGTTGCAGGAGGTGATAAAAATCAAAGATTCGCTCCCACTTGGAATCGTCCTTGCCATTTCTATATTTTCTCGGTGAGACCTAATGTCCTCATTTCCCCTGCATGTAATGTTAACACTTTATACCGTCTGCTAGGCAAGAGGGTCATAAGTCTATAGCGGTATTTTAGTTTTTCTTCGAGGAAATACTCTGAGCGAAGGATTTTGAATATTCGGAAGAAATTTTGGATAATGAGAAGACCTGGAGTCAATGTAAGGCGCCGTGGCTTAGTTGGTTAAAGCGCCTGTCTAGTAAACAGGAGATCGTGAGTTCGAATCTCGCCGGTGCCTCATAGTTTTTACTGACCTAAAACAATTTATCAAAAAAGCTTCATCCATGAGTTGAGCGTTTGAAAGGTCTTATTTCAAGGGCTACAATTTTTTTGACGGGATCTTTTTGTCCAAACCACTAACTTGTCCTCAGGAGTATCATTCGAGATATCTTGGAACTTTAAAGTTGGCATTTCCAGACTTTTTCGGGTCTTCGCTGACCAACTTGGAAAATATTTCGGATTATAAATAATGATATCTAAAAGCGATCGAACGAATCCTAGATACTCTGAGCTGCTCAAATTAAGGCCATCGTGGGATAAAATGGTCGTTGAGTTCCGACGACCGGGGATTAATAGGACGTATTTCTGTCAAACGGAGCTATATGCATAATGACGTGAGCCCTGTTATGCATATATTCTTGCGGAT
The DNA here is from genome assembly GCF_001854935.1 of Bemisia tabaci. Classification (NCBI taxonomy): domain Eukaryota; kingdom Metazoa; phylum Arthropoda; class Insecta; order Hemiptera; family Aleyrodidae; genus Bemisia; species Bemisia tabaci. The sequence continues at coordinate 2,163,910 of NW_017548020.1, forward strand.
CTCAGGGCTCATATATTAATGCATACAGTTCCGTTTGGCAGAATACGTCCAATACTCCAGAGGTGGCCATTTATTACCCGCTAAATGCACAGAACGCTGCGTCCGCCTTCATTATGTGTAGGCCTCTAATTTTGTCTTGTATAAATTGTTCCGCGTCCCACCACTGACAAAGAATAAGTCTGGCCGAGCTAGTGTGAGATGCTGCTATATTGTTTTTGCATATTAGAACGCTCTTCACGTTATATCATTTTGCTAGCAATCTGGACTTAATTTCACAGACAGATAAGATATTACTTCTTTTTCGGCAGAAGACCGATTAGGCTGAAAAATCTATATAGAGCGGCGAATAGCATTAAGAACTGATTAAAAAACAGAGTTCACCGTAAACACAGAAAATAATGAATAGAATTGTAACCGAGCGTGCGAGAGTTGATGTCACTGCGAGTAGGTATTCAGCGGAAATTCTTGTCCAGATTCTTCTCCGAATATGACAAGTATTTCACATTAAACAGACCACCCTTCAATAAAAATCCGTGTAAATTTCTAGACATTAAAAAATGTTACATATTAATGAGGCAGAGAAAATGACGTGTTTTTTCATCTTGAACAAGATTATGTGTTTTTATTTTTTTTATTTAAATGATTGTTTTCTTCGAGGACTTCTTTAGTAAATGCAATATAAAAATAAAATCTAGCAGAGTTCCAATTCTGCATTAAGCGGTGGTAGTGTTCATGAAAGAAGTTTACGGAAGTCAGGAACTAAGAGAAAATAGGACCGTCAAAAAATAAATTGTAAGGGTAACATTCAGTGAAGGGAATTTCAAACGATGAAACATGTTTTTTACAAAATTCAGAGATAGCTCGCTTTTTAACGTGTTGCACTCGGGTGTATTTCCATTTGCAATTTGCAATCGTCTTAACTCAGGGAGTAGAAAAAAATGCATCGAATAGATGCATCGAGCGTAAATATTGTAAAAGGTTGTAACACTGACTTAAGACAACTGATAAAAATTCATTTTCCCCCCTTTTATTTCAAATCAACCGTTTTCCCTCAGAAAAAATCTACTCAATCTACCAGCAAAAAAAAAAGAAGAAATACTGTCAACAGGAAAAACTAAGCTATAACATTGAAATGCTTTCTTTCGGTTCACTTTTTAAGAAACCACCCGCTCCAATAAATTAAAACGCTCAAATACATCATTGAAGGGAGCAAAGTTAGGAGATGAATGAGTTTCTAAAGGGATACTATAGTTTAAAAAGAGAGAGATCAACGAAATTTCTCATTGATTTCTGTTTTAGCTCGGACTTTCAAAAATCGAGATGATTATCGATGAAAGTCCGCGCTTATTCATCAGTAAAATGGCAAACACATAGGATTTGCACCCTATAAAAAGCTTCATTCTCTCTGCTATACTCTCTACTCAACCATAAAATCGTGAATGCAACAAAGTGGAGTTGGCAACATTGAGTTTGCAACATATGTATGTGTCTCTTCTGAAGAAGGAAGCGCATAATCTATAGGAGACAAGATAAGTAAATAGCCAAGGGAGCTTGTAGGAGTGAGTTACGCATCGGAATGGCAATTCTGGAGTGTTGGATTTTAAAGGTGCCACCGTAACTTGGAGTCTTAATCAAATGTTTCGGTGGCGATTTGCATAAAACTCAGGTTCTAAAGAGCCGCACTGGCATCGCGGTCCCATTAGGACTAAAGAGTGATTTTCGATCTACGCGATCGGGGCGAATATACACATCGTAATTAAGATTCTGTCATTTCGATACACAACTGAGCGTTTCCTCCCTGGAATAAGAAAATAGATTTAAATAATTTATCTGATGCCATTCCTTGAACATTCTTCTGATTTAATTTTATTAAAGTAGAAGAACTCGCATGGAATTTTATGCGCGTTTAATGAAGACATCGAGGAGATTAGATGCAAATTAAAAAGTAAACGAACATAGTTATTACGAGATAACCTTTCAAAATTCCTGAAAATTAAAATGAGAGCATTACTGATGGTAAAAAGGAGAAAATTCAGCGGCGAATTTACATTAGAGTCCCAATTTATGTGCGACAAAAACTTGCGAGCGCACGATGCTAGGCGAAAGAAAGTCGTGCAGTATAGGAAATTAGAAACACGAACACTCCAAGTCGAGGAATAACGGAATTCAGAATATTCTAAATATGATTCGAATTAGCAAATAGAATGAATCATCCGCATAAACATGCCAATTTGTTGACAACTAGCGGCTTTTTTAGAGAGTAAAATACAAAAAATCGATACGCTAGGAATGACTTGAGCGTATAACGCGTTCTTTACCCTTCGTTCAAGTCTCCGGGACAATCTCATATTAATGCCGCGGTAATCTGGACAACCCACTTGCAAAGAGACACTGAGACTGAGTTATGGGGCGAGTTAGCGGACTACATGAACAAGAAACATCACTTGCAGAGCAGTTGAGTTAGTTAACTCCTCATGCAAACCACCTCACTTGCATCATTTCAATATGAAAAAGAATCTAATCTCTTCCAAGATGCATCTCATTTTTTTAAGTGACTTCTGATGAAAGGTTAGTCTATTACCGTGAAAATGTTTTTGTTTGTTAGAATAAAAAAGAATTACAAAAAAGAAAGAAAAAAAAGTATGCGGACAATTATCATACCTTGATGACGTCATGCGGTTTTTGAGACATTTAATTGTCTTACCTGCAATTGAAAAGATAAATACAATTAAAAACCATCCAAAATAATGAGGGCTATACTTTTTTAAGAGAAAGTGTACAATTCATTGGTAGAAAAGATAAGTCAATGCTTGGTTTTGAGTCTTTCTCAGCAAAAATTTCAAAAAGACATTGAAACTGCCTGAGCATCACCTGGATTACCCGTGGAAGCACTGTCTTGCTGAGTCGATCAGAAGTTAAATGAGGATTTCTACCTTACATTAGATAGCAGAGGTAGTATGTTTAATACGCCGAGTCTTATGGAAAAATATATTCAAAATTTTCCCGGTAAAGACTTTTACTGAAGGAAATATGACAACTTCTGTAAGCTCATACGGCGTTTTTCCTTAATACGGCAGAATAGGAGCCAAGAAAAATGATATAGAGTGGGTTGCCCATTCAATGAAACCGACTTTCACGGGTAGGTACTGAGGTACTCGGTACCTCATTTACGGCCGTGCTGGGGCAAAAGCGTGGATCTCCATAAGGGTTTCATTGGACTTAGGAGGTTCTCGGTCGACCAGGCAGTGTGGGTAGGGGTTTCACGCACAAGTGCCATCAGGCGGCGCCAAAGCTTGCGGCACAGGGCAGCTTCTGCGAGAGACCGCTCAGCAGGTTAAAATGATGTTCCTCACATTCTTGGCTGACGACACTGAACTACATGCGCTCATAATCGGCTGCACGATTTTCTCCGATGAACTTGCCGATGTTGATTCAAATCAATCACCACACGAGGTACTTTCCTGTCCTCACCAACGGTTTTTATATCAATCCTGTTGTCACATTTCTGCGCTTTTAAATCCATAGCCGAAGCTTTACATGCTATCTCCGCCTGGGACGTTATCAAAACGTTATCCTCAGAGAGCTAGAGAGGGATTATTCCCTAAAATTGTGGCACCACCAAAATCTTTTGGATGATATGGACGATTCCAATTAAGTGTGCAGTAGTACCGCAACATTTGAGTTGGTAACCTAAATGAGGAGCTTTCCGGAAAAAGGGCACATGGGAAAAAATCGCGTAGGAGAAAAATGCATCTTAAGTTTCCATCATTACTTTCCAGTCACTGATGATAACTTACATCGCAGCTTGGACTCCCGATTTCAAACGTAAGTCACAGTCAATGGCCAAAGAATAATATGGAAACTTCAAATGCATTTTTCTCAAATGCGATTTTTTGCTATGTGCCCTTTTTCCAGGAAGCTCCTCAATTTAATGAGGCACTACCACAATTAATTGGAGCTTTACTGCCACAATTAATTGGAGCTTTACTGCCACAATTAATTGGAGTACTACTACCACAATTAATTGGAGTACTATTACCACAATTAATTGGAGTACTATTACCACAATTTAATTGGAAATTTCCATATCACCCAACAACCCCTTGCTCTTTTTTTCCGTGCTCTTCAAATTTTTTTTTTTTTTTTTTTTTTTTTTTTTTTTTTTTTTTTTTCCCACCATCTAGCTTGAGTTTAATTCAATGTCCTTCAATCCACGACGTATGCATTACGAAGACGGGTGATTATTTTTACAGATCTACCAAGATAACTCCTGCTTAATAATCGATATTAATTGACAACTATGTGCCCGGAGAATGATGCTGCGCCCATACCGTGCTTGGATATTGAGGTCTTCGTAGCCCCTTCAGACAAGTAGCCGCTCGGCGCGGTGCGGTGCAACGGGTGAACACGAAACCGCGCCATAGATCCGGTAAAAGAGATCACTTTTTCACGAGCTAGCGGCTCTCTACACAGAGGATAAACTGTCCGTATCGTGCAACACAGATATGCTTCTACCGCAGATGTTGTCAGATGAGATTGTTTTCGTGAAAATTTGAAAATTCAAGTGCCTCGGCTAAGTAAAACGGTGCAAAAAGTGTTCGGAGTTATCCCCTAGAATTGTGGTACTACCCCAAACTGTTGGGTGATATGAGAATTTCCAATTAATTGTGGTAGTGTCGCAACATTTGGGTCATCAATCTAAATTATTGGGGTACTACCACAGTGCCCATATCATCTAACAACGCTTACCTCTTTTTTTCTCGCGAAGTGTGCTAAATCAACCATACATGTATCCACTAAAAAATGCATATCAAACGCGATGTTTCAATATTTTCGACTCTACTTAATTTTTTCCCAGAAACTAGCCGTTATTGTGAGGATTTTAGTGTATTTTCCGAAGAAAATACACTATTGCGTTCTCCCATGATGTCGAACCCAGACCTGAGACCACGTGGAGAGCACCGATCACGGGTCGTTGATCACGAAAATATATGTCATTCAAATTCATGTGAAACCCACTTACATGCGATGAACCCAATATTACTACCAAAATTCTGAAACTCTTCACCTCTCTTAATTTAAAAATCTAAATTTTCGTATATACTCCCATTTTCAAAATCCTCTGTAAACACGTTAATAGCCTGTGACGCTGAATGTCTCAAAATATACTAACTAAGTGACAATATATATGATAGGTATATATTCGAGTGGTATTCATTATGTGTAAAATCCTTCTTCACCCCTCACTCTCTTCAGAAATCACTTATCAAAAAAGCAACCGACATCTGAGCTTTTAGGCAAAAGCACACGAAGCGAAAGGCAGAAAATGTTTTGAACCGCGGTAATGGATGAAATATCCCCATTCGGCGCTTTCTCCACCGAAACCTGACTTCCAGTCCCCTCCGATCCCCATCTCCGCCCACCTCCATTCTCTGGAACTTGCGCCCTTATAAGTCGTTCTTCAATCAGGAGTCTAATGATAAACACGTGCTAATCCTTCCCCCATTGAAAGCCGCGACGTTCAATCCCTATTCGGCAGTGCTACGCAAAAACGCCGTAAGAACATTCCAGGGTTGCCAAATTTTATTCGATGAAGTGTTTATTATTGAGGAAATTTACGAATATTTTTCTTGAAATTTTTAGGGACTTTAAGTTGAAATTGCGAGCAAAATTATCTGAAAAATTAGAAGAAAAACGTTCATAAGTAGAGCAGGGAATTCGTGTTTTATCGAGGAAAATTTGGCAACGCCTGAAGGTTCATACGGCGTTTTTCCCTAGCACGGCGGTATTCTTCGCGCGATGCTAACCATTAATTGATTACTTGGCGCGGTATAATTACTTACGGCTGCTTTTATGTACATGCTTGCAAGGAAGCGCGAACTACATTTAACTCCTTTACTTTTTTCCTTCACAGACAGATTCTACTCAGCAGCTCCTCACAAACGCCTCGCGCCTCCTTGTTCTTCTTCTTCTCTGTTTTTAACGAACTTGCGCTGAGATACTGCCACACGAAAGGAATTTAATTCGCTCTTTAATGGGTTCACGACGTGTATGAACGACCAAAACGTTACGTTGCGTTTCCATTCATTAGACCTTAGCACTGACGCAGCTCCTTCTTGCGCCTCAATCTCCGATCAATCGGCGAATTAGAGTCAATAAAAAACGAGTTGATAAAATGCAATGTTGCTTTTTATACCTTCGAGCATTGGAAAGAACCATTGATTGTAATTTGTGGAAAAGCAACAGAATAGCAGAAAATTAAAATTACCTCACATCGAAAGAGTTTATAGTTTGTCCCAACCTGATTAACTTTACGGGAGAAACATTGCACTAGGAGAATAAAGCCACGTAAAGCGGATCAGAGGGTAACCCAGGTTTCCGGTTGATTCTGGAGTTTGACGCGTTTTCGATTGTACTCTGTCTTTGATGTTTTAAATTACACGCAAACTGTGCCAAAATCAACACGGAATTTGAGGTTGTTTTGTGCTTCGCTTCCCATATTTATTTCACTAAAAGTATCCCGAGAATGCGACTATTTTCCCCAGTTTGGAATTGGTTTAGTTCGCTCAAATGTGCTGAAAATATAAGCGACTTAAAACAATTTCAGCACAAAGCTGCGTAGGTACCTTCAAACAATTAGATTGGGAATGGTAACAAAATATTTTAGATATGTTATTATTATTTTACTATTAATTACTTCGTCAAAACATGACGATCGTCGCAGCCCGTGAAATTTCGAAAGCATGATGAATAAAACATTGGATAACAGGGTTCCTAATAGCTTGGGAATGTTCTCCTCTCTGACATTTGCCTACGTTAATGATCATTACGTCATATAACATGATGATTGTCGCTGTACTTTGAAACTGATACCGGTAATACCCGATTTTTCCAGATCATATACAGCTACCGTGAAAGAGAGGGTGAAGGGGCGATGGGGAAGGAGTGGAGCACTGAAAAAAAATTTTCGGCGTTTTTACTAAGGTCCGTTGGTACCTTTACCATATCACTTTTTTTACCAATTATTGATAATTTTACCAAGACAGACTGGTAAGCTTACCTAAAAACCGGTATTTTTACCGTTTTTTCAGGTAAGAATACCACTATTATTGGTAATCAATTCCCGGTAACTTTGCCATTTCATCTCGGTAATTCTACCACAGTCGATAAAAAATATTGGCGTTTTTACCAAGGTCCAGTAAAATCACCGAGAAAGTTCAACAATTTTACCGAGATTTCTTGGTAATATTACCAATTCCATAAATGGTAATTTTACCTAGAAAAAACTGGGATCAAATAGAACCCTGAATTCTTGGTGATTTTACCCTTTTCTTAGTAAATACACCGAGATTTTTTTTTTCAGTGAGGTGCGAGCGGGGAATTAGAGGGGAGGGGGGGGGGAAGAATTTTGCTGAAAACTGGAAATAAAGTTAGACAGAGACAGGGTGAGTAACTCCTGTGATTCATTCAACGAGTAGAGGGGAAGGTGGAGAGTGGCAAGAGAGGTGGGGAGGGGGGGAGGCACAGGAACATTGAACTGTGAATTGGCACGGTAGAGAAAGGGCCAAGCTCGGGCTTGACGGAAGTGCGAGTGTTACAAACTGTAATTGTTCAGTTAATTACCAACCCAAACTGACGCTCACAATAGCCGCATAAAAAACGCCACCAGCGGAAGACACAAAGGCACCAAGCACGAAGGTGGGCTCCGTGTGTATAAAACAAAGTCAAAGCGGCTCGGACAACTGTCCTGCTGCCAATTTGCTCGCTCAATTCCACCATTTTCTGGTATAATCTAGAGTTCCTTAAAAACACGAAGATAAAAATACACTCACTTGCGTAAAAACAATTTTTACGCAAGTGAGTGTGTTTTTATCTTTGTGTTCTTAAGGAATTTTAACTTGTGTAGTCCCCTGACGGTATTAAAAGTGATAATCTAGAGTTACTACATAAGGAGAGTATGGACGTGTCGAAAATTTTGAGGTCAGGTGATGGAGCTCTTGGACCCCAAAAGGGTAGGCAATCTATGAATTCAAATTATCCAGCGTGATTTATAATCACAATTGTTGGGAACTTTCGTTGGTAAAGCACGTATTTGACTTGGTTTTTGCATAAATTTATTCATTTTTGCGGAAGAATGCTTACTTGTGAATTCTCTTGTCCATTTTCGTTTGATATTGGAGTCTAAAGATTGACAAAGACATTTTTCGTTTTCAAAGGTTACCTAACCTTTTGGGCCTTACGAGCTACATATTACGAGTTGTCCATACTCTCCCTATAAAGGTACTCTAGTAACATCTTTTCAGCGCAGTGGACTGCGTGTTCTTAACAACCTCTTCCCCCTCGGTGGACATAACCGGAGAAAAAGTACCAGGATTACTCCGATTTATTATCGATTCATTAAAAACTATCAAAAATTTCCAAGTATAAGTTACGACACTTTTCGGTCACAAAAAGATTCTGTCCAGATAAACAAAATTTTCGGTCGTAAAGATGAGTTTCACCAAAAAATAACACTATCTTCGATCTTGGTTACTTGACCCGAAGTTAAAGAGTCCGTGACCATGAACTTGATTATCTGAATTGAACACTTTCGAGGGTCATTTAAGTCGAAGCTACTGGTACTACTGGCCGAAGCTACTTCGACCGTAGTTTTTTCCTGCGTTTGTATACCCTTTGTAACCCTCACAACCATCCGCCCTATAAGTACAAGAACAATTTTTCTCTTTAAAGAATTTTGGAACATTTTTTGGTTAAGAACGCACAGCCACAGAGAGGAATTACACAGCGTCGGATCTACGCTTAATGGATAAGGGATTTTCTCCTACAATGTTCGTTACCCATCGATATTTTTAAAAACTGCAACTTTTTCATTATTTTCATCTCGACGTGGCAAGCGCGGGAAAAGAGTTGTCAGTGCAGCGTGTCAGTTGGTCGGCAAAACTTGCGCTAGCGCCGCGCTCGGAGGATGCACATGTTTCAGGCTTGATTGCAAATAGTTGGAACAGTGGCGTGGAAAATTGCCCCTTTTAACTCGGGAACATCAAACGAATCGAATTTAGAGGAGAAAAATTAACCTCCAGGCGAACAAACGTAAAAAACGTGCCTCATCGCTCGCCAAAAGTATCGATATATTACGGGTTCTGAAAAATTTTTGCCCGCGCCACAACTTTTTTATCGCCATCGATGACGTTCCCTTCGTCCTCAGCATTTATTTTTTCCGTCGCTTATTTCTATCTAATCGTGGCTTCATCTCTTCTTTAGTAGGGACTAAGTTTAGTCAGGCTGAACTAATGTAGCAGAATTTTCCAATACATTGCTCACAAGTGAAGGATCTCGAATCGCATATTGCGTTCGACCTAATAGTCGTGTTTCAACCCCCAGGAATCTACATAAGCACGTAAAATTACATCTTCTGCGCTTAGTGAGTTTTAAACTCACAAGTGGAAGATTCCGAATCGCACAAGGCATTCGACCGAATAGCCGTGTTTGCACTCATAGGAATCAAAAGCACGGAAAAGCACATCTTCCGCGTTTCGTGAGTTTTAAACTCACAAGTAGAAGATCTCGAATCGTAGGATGCGATCAACCAAAAAGCCGTGTTTGCACCCTTAGTTTCCCCAAAAGCACGTAAAGTTGCAACTACTGCGCTTTGTGAGTTTTAAACACACAAGTGAGAGATCTCGAACCGCACAATGAGTTCGACCGAAGAGCCGTGTTTGCACCCTTAGGAATCCCCAAAAGCACGTAAAGTTGCAACTTCTGCGCTTTGTGAGTTTTAAACACACAAGTGAGAGATCTCGAACCGCACAATGAGTTCGACCGAATAGCCGTGTTTGCACTCCTAGGAATCAAAAGCACGTAAACGCACATCTTCCGCGTTTCGTGAGTTTTAAACTCACAAGTGGAAGATCTCGAATCGTGGGATGCGATCGACCAAAAAGCCGTGTTTGCACCCCTAGGAATCCCCCCGAGACGTAAAGGTCTCGACTCAAGTCGAGAGGTCTCGAACCGCACAATTGAGTTCGACCGAATAGCCGTGTTTGCACTCTTAGGAATTTCCAAAATCACGTAAACTCACATCTTCTGCGCTTTGTGAGTTTTAAACTCAGTTTGAGTGAGTTAGCGGAATTTCCGCACTTTTTCAGTACTTCCGGACCGCTCTTAAAAAATCAGTGCTATTTCCGGACTTTCCGGAAATTCCGGACTTGTAGACACCCTGCTAACACGGTAGTTTCGAATAAAATTTGAAACATTCGAGATCATTTCCCTGATCATTATTAGAGATTCTCCACGTTTCGATTGATCTCTGATGATGTTTCTTTTTTTTTTACGAAGGTTTGAAACTACGCAATGGAGTCCGGTTTTGTCAACTTTCACCACAAATTTGTTCATCTCGGTGTAGGAACATGCTCGCGTACAAAACCCTGAACTCGTCGTCACCCATAATGTTCGCTGGCAAGCTAGCCGCGAACAGAATCCGCTCGTAACGCGAGTAGACTGTGCCCGGTGGAAATAGATCTTCATTCTCACGAGTAGGTTCATAAATCCAATTAGAAGCTATCCGGGTCCAACAGGTCGCAGTGCGTAAATAAAGCTACCAGCGCGGGACCGGCGCTGGAAAACGCACGCAAAACCAATCGGAGGAGTCACGACCATTGTTACAACACATTTAGGTATTATATTTAACACTTAGGCCAATGATGGAGGACGTAAATGTGTATGTTACCGGCAAACCCCGTTTTTCAGGCAGACCTAGGTCTGCCTAGGCAAACCTAGGTCTGCCTAGGTAGACCTAGGTCTGCCAAGCACCTCGTTTGGCAAACCTAGGATTGCCTGAAAATTTTAGGCAGACCTAGGTTTGCCAAAAGTGATTTTAGGCAAACTAGGTTTGCCAAACGATTTTTTTGGCAAACCCCGTTTCTGATTTCTACCGCTAAAGTGACTTTACCGGAAAACTTTTTCTACCGCTAAAGTGACTTTACCGGAAAACTTTTCTACCGCTAAAGTGGCCTTACCGGAAAACTTTTTCTACCGCTAAAGTGACTTTACCGGAAAACTTTTCTACCGCTAAAGTGGCCTTACCGGAAAACTTTTTCTACCGCTAAAGTGACTTTACCGGAAAACTTTTTCACCGCTTACTTGGCAACAAGGGAAGCACTCGTGAGAAAAATTCGGCGGCGTTATCAGTGGACATTCCAATTAGATTAAATTCTTGTGGATTAGGTGCGAACGGTAGCGCACCAAACACGCTTCGCGGAACGCGGCGTCCACGGAGGACAGTGATCAGTGTTTTGTTTTTGTGCAACGGAGTAATCATGGCTACCGCGAACGTTAATTTTGAACTTTTTTTACGTAGTTTTATAAATGAAGATAGTGAAAAAAACCAATTGCATGTTATTCCCAGAGAACAGTACAGTGATCTGATAAATGAAGTGAAAGCCGCGAGAAGTGCTCGGAATAAAACCCCCCAACAGAAGAGACGTGTTAGGCGGTTTAATGTTATTGAAATCGGGGGTATAGAAAAGTTGGTGAAAGCAACGGGAACCGATGACATTGTGTATTTTGTTCCATTGGAGGAAGTATACGGAACAATTGAAGCGACTCATGCTGCTATTGGACACGGAGGTCGAGACCGGTTGAAAGCAGAGCTTGGTAAGTTTCGTAGTTAACCATTATTTTTATCAATTTTTTTTTTTCTGTTTATTTTCTGTTTTTATAGCACGAGCCTTGACGTATTCTATATGGTAATTTTTAAAAAAATAATGAACTATGTTGGTCTCAGATTTATTTTAATTTTATTATGTCACTTAATATTATTGATTATCTCACTAATTTGTTCGGTAAATTTTTTGTTTTTTTTTTTAAATTCGATGTAAAAATTAAGCGCCGCCAGTCACACTCGAACCGTGGACCTTTCATTTCGCAGTCGAGAATCCTACCTCCGAGCTGTCGCTGCTTATCTTACCGATCCACGATTTTCACTGTACTTAGCGGCACATGCAGCGGACAGCTTGTCTCAAGGCGCGAAAATAGGAAAAATACTCGGCACTGGCTGACTTGTTTGAAATTACTTGTCCTTGTTTTTCTGCTTTCAGGTCGCAAATATGCTAACATTACTAGACCTATGATCGAAAAGTTTCTAGGGATGTGCGAGGTCTGTGCCGGGAAGAAAACCAAACGAAAAAGAGGACTCGTGACGAAGCCCATCCTGCACAAACAGCTAAACAGTCGCTGCCAGGTCGATCTTGTGGACATGCAGAGTCAAGAAATCCAAGGGAAACGGTTCATCCTCAATTATCAAGACCACTTAACAAAATTTATTCAGCTTCGAGCCCTCTCGCACAAAACAGCTGAGGAAGTAGCTGCGCACTTGAAGGACATCTTCTTAACTTTTGGGGCACCGTGTATCCTTCACAGCGACAACGGTAGGGAATTCGTCAATAATATTATTAAGTGCATGAAAATACATTGGCCGGAGTTGCAACTGGTCAACGGTAAGCCGCGCCACAGTCAAAGTCAGGGATCCATTGAGCGCGCCAACCAGGACGTGGAAAATATGTTGGCGGCGTGGCTAATTGACAAAAAGACGAACCAGTGGCCCGACGCGTTACCTTTCATCCAGTTCATGAAAAATCGTGCTTATCACGCCGGTATCAGAATGAGCCCATACGAAGCATTATTCGGAATGAAGCCAAGAGTTGGTCTCACTACAAGCAGTTTGACGCCGGATATGTTGGCGAATGTTGAGACGGAGGAGCAGCTGGAGGAGTTATTGGCTTCCTCACAGGTCAATGAAGAAAATGACGAAGAAAACGACGAGAATGAACCGGTGACAACTTCCGCCGGAAACACTACCCAGACTCAACCACCTCAACTTAGTCCAGTCACAACTTCCGCCGGAAACACTACCCAGACTCAACCACCTCAACTTAGTCCCGTCGCAACTTCCGCCGGAAACACTACCCAGACTCAACCACCTCAACTTAGTCCAGTCACAACTTCCGCCGGAAACACTACCCAGACTCAACCACCTCAACTTAGTCCAGTCACAACTTCCGCCGGAAACACTACCCAGACTCAACCACCTCAACTTAGTCCAGTCACAACTTCCGCCGGAAACACTACCCAGACTCAACCACCTCAACTTAGTCCAGTCACAACTTCCGCCGGAAACACTACCCAGACTCAACCACCTCAACTTAGTCCAGTCACAACTTCCGCCGGAAACACTACCCAGACTCAACCACCTCAACTTAGTCCAGTCACAACTTCCGCCGGAAACACTACCCAGACTCAACCACCTCAACTTAGTCCAGTCACAACTTCCGCCGGAAACACTACCCAGACTCAACCACCTCAACTTAGTCCAGTCACAACTTCCGCCGGAAACACTACCCAGACTCAACCACCTCAACTTAGTCCAGTCACAACTTCCGCCGGAAACACTACCCAGACTCAACCACCTCAACTTAGTCCAGTCACAACTTCCGCCGGAAACACTACCCAGACTCAACCACCTCAACTTAGTCCCGTCGCAACTTCCGCCGGAAACACTACCCAGACTCAACCACCTCAACTTAGTCCAGTCACAACTTCCGCCGGAAACACTACCCAGACTCAACCACCTCAACTTAGTCCCGTCGCAACTTCCGCCGGAAACACTACCCAGACTCAACCACCTCAACTTAGTCCAGTCACAACTTCCGCCGGAAACGTTTGCCAATCGTGCGGTGCTGACTTGGACACAACAGAAGAAAAACCGGAAGGCGAACATGAAGTCTTGTGCGGCAACTGCGCGACGAGGAAGAACATCCGAAAAGCTCGGAGTCAGGCAGCTGCTGGTTTGGAACAGCAAGCTAAGAAGATGCGTCTGCACTCGGACAAAACGCATCCGCCAGCGAAGGTCGGCGACAACGTAACAATACCTATACCAGACGTGGACAAGCCTCGTGCTTGTTTAAGAAACATAATCGGCGTAATTCTCGACAAAAACGAACACGAGTTATACAAAATAGGGACCAAAGACGGCATCCTCCCTAAAAGGTACTGTCGGTCGGAATTCGACGTGTGCGCCACGGCCTTCATATCGGTCAGTGAGGTGCCAGCCGAAAAAAAGGTTACGGTACGTGCGGCCGCAGCCAGTGTTGCTGGGGGTTCTGCGCAGGGGTTCGAAAGGTGCAACTGCAAAAAAGGTTGCACCTCAAACCAGTGTAAGTGCCGCAAAAATGGCAAACTGTGCAACTCCAAATGTCACTCCAGCCTCAGCTGCAACAATAAATAAATTTCCTTTGAATGTACTTTTCCTCTAAAAAATAAAAAAGTGACAAGAAATCTATAATGATTTCGAATTGCATCAATTGTGTAACGTTTTCCCTCATGCCCTTTTTTAAGCACTTGTGATATTATGATATTATGTTAAAAAAGTGACAAGGAATCTGTAACGATTTCAAATTGTATCTTTTTTCAAATTGTAATTGTAAATTTTGCATTTTTTTTCCAATTTTTTTTGCTACTCAGATTTCTCGTGCCCTGTTTTAAGCACTTGTGATATTATGTTACACTGTTATTCAGCCTCACCTGTGATTCTTTTATAATAAACCACCGCTCGCCCCGGTCTGCGTGGGGATAAATAGTTGTTTCTCATTGAATTCGTACTGTCACTTTAGCGGTAGAAAAAGTTTTCCGGTAAAGTCACTTTAGCGGTAGAAAAAGTTTTCCGGTAAAGTCACTTTAGCGGTAGAAAAAGTTTTCCGGTAAGGCCACTTTAGCGGTAGAAAAGTTTTCCGGTAAAGTCACTTTAGCGGTAGAAAAAGTTTTCCGGTAAAGTCACTTTAGCGGTAGAAATCAGAAACGGGGTTTGCCAAAAAAATCGTTTGGCAAACCTAGTTTGCCTAAAATCACTTTTGGCAAACCTAGGTCTGCCTAAAATTTTCAGGCAATCCTAGGTTTGCCAAACGAGGTGCTTGGCAGACCTAGGTCTACCTAGGCAGACCTAGGTTTGCCTAGGCAGACCTAGGTCTGCCTGAAAAACGGGGTTTGCCGGTAACATGTACACGAGAGATAATATCTGTGTCGCAGAGAGCTCGTAAGCCCGAGCCGGGAGGACACAAAAGGCGGTAACTTCTGTCATCGCGTCCTTGTTTCAGCCCCTTTCGGTCCGTTCCCGCCGTTCCTGTTCCATCGTTCCGTTCCTCGCGGAATCATTATTATGCAATCCGCCGGTCCACCGAGTTCCGCGCCAACTTTAATTTGCATTCCTGGCTTGACGCTGTTGCTGTTGGTCTGACCGTAAAAGCGTTTGTTGTGGCCTCCGGTAATTTTGCGACCGATAAGGCACGCCCCCGCGCCCCCTTGCGGGCCCGATGCTCCCCGATATTGTCTCTGATAGGGTATCGTGTTTCGATTTCGTTCGTCTGATTAATTAGACCTCACGTCCAACCTCGGCATCCTCGTTACCGTCGCGTCGTTGGCCGCTTCGCAAACATTCGCTGCCTCGCATCCCGAACAAATTGAACACAAATTCGGGCTGGACAATTATTCGGGCTAAGGCAAAACGCCGTATAAACATTCAAGAGTTGTTGAATTTCTTCGCAGACAACATGTATTTTTGAGGAACCAACCAACATGAAGATGAATATTGGGGCACCATTTTAATTCAAGTAAGGAAAGTTTGAGCTTTCTAATTTTAGCGATTCCAGTCTCAAGTAATGGTACACGGAGAAAAAAACCTCGTGCGTGGGACTCAAAGTTTAGGTCATATGGATCACTTCAGATCTAGCTGTCAAGGTTCGGATCACACATCTCAAACTTCAGTTCTTACATCTGAAGTACATCAGATGTAAGAACCGAAGTTTTTCGGATGTGAGAATCGAAGTTTTTCGGATGTGAAAACCGAAGTACTTTCAGATGTATAAACTGAAGTTTCAGGTGAGTGATCCGAACCTCGACAGCTAGATCTAAAGGGTTCAAATGCTCAATCCGAAAACTTCAGAGATCCATATGACCTAAACTTCGGGTCCCACGCACGAAGTTTTTTTTTCCGTGTAGTTTCCTCGTTTTTTACCCTTGTTTCATCATTATGTTTAACGGTAGGTGGACTATATCATTGAGAAGTGTTGCATGGAGGGGTTTTGCTTGACGATTCCATTCCCAGCCGCAGCTTTCGATGAAGAGAGAAAGTACACAAGTGAGGGCCGCAAAATGAAATTTAAATGTCAAACAAATGAGGGCGGAAGGAGGGCGCTCGGTTGCTGCGGATTGGAAACCTGAACTTTGAGTTTCGTTCCGTCGACTCGAGCTAAAAAAGGTTAGGGGCGAGGGGTCGTTGGTGGTTGCGGCACGGGCGGGCAGGAGCGCGAACTACCCGACGGGCGACTGGAAATTTGGCGCGACGAGTGGTTTATTGATTAGCGCGACATTCTTTTACTTTTAGCGCTTTGGATGTCATCCAGGACCAACAAAAGGGAAGCGGAACCGTGGAATCGATCCAATTTCACGCCGCCCTCGGTCGCATCCCGCAACGTCCAGACACTTTCATTCCGCCCGTAAATTAATTGGCCGAGGCGCACGGCAGCATGGGAATTAAAATCGCCGACGAATGAGGTCAGGGTGTCTACTACAACTAGCTGGCAAAAAATAAGTACTTTTACAGCATTAGAGTGTCTACCAGTTATAAAAAACCATAATCGGGGACTTTGGGGGACAATTAGGGGTGTTTTTTCAACACTGAAAAAAAAAACTTCGGCCGTGGGAGCCGCAATTACGGGCTATGTAGACATACCGTCTGTTCCGGGCTCAAAGGCCGAAAATTCCGGCTGCTGGAGCCGTAGCTTCGGCCACTGAACTCGGAGCAATCGAAGCTACACCTCCAGCAGCCAGAATTTTCGGCCTTTGAGCCCGGAACAGACGGTATGTCTATATAGCCCGTAATTGCGGCTCCCACGGCCGGAGTTTTTTTTCAGTGAACAAAATCGGGGATTTTTTTCCCGAAATAGTAAGAGAAAGGGAGCTAGTTAGAGCGTTAAAAGGCGTATTTTATGCGACCAATTTTACAAGTCATGCTGAACCGATGAAAGCACACGAAAAACCAAGCAACACTCCAGTTTTTTATTCCTGGTTATATCGCGCCGCCTCGGCTGGTGGGAAAATGCCGGTATTTTGGGACGATTTTTGTCATTTTTTGGGGACTTGAACAAGAAAATTGGGGACTTTCTGGGATATCGGGGACACTCTCCCAAAATCGGGGATAATCGGGGACATTGAGGACTTTTGGGGACCGGTAGACACCCTGAGAATTTTTCCAGTACTTTCATAGAGGAATTCAGGACCTTGTCGGCGGGAAAATTTGGTGTTTTTTCAATATCTATCTTAAACTAACCAAATTTGCAAAATTCAAGCGCGAATCGTGCGAAATTTGACGCATTCACGAAATTCCTACCCGGAGATACTGGAGTACCTACTGAACATTATCATCTCAAATAATTATGATATGCAACTATTCTAACTCTTAGGTAGACCAAATTGCATAGCCACTGAATTGAAGGTAAACTGAATTTTTCCGTAATATTACTTTTCTAGATTTTGATCGTGCTCACTAAAATATTGTTAGAAGCTATTAAAGTATACGCGATGCAACTATTTTAACTCTTGAGCTGCTGACATTGCATAACCACTGAGTTGAAGGAAAACTGAGGTCCTGGCTGCATTTTTAGATTTCATATGGCTTGGAGTGTAGGATTAGGTAAATTCGGTCGTGTAGATACCTCCATTTGGTAGTAGGGCAAGCTGATCCATCCAACCATTTGAAATCTAAAGATTGGCACTGATATTCATTGACATTTTCGGTGTTAGAAGATTGGCTGCCTTTTTGGGCCCTAAGAGCTCCATAATTCGACATGCCCTTACTCTCCCTGTCTCACTGACTCACAAATGAAATTTTCTGAAAAATTGAAGGAAGAAGATCCAAACTTTTCGTTTTTGCTGTACCCCATGAAAAGAAATGTAGGACTGCTCAAATACACATAAGCCGTTTTTCCTTAGCAGGGCGGCACAGTGGATGGTGTTTTTGCGTTTCAGGATCACAGGCAGGACGACAAGGCGTGACACAGCGTATGTTGACGTTACGGGACATTGCTGGTGCAGGATTGGAAGCCTTGGGTGCATCGAGCATTGCAACTCGGTGCTCGGTGCAGCGCCTGCGCCACACACATCGTGCTCGGGCTGGACCACACGATCGATTATCGATATTCCCCCACTCGAAGCTATGGAAAAGGATCGATTATTAAGGTGTTCGTTGCGATAACCTCCTTCATCGATCCTTTTCCATAGGTTTGAATATCAGATCAATCGATATATCGCGAAGTACGCCACGCCACTGGGCCAAGATCATTGCCGGGCCGACCGACCGCGGACGCAGGCTGGGTATTAATCACGGATGTCAGGTCATTTGCTCGGCTTCTATGTTCGAGTTGAGGCCAAAGCTAACTCTGGGCACCGCACCGGCGCACAGTGCTTTCAGAGCTTCCTTGCTCTCCATTCCCATCGAAGCGGAAGCTTATTCAAAACTTCTAATTTAGTGAAAATTTCAAAATGGACCACTAGACAAGTTACGAATTTTAGCATTCCGATACACGCTTCTTCACAAAAATTTCAGGTAAAACACGATGCGCACAAAGAAAATTACCAAAATCAACTCCTTCCGAAGATATTTAATGATTCTTGGTGTGCGAATTGAAACCACCCTCTCATGAAAACTCAATGCTCTACGTGATTTACATCGCGCGCTAAACGTTATCATGAACGTCTCTGCGATAAAAAAAATCTGGCAACCTCAATCTTGACGCTTTGGCTCAGCTATAGCAAACTGCTTACAGTTTGAAAAACACATGGTAGGAAATGAACATTGCTCGATTGAGAAGCTTGCTGAAACCGTTGTAGTGCGCGATTTGACTCACGTAGAGCTTTGAGTTTCTTGTGAGCGGGCAGTTCAAAATCCTCGGAACCAATGTGAAATAAAAATGTTAATATCTCCGTTAGGAGTTGGTTTCGGTGATTTTCGTTGCGCGAGTCGTGTTTTACGTGAAATTCTGGTTAAGAAACATGTATTAGAATCCTTTAACTCCTACCTTGTCTAGTCGTCCATTGGTAAGTTTTTATGTATTATTTTTTTTTTTTTTTTTTTTTTTTTTTTTTCCATCATTTTAAATGACAGTAAGCCATACAGAGTGAGCAAAAACTTAAAAACTTAATGACAATAACAAGTTGAAAAACACCGACTTCGCGAGTTTAACAAATCGCGCCCAACACACGAAAAGCATTTTAGCGGCTACAAGAATGCGGGAATACTTCACGCATTGTGCCTAGCGCAGTGCGGTCGCTGGTCTGAGCCAAGCCCAAATTGGCGCCTACAAGACTGTTGGGATACTGCACGCATTACAAGTTCACTACGGTGCGCGCTTTCGGTGCCGAACCTACCGCGGCCGCGGTGCATACAATTTAGGATCGAGAGATCGCAGAGATTTTGCACCCTGCATGGTGACATTGTGTATTAATAAATCATTGATGTCGGAGTTCGTCCGTCTTTGACAACTATCGTTATAACGAGAGCCTCTCTACAGTCTACAGCGAGGCAATCGACCGGCACCAGGTACCTTGAGTTTTTGTTACTTTTTCAATTATGAGTTAATATCCATGGGGGAAGTACCCCTTGAAATATCTTAATTTGCAAATGCCCCCTCCCACTTGTGACACATCAAGCGTACAGACGTATCGAGCGTTTCTATTGCCCAACTCAGTATGTGAAGGACATCCTCATTACAAGGTGGAGAATTGGTGCTGGGTCCACACCATTTCTCGAGGAAAACAAAGCCAAGAAGTTCCAAAAAGTTCCAAAAGTTTTTTGGAACTTCTTGGCTTTGTTTTACCCGCGAAATGGTGTGGACCCAGCACCATGTTACATACAGTTCGGGCCACTTCTTAGTGTTTTTTTTTTTTCATCCTCATTACTAGACAGTTTTAAAACGACTGATACTGTTGCTCAAGCGAGGTGCCTACTTCGTCACTTTCCAGGCAAAGTATCACAAGCGCCAGGCGACGTTTAAAAATTTTCGTCGCCATTTTATTTTTTTACAAAGAACTTGTTCAACGAAGCTGATCCAAAAATTTCACTGATTTTTTGTGCTGCCGATAAAATTCAGTGAAACTTTCAAACAGATTCAACCAACAATTTCTTTGTAAAAAAATAAAATGGCGGCGGAAATTTTTAAACGTCGCATGGCGTTTGTGATACTTTGCCTGGAAGGTGACGACTTTTCTGCCTCTGCTGAGCGGAGTGTTGACTCGAGGAAGTCGCGTTGGTCCCGGGCCGCATCCACTGTGCACAGCTTGGGAGCGTTTTATTTGACTCGAGGCGCAATGCAAAAACAAGTCACGGGTGAGTCCGGCTGCTGCCCTTATCGTCGGCTTCCATCGTTGCAGCTCCGCGGCTCCGTTCGCCGCGCCGTTCTCATCTGATTCAGATGTCGGCACGGAAACTCTTAGGCCAAGCCCCCCTCCCCCACCGCGAGCCTAACCGTAAGCTCAAGGCACCGAAGCTGCGGAGAACAGCAATATCCAGCATCTAACAACTATTAGCCATCATTCCGGCGTTAATCGGAGTTTTATCGCGCGGCCGCGGTGAAAGTTACGCGCTGTGCAGTCTTGGACGCGGCCGGCGGCGCGGCGAGGGGTAGATGCGCCGCGCCTAGGATGCCCCCTCATTGGTGGAATTCCGCGGTGGGTGTTGAAACCTGCCACGTCCAATCCGAGAATCTCTCAGACAGATTCGACCGCAGATCTACAGATCGTTCCCGAGTGTCCGACGACCGAACAATGTGTATGTGTACGCACCCTTCGCTGCAAGCTGACAAGGTGTCTACTAGAATTTCATAACAGATTTGCCTGATGTTTCACTGATTTTTTGAACAAATACAGTGACATTGGTTTGATTTCACGGACCAATATATTTGATGAATTGAATCTAATGTTCCACTCGTGCATATGCTCTGCCGTGCTGAGGAAGAACAACGTCTGAACATAGTTGCCAAATTTCCTTCGATAAAATGTTCATTTGCAGAGAAAGTTATGAAAGTTTTCCCTTGAATTTTGCAGGACTTTTCGGTGGAATTGCAAACAAAATTATCTGAAAAACTGGAATGAAAATATTCATGAGTTTACTGGAAAATTCGAGTTTTATCTTAGGAAATCTGGCAACGCCTGAAGGTTCATACGGCGTTCTCCCTTAACATGGCAGTACTAAACTGCGTGCAGTTAAAAAACGCTTGACGTACTCGAAATTCCCTGATCCGTGACCTATTTTCCTGATTTTTCCCGATGACATTGAATTTCCTGATATTTTCCGGTTTCTACTGACGGTAAAAAACCTGAAAAGCAGCCTTGACTTGATAAAATGAGCACAACTGTCCCGTAAGAATTTCGCATTATATTGAATTCTTGGTTTGCCAAAACAATACTTGATAAACTGACATAGAAAGAAAGACAAGAAAAAAAAAAAAAAAAAAGCCAAACGTTGGATTGATTAATTTACGGGATTCAACGAACAATTTAATGAAATTCGCGCATGGAAAATTATTCCACATCGTATGGTACATTTCAGAAATACACATGAATGTTTAACAGTGCAGAGACGTAGTAATTGATCGCATTTCTGCCAAACGGAACTATGTGCATCATGACGTGAGCCCTGTTATACATTTATTCTTAAGGGACGCAGGGCTCATGTCTTAATGCACAAAGTTCCGTTTGATAGAGATACGTCCAATTGAGCCCTTGCCTCCCCATTGGAGCTTCACTTCTGTGCCCTGAGAAAGCTTTGCTAAAGTTTCCATCCCATATTTTGTATTGATTAGTCACGACTAGTCGCGGTAAATGAACAAGTCTTGGTTTGTTAATTTTTCACTCTAAATATCTACAAACACCCTATGATGTAAATGCACCATCGAATGGTCAATGGTCATGGAGATCACAAAGCAACAGGTGAACTAAAGTAGAGTGAGTAATTATTGCGGTTCATGCCTCCCTAATTGATCAGCGATTCGAATCAGAAACATACTTCGATAACGAGGTCCGTTTATTCGCCTGATTGCGCAGTCTTCGCGGATTAAACAGTGTCGACCAGTTTTCGCGATTAGATAAACGATGCTATCGCGAATCAACGCGACACAGACACGGACGGACGTTCGTTGTGCAAAAGATCCTATTCGATAGTGGTTCGATGAATCGTTTGGTTCAAAACAACAGAACATAACCTCAAACACAAATTTTAGGATTCAATTTGGAAAAGCTAAAATGGAGAAAATTCCTAACAATTTCACTCTTCATTGCCACTTTGTACTTATAAGTATCTGTAGATCACAAAAAACCTGTTCCCTCAGATTACTCAATTGACTTTCGAGGCTATGTTCACAAGTTGAACCAATCGATATCGATACAATCTCACCTGTTCGATGTATCGAACACGATCCGCTGCCGAGAAATCTCCGCGTCCAGATCGAAGATATGAAATTACGGTATTAAAACTACAGCCTGTTGATGATAAAATACAAGAGGAAAGAAACGCGAGGACACGTGGAAGCGTAAACAGGTGCTGGCTTTCCACCGGTCGTTTCATGAAGTTGCATTCGAGTAAATTCCTGTGTTCTGCGCTAACGCGAAATGGATTTTGTTCGCCGACAGGAGGAAAAAAGTTCAAAATGCACTCGGGGTATTCTCTCCTCTCGGAAAGTGTAAAGCTCTTTACGTGAGATTCGGGGGGAGAGGGGGGGGGGCTGAGTGCGACTCAGCACGTACAATCATGCAGGTGGGTTCATTTGCTGTGTTCTGAAAGTTTCGAGACAACGGAGCGGGTTCTCGGTCGACTGTGTCTCCAAAGGCGAGGGCGCATCGAATTTGTGTTCTCGCTCCGAGTTGAATATTTAACTTTTATCAGTGTAAGAAACGTTATAAACTGCAGGAAAAACGGAAACCCGACTCCGAGATGAGAAGGAAGAGACGCTAGACGAGAGGAAATGCGGGGAATACATGGCTCCCGAGCAACACCGTGTGGAATCGCTGAGCGTATGCTGAAAAAAGAGGGAGGAACCTGAGTAGCCCAGTTCAAAAGGGTTCTTAATGGTGCTTTTGAAGCGAAGACGGCTTTCGTGACGATTAATTGAAAAACGTATTTGTGAAAAATTAATCTATTTTAATACAGTGGATTCACGGTTCCTAGCCGTGAGTATACTTGCTTTTAATGTATAACCGAATGAATTCTGTAAAAATCAGCTCTCAACTAAGCCCGCCTTCATATAAACGTTTAGGAACGTTAAGAAAGAAATGAAAGATTGGTAAAATCAGTGAAATATTCCATGAAATTTCACGAGGCTGTGAAATATTTCATATATTTCAGGGGCTAGAGTATGCAACCCGCACTCTAACACACAATAATAGAAGAAAGTGACAATTTTTACATTTTGCGAAACATGAAGAGGAACCGGTATTTTTCAATGTCTTTCATAAATTTCTAAAATTTCATGAAATATTTCAAGTGAAATGTCAAGATTTATTTTTCATGGAACGTTGCCACCTTCGTGAAGTCACGTGTCCTCTAACAAAATCTCTGTCGTTCCAAAATTTGGTAATTTGGTAGAAAAAGCGAAAGAAGAGACCGTACCTGCAACTTGTAGAGTGGCGTTCCTGCTAGTAGCGACTCCAGCCGTATTCCGAGCGACGCACCAGTATACACCACTGTCCTGCTCCTTCTTGTTGTGAGCCACCCTGAGAAAAAACAAGGACCCGGTGGGCAGGAGCACCCTTTGGTTCGAATGTGGCGTTTTCTTGATGAGCTCCCCGTCTTTGTACCACTCTATCGTCGGCTCTGGCTTGCCCTCGGCTTTGCAGTTGAGGGTCACGGGTTCGTTGCGCGGGACGACCATGTCACTGGGATGTTCCGTTATGCGGGGAGAGCGAAATTGAGCTGAAACAGACAAGGAGAACATTCAAAATTATTGGTTTTGTTCAATTATAGTTGGGTGTACTTACGAATAAATGCATAGCATAAGATTAGACATGTAGCTGAATTTTATAAAATGAGAATAATTATAAACAGCGTACCTGCAACTTCTGGAATTGCTTCTGCTTCTCCAAATTTTGCCCCTGCCTGCCATGAAGTTTTAAATAAGGTATTATTTCCCGACGGAAAACAAACCGAAATGTCGAAAGGAAACTTTAATAATAGTTATTTCTTGGATTGGTGAAAAAAAAAATCCCGGCAAAATTTCTTTACCTTCAAAAGACATATATTGTTCCAGAAAACGTGTCGTACATTACAAAATTAGATGAAGCACCCTTTAGTTTTAATCAAAATAAATTATTCGGGTATTGGGCGAACGTAAAAATTAAAGGGTTCGTATGGATTATTAATTCCTTTTTTTTTTCTTTTTTTTTTTTTTTTTACAAAATTTTGACTGAGCCAAACGTACAAAGGCGGAAAACACAAGTATCAAAAATAGGTCTTAACTTGATCGTTCGAAAATTCTGACTGGTTCATGACTCAGTTTTCCCTTAGTTTCCCTATTTTTCAGATAGTTTTCAAGTATCCAAAAAAAGAAACCTAGATGATAAAATTGCAACATATTTATACAAATTGCTTCTCTCGTTTAGTTTATGGAGCTGCTGGTGATAAAAGTAAAGCAGAATGGAGTGTCAGCATTTAAGAAAATATTTGGAAGACGAAAACGCGCAGGATACTCTCAAGCTAGGATGCTAAGCCCATAATATTATAGTGTCAATTATTTATTTTTGTTGAGCTGAACGCAGTTGGCTACTATTTGTCTTCGGCTGTCAACTCAAGTTCAGCATCTTCGCGCTGTTGCCGCTGCATTCTATTTTACTTTTAAATAAACAGTCAGAATTCAACTCCTGAAATGATTACAGCCTATTATTGGTGGCTGGATCTCAATGACAAGCAACAACCGTGGAATTACGAGGTGCGACTCAATATTTCAATATGATAAAACGATAACTTCTTTACACATTCACTGAAATCCACCATGAATTGCGTTCTTCAATGGAACTGAAGAATAATGCTCTACAAAATCAGAGCAAACTACGTTAAAAATAATTTCAGTTAGTGCAAAAAGACAATGATATAACTCAACGCTCTTGTTCTACATCGATTCATCTAGGTTTACGATGCCCTGCTGCTTAAAGTAATTTTAAAAATTTTACTATCGCATTTTGACTTTTGACGATTTTCAGTAAAAATAACTATCTAGGAGTTTAAGTTTGTGAGACTAAAAAGACGCGAACAAGGTTTAGTCGGCTGAACCAAAAATACGCCAAATCCCACGGAAAAAAATTGTTAGGGGTTATCCCCTAAAACTAACTGTGGCCCTACCACAATTTATTTTCATTTTTTATTTCATATTTTTCTCGACGTTGCCACACACTACAGAAAATCATTTGTGCGAAAATGATTTTGTGCGGCAACGATAATCGGAAAAATTATCACAAATGTACTTTGTGCGGAGAAGATACTCAGCCGAAAATACGAGTATACGTTTGAGATTCGACGCGGCAACACGGAGTCGAAATCTGCATCGGATGCAGACTCCTTTTTGGTGCGGCTCAGACGCCACCTACATCTCGTTTAGGGTAGGCCTGTCAGCAGTCACGAGGGTGGTCATAAACTACTCAACAAGCCAACTGTTCCGGCCATCAGAACTTGCGCCACACGCGCCCTGATCTTCTCCTACAGCCATACTTTCAAAGACGAGGCACAGGCACATTCAAAGTTGAAATCCTTGCAGAGATCGTGTGTTCTAATTTTGTCTCCATTCGAACCCTTGTAACTTATGATTGGGTGCCGATATTGCCACCTTCCGGCCAAAGTTTCACAACCGCCGTGCGACATTTCAAACTTTCCTCCGCCATTTTTATTTTTTTACAGAGAAATGGTTCAACGAAGCAGTCCGAAAATGTCACTGAATTTTCTTTGTAGTGCCGATAAAATTGAAAGAAATTTTCAGACAGATTCAATCAACAATTTCTCTGTTAAAAAAATTAAATGGCGGCGGTAATGTTGAAACGTCGCATGAAGCTTGTGATACTTTGGCCGGAAGGTACCGATATCATGATGGCAATTTTTTTCTTTCCTTCCCTTCCTTTTTTTTTGTAAACTTACAAAAGAACAAATTCAGAAACATTTACAGACCGTCTTAGCCTTTGAAAATTTATTTTATCATGAAATAATCAAATATAAATATTGATTCCACTTAGATTTTGGAATGCTGAAAGATTTTACTTATGTTGCTAGCTTTAATTGATACTGTGATGCGTTATTAAATATCTAACTTTACAAGTAGTTAAATCGAGAAAAACTTTAAGAGTAAACGTGAAATGTAAGAAAATGCAGAAAATCTTTAAGAGTTAAATTCTAGATGATGGCATTTAGGTCCATCATACATTACGGTTGCAGAATTAGTTTCATGTAAAATGCTCATAAAAATTGGAATAAACCAAATCACGAAGGATGTTATTTTGAATGTGCACAACTGGGAATGCCAAAAAGCCGTGACTTGACTAACGCGGTAAGTCGCATCATTCAATTATGACCGTACAAGTTACAGATATTGTATTGGAGAAGCCATGGATCTATTTGTATGTAAATAATTGTGAGTTGTAGAATACTGTCTTTTAAAAAATGGACGGTTCTTGAGCGGAGATCTCATAAACGGTGACAATGAGCGCGAGAAAACCAGGGCGAGAATTTTCTCCGGGCAAAATTAAATCCCATCCCACGCGGCTGGCGACCGTGCTCCTGGACAGTAAAGCGCGTAACTCGTCAGTGGACGTAACGTTGCTCCTCTAAAGAAGAGCGTATCTCTATTTTCAAATGAGCCCTGGAAAGTATACGGCCAAATGGGGAACAGGTCTCACGTTAAAATTGAGATACGCGCTTACGTCAAAGGAGCGAAGATAGAGCGGAACTGCTAATGGAAATCAAACGAGGCGGACCTTCCGGGTCTCTAGTTCATTTGGACGTATTTATGCTAAAAGGAACTATATTGCACGCAACCCCAATGCACATAGTCCCTTTTAGCATAGATAGTTCCATTCGGCCAATCGCGCCGGAGCTGAGGCCTGGCTCGATAACGGCCAGAGTCGGCCTTTCGATTGAGAAATAATTTGTTGAGGCATATTTTAGGCTAACCGTCAAATATTGGCCTCGACCAGGCCTCGTTATGCACCGAGCATTCTGCCAGCTGTTGCCGGACGGACGTCCCTTTTGGAGATTTGCATCCCGATTTTATTAAAATAAATCCCCAGCTTATATTAACGCAGAAATAACTTATCTCGACTGCTATCACTAAAAATGTCCGCTTCTGTCTCATTTTTTACAGATTGAGAACAAGCTTATAAAAATTTCCCCCTTTCGTCTATAATTCGTCTATAAGAACCACCCGTTTTAACTTATTAGATCGAACGGATACTTGGAATGGATTAGATGAAATGGTGTTATCGCTGTGATCCTGTATATAAAAACTTATAGGATCACTAACTTGTCTATAATTTTCAATGATCAACCTGAAAAAATGTTTGCGTGATTTCCGGGCGGTTTAATCAATTATGTTAATCTCCGTTGGTTGTACCACTCGAGTGGGGCAGACAGCAGATCCATTAGATGTGCACCAATAAAAAACATTCTTAGATCCATCTTTATCGGATGTTAAGCATTGACGTTCTAAAACGAAACTGGAAAAATTCTGGATCTAGAGTCCAGACTATTACACACTTTGACGAGAAAAAATACTCAGGGTTCAATTGGATTTATGCTTTAATCAAAAGGAAATCCGCTTGAATGAAGAGAGTTGGCACTTGGTTCAAGCCAAAATCCGATTGAATTAAGATTGTAGATGGAACTTTAAAGTGAATGATTTTGAAAGCATGTTTGGATATCGAATTATAGAGGGACAGAACGGCCTGACAAATTTCGAATTACCGAGGGGATCAATAGACATTGATTTTATTTCAAATTAGAGAGAGTTTTTTATTTCGAACTGTCGAGGTTTTTGAATTAAAGAGGTTCGAATTATCGAGGGGCGACTGTACTTCTTCTTGTCTTTTACATGAACCTGAACTTTGGATCCAAGAGGCTTTTTTCTCCAGTGCGGGACAGGGCCGGATTTACCTACTTGCCGCCCATGGGCCGCCTGCATTTTGCCGCCCCCTCCTCATTCGTTTTGAAACATCAATAAAAACCATCAATTGAACGTTCCGGAGGGGAGGGGTGCATAAGACTCGTTTACTCGTGTTGGACATATATTTTTTGCGAAAGCCCTGTTAACACTCCTAGCAAAAGTTAACAGAACTTTGCGCGAAAGTTAAGTTCCTTAAACCTATCTCTGTGTGAACAAGGCCTTATCCATTTGTACTAAAGTAACGTAAAAATTATGCAAGAACAAACATAAATGTGATTTAATAGTTTTAACTTCCGCCGGCGCCGCGTTGATCTTACTGCGTTTGACGAAATGCGTGAAGTATTTATGAAGTCTAGTAGGCGCCATGCGTCTCACGCTGACCGCACTGTTTTTGACGTAATTCGGGAAGTATTCATGAAGTCTAGTAGGCGCCATGCGTTTCACGCTGACCGCACTGTTATTGACGTAATGCGTGGAGTATTCATGCAACCTTGTAGGCGCTATGCGTTTCACATCGGCCGCTGCTGATCGCCCTGTGTTTGACGCAATGCGTGAAGTATTCATGCAGTCTCGTAGGAGCTAATATTGCTCTCTGCGCCGCATCGCTCCATGCCAAATTGCGTGTTTGGTTTCTGTCTTAACTCGACTAATTAAAAGTGCTGTCTCTTGTATCACCAAAAGACGACAAAATTAGAAATTACTATACTCTCAGGAAATGAGAGACTTTATCGCATTTTCTCGTTTATAATTTTTTTTCTGAATCCGATTTTCTTCTTATATCTACATTTAAAAAAATTGCAAAATTTGCCGCCATGGGCCGCGGCCCATGTGGCCACCCCCTTAATCCGGCCCTGGTGCGGGAGACGGCAGGACCCTTAAGACTCTAACTCGACGGAGAAAAATGAGGCGTTGGAAACATCCGTGTGGTGGCGGTTCGGTCGGTGTCTTAAATCTGTAAATAGCCGATGCCTCCGACGCGACGCGACGCGCGACGCGACGCCCGGACGACGTCAACGCCAACTGCTCGCGGAGTGAATACGGCGGGTTGATCAATATGCTGGTGGCCGGAAATCTTCATTCATTCGCCATCTATCTCCGTTAATACCCGGCTTCCGGAGCAAATTGTTCACAGTCGACGGGGCGCAGGGCTCCCGGCTCCGGTGCATCGCGACGCATGCGGCGACACGACGACCCGGGCATCTGACTTTTGTTCCTGGCGGATACGCCGGGAGGGAGAATTAGGGCGACACGCCACCGCGTCGCGACGCTTTATGTCATAATTTGTGCCCCCACCTCCCCCCCCCCTTCTCCGAACTGGAGGGCTCGTTCGGAAAAATGTCACGTACGGCAACCCCCGCGATGATTCGTCATCTCTGAATGCATTTGCCTATCGGAATTATTCGAGTGCGGCATCCGGGATTACAGCGGGGGGAGGCGAAATGAGGCGGTTTGAAACTGGGGAAAAAAGTGACTTGAATTTGCCGTCGAGAGGATTTGAGGGGCTTGGAGGACGAGGCGCATAAGTGCAGTTTCTGAAAAAATTGAAACATGAATGATTTCGAGTAAACTACTGTTAATGCATATTCTGTGAAAAATTCGCTCTCAAATTCAAATTTTTGTCGCAAATGTGGTCACTTCTCAGGCATACCTGACCGCCGACCAATAAGAAAAACTGAACGCATACGCGTTAAATTTAAAAAAAAAAAAAACATGTCACAAACTACGCAGATTGCGCAATAAGGAGTGTATTTCAGATTTTTTGATGTGCCCGATGTGACTTCCGAGTGAATTCACCCTCAAAATGAATTGAGTAAAGTCAGTTGGCTGTATCTCTTGCTTGCAACAGACCCATCCTTACGATAATATGAGAGATATCAGGCATTATTTAGACGCCATCAATCGTTAATTCAATTTCTCCTCTTCTTACTTGTTCAAGTTTTCCTCCACTTATGAACAGCTCCTCGTATCTCACCGTTCTTCAACACTGAAGTTCCTTAAAAATCTACCAGTTACAAACACGGATAGCCATTAGTCAAAAGGTGCTAATTATACTTGAAAATCAATCGTCGTGGTGGAGTTCACGGGCTCAAATCAAGAGCGCTGATTGTGAGCACTGAGCGCGCAGACTGTCATGTTTATTGCTGGCACCCGGTCTCAATTAAACCTACGATGCTCGGGCCGTTGTGTGGATGTACATAATGTATAATAGGCGACGATTTGTCTGCATCAATTTAAAACGGCTGAAACGGCAGTTTGGCGAGAGATACGTCGAGTGCAGGTCGTTGATCGCTCGTCGCACCGGGCGGCGGGCTGTCGTTAACGAGTCCGCGCTCAAATTCACCCGCGGAAAACATTTACAAATGGTTACCAGAAAAATTGCGCTCGACGAATTAATTGATTTTTGATTTACGGCCTCCGCCCTCTTTTCGCGGGCCGGGGGGATTCGCACGGGGCCGGTCCACGGTTTTCGTGTCGAACAGCGCATACGCGTGTTCCTGCAATTAGCCATGATTAATTGACACCATAAGGTTGACAGCCCTTATTAATTGACGCCTCTGCATTGGCGCTTCGCCACGCGAGCATGCCGGGCGGGCCACGAGCACTTGAACCCGCACCCGAAACTCGCGTCGTGATTTCAGTCCTTGCATTCCGCGCCAGTGGCGTGGCGAGACTGATCGATTATCGATATCTCGTCATTTGAAGCTATGGCAAAGAATCGATTACTAAGGTGACACCCTAGTCGATCTTTTTTCAAAGGTTTGAGTGGCGTATCTATCGATGTATCGCAAAGCACGCCACGCCACTGCATTCCGCAGTATCGAGCAAAAAGTTCACAGCCAAGTTCAGAAGGATAGTCAAGTTGTGTGCGACACATATCTCCGTTTTCTGGATTTTTCTGTTCCACCATTGTCCATGCAGGGTGATCCAAGGTTGAAGGCCAGACTGAAGGAGCGTGTTCTATGGGTTAAAATCAGGCTTTTCTGTTGTGCAAAGTTTTTTTTCCACAAATGCCACATTCCACAAAGTCCCAAAAAAAATTTGGGAAGTAAGTCGTTTTCTCTGAATTTTGGCGACGGTTGCGAACCAAATCTCGTGGAAATTTGCATTCCCCTGTACTTATATGCCCTAAATTCATGAATGATCTAAAAAAAACGAAATCTCAATTTAAAGAGGGAGTTTGGGCAGTTCCGGCTCCTGGAGACTGGCCGTTTAACCCTGGATCACCTTGTAGAGCCAGTTTAACGAGGCTGAGCCACTTTTTCTCACGTAACGCTGTCTGTCAATTGCAGCTTTTACACCTTTTTCATCGCACAAAAAGAATGATGATACAAAAAACACACGTAAGTGCAATGAAATGTTTTCTTATTGATTTTGAAGAGTGTCGACATATTATATACTTTCATCGCATGTGCACGAATTCTGGAAAAAATCGATGTAAGCTTCCACAGCTGTCTTGACTCTATCGCGTAGCGGAGGAAATTCACTCAAATTAAATCTATAGATTACCGAGTAAAAAAGAGAAATAAGAAGAGGAAAACCCGTGAGTTTCATACTTAGCGAGGTAAGGTTTGAAAAAATTACGGTTTCCGTATGGTAATCCGGAAACGTATTAGATTCGGCTGGGAAATAAAATTCACACGAGAGCTTTCTTTTTCTTAACACGTTGAGTTACATCACTTTTTGCAGCTACGTTGATAGCAATTCCCTCTCGAATTTGCATACCTTACTTTCAAAAATTGCACATCACATTGATGTTAGGAGGCGTTCAATCCTCGAGCCTTCCGATCTGAGCGTGTCTAATTCCTTCACAACCCCGTTCGCTTCTGCTCGCTCCTGATTCCCGATTCTCGTTGATTATTCCCGTCACGTTCCCGGCAAGTGCCGGAATGCCTCCACAGAGTCTTCCCTCGAGAATTAAAACACTTTTCTTTCTGCTTTGAATTCCGGGCTTATCTCCTCTTAGATTTCCCTGTAAATAATTATTCGACACGAAAAACAAATGTTCCTCGTTTATCATTTTCCTCCCGCGGGAGAGGATAGCCCTATCTCTGCGGGTGAAGTTATCTTAAAAATTCAGATTTCGACGTTCCGTCATTTTAGAGGTCTCTATTGAGGTCGCAGCCACTTTGTGTAGCAGGGTGTCTTCTAAAACAGGCTGACCCAAAATCAGTGCTTTTATAGTGCTTTCTCTGTACTTTCCCAAGAAATTCAGTACCTCCTGAAGAGAAAAATTCAATACTTTTTCAGTACCCTCGATGGACGAAATTCGAAAAATTTCAAAAAGTTGAATTTATTGCTCAAATTGCGACAAAAATGTCAAAAATGAAAAAAAATCCGGACCTCTTGGCGGAATTTTTCTCTTGCGGGTCTCCAAAAGTATCATTGAACCCGTTTAAAACCGCAGATTAATTGGACGTATTTCTATTAAACGGAACTATGTGCACTAAGACATGAGCCCTGAGACCCATAAGAATACATGCATAAGAGGGTTCACGTCATAATGCACATAGTTCCGTTTGATAGAAATAGTCAAATTAAGAATGTTATTGAAGAATTCATTGCTTTAATAGTTTAGAACTCTGAGATTTAGAACGGGTCATTTGAGATGCTGATTACAGTTTTTCTCGTGGATCAATTGTTGGCGCTTAGGTCGTTTTGAGAATGACCGATTCAATTCCGAGTTGTGTGACTTGGCAACGATATCGAAACGTCCTGTTCTCGGTGTTCTCTATCGCGCTGGCGGCGGGTTGACGCGAGTTAGATCCCGATTATCTAATTGTCAACATCCATCGTCCTCGTCCGATGTGTTCCCGTAGCGGACACGGCTCTGACACCGGACCGTCGCACAGTAGATCGAGTCAATAGGAGAGGTTGGACATGAAATTTTTGACTAGAACTGCAAATTCTGGTATTTATTTCGTCACAGCTTATATTTCAAGGGGTACTTCAGGTAGAAAATTTCACGAGGAAACCGGTGGAACCAGTTTTAGAACCTCA
Source organism: Bemisia tabaci (assembly GCF_001854935.1). Lineage (NCBI taxonomy): Eukaryota > Metazoa > Arthropoda > Insecta > Hemiptera > Aleyrodidae > Bemisia > Bemisia tabaci. Next base: position 2,197,143 of record NW_017548020.1, read on the forward strand.
AACTTTTGTATAAACGGAGTTATAAGCGTTTCAAGTTTCTGAATTTTGTCCAATCTCCAATTGACTCGATCCATTGTGCGTAGCGTCACGGTCCGCATCGCGCCTGCGCCTGTGTCTTGCCCGGTTCCGATTGGGCGTTGAACTTTCAAAGCTCACGCGCTCGCACCCCGACCCGCGATTCTGGTGCGTGTCACCTCTCATGCCCGAGCGACAATCGGCGCAGGGATTATATATTCCGCTCAAACGGTTTCCACCGACCGAACCTCCGACCTAACCACCTTCAGTCGAATCGTCGATTAGTTTCTGGTTCAGGTTTACTCCAACCGCCACGAGATATCGCAACAATCAAGTCAAAAATCTTGGCAAATTATGATTTTTTGCTACTAAAATAGTGCGCTAGCCACAGCGCGTCTCAGGCTCTCAGGAATCATTTACGATTAAAACATAGTGAAAATTACTGAAATGAAAACGAAATAGTTAAGTTAGCTAGTCCCAGTAAAGTTAACTTTCAGGGGAAGTTAGATCAGGTCATTTGGGACCGCAATGTTCAAAGAAGGGAAGCCATCGCCATGCAGAACGGTATTAACTGATACCCAAAAATGGACCGCGTTAAACAGAAAGGAACCAAGCCACATCAGCTATTGCCAAATTTAATTGGGCGAATTAATGTTTTACATGAAAACGGTTCGGCGGATTTTGGTTCAAATTTCAGTGAATTTTCTCCATAATACGAAGCAAATACCTTAAAGTTTTCAAAGGAATACGCACAAACGTCCTCTTGTAAAAAAATTACTTGCCCAGTTAAATTTGGCAATGGCTGATGTGGCTTGGTTCCTTTCTGTTAAACGGGGTCCAAATCTCCAAGGACAACAAAATGAGAATTTAAAAGGAACTCAATTGTTAAAATATGATGACTGATTACAGTAAAAGTGGTGATTGAAGACTGAAGAGGCAGACCAAAGAAATGCTCAATGTGACAGAGATGGATTTCTGGCGTTCCAAAATTCCGAACTTTATGGAGCGTGGACAAGGGATACAGCTACACTGATAATAAGTATTTGTGTTCTCGTGTCACTTTTGGTTGATACAGGAAGTGAAACACAAACCAACCCAATGTCGTGTTGTTTTTGGATCGATTTGCGGTGTATTTAGCGCAGGGAAAAATGGATTGGGAAAACGAAAGCTTTGGTTATTTTAAGTTTTGCTTTCCGTATTAACCAAACTTTTGTATTGAGTTTTCTCTCTGTGCGATACAGAAAATGTAATGCTTGTGCCGAATATAAACATTCACGCGCACGAATTTTCTCTGCACGCGGACTTGAAAGTTCGATCATCACCGGATTGAAAAGAAAAGCTGTTCGAGTAAGCACTCCTTGGCGGCGACTTCCGGAGTTATGGCATGAGTTGGCGCGACGAAAAAGTTGGAAAGTTTTCCGCAACAGGTACAAGATGAACGGCGCCGCAGACGGCGGAGATGGAACTGTTGACAGCCTCCGACTGCGGCCGCCTCCGCCTGCTTCTCATTCATTGCGAGAATTTCATTTATAAAATCGGCGAGTGAAATCATTTATACAGGGTGATCCAAAAGTCCTGCACTGAAAAAAAATTCTCGGCGTTTTTACCAAGGTCCGTTGGTACCTTTACCATCTCACTTTTTTTTTACCAATTATTGGTAATTTTACCAAGACAGACTGGTAAGCTTACCTAAAAACCTGTATTTTTACTGTTTTTTTCAGGTAAGAATACCACTTTTATTGGTAATCAATTCCCGGTAACTTTGCCATTTTATCTCGGTAATTCTACCACAGTCGATAAAAAATATTGACGTTTTTACCAAGGTCCAATAAAATTACCGAGAAAGTTCAATAATTTTACCGAGATTCTTGGTAAAATTACCAATTCTATAAATGATAATTTTACCAAGAAAAAACTGGGATCAAATAGAACCCTGAATTCTTTGTAATTTTACCCTTTTCTTAGTAAATACACCGAGATTTTTTTTTTCAGTGCGCCAGCATCTGACATCCCCCTCTAACTTTTGAACGAAATGAGATAGAGACTTGAAACTTTGCGAGTGCCCTCGGGTCAAATTAAAAACTTTTGGGAGCCCTTAAAATTTTAAAGGGACCAATCTTAAAAGGAGCAACAAGACTAGGGTTTATGAGGCAAGTAGCAGACTTTGTTTCCTCTCTAAATGAAACTTCTGGAGTTCAGATGACGAATTTTTTGGTATCTTCTCTGAATATTTCATCTCCACAGAAAAGCAAAAAGGCGGGTCATTCAAAAGAATGATAACAATATACGTCAGCAAAGGGAAATCATAGCGAGAAACGTTTTTTCCATAAAATTCCTGAAAAAGTCCAAAATTCTACGATTAAAATTGCGGACCGAGGAGAGGGAAATCTTATAAATCTTCGACATCCGTAGAAATTTCAACCGACGAAACAGACTATTACGACCAATTCACACGATGAAACGACCTAGAGCTCTGAGCGCGTTAAAAGGAACAGTATTTTGTAAGAGCACTCATTTAAAAACAAAAAGGAAGACAATAAAACTACGCTAAGACGCTCTTCCGTGTTTTTGATTCCGGATTTAGCCACATTCAGAGACGATTATACGCAACTAACACGCTCCCTCTCAGACGAAAGTTGCTTGTCCTTTCATTTCAGGAGTAATAAATAAATACAGCAGCTCAAACTGGGGGCGGCTGAAGATAGAGGGGGATATGTCAAGGAGGGGCTCCTTCCGAGCGAGTGCGGGGGCGGGGAAGGGGATGCGACGGATGAGAGAAAGCTGAGAAAGGAGAAAGGAGGGGGATCAAGCATGGATACGGTGAATATTACGGTTAAAAACGAGAGTTTCCGAAAATACTGAAACCATGAGCTCAATAAGTAAATTAGCGAGTGCTCATTACTGCCACGCGCAAGAGGAGGAAAGAGGGGAAGACAGAATCGGGGGGCGGAATAGAATAGATGGCAAGAGCCAAGCGTTCTTTATAATGAACAAGGAGTTTTACATAATACATGTGATGATTTAGCAACGTTGCGTTGTATGCTATTCCTGCACATTTCAGTATGAATTTTTCGTCGGAAATCCCGCAAAATTGTTCATATCGATGGCTAAAGAAGTTAACGTAATTTCTTGGAAACTTCCTTGATTTTTCTTCTCCGTTCGCAGAATATACTGTAAAATTTTCAAAGACGGACGAACTCCGACACCAATGATTTATTAATACACAAAGTCACCATGCAGGAGTGCAAAATCTCTGCGATCTCTCGATCGTAAATTGTGTGCACCGCGGCCGCGGTAGATTCGGCACCGAAAGCGCGCACTGTAGTGAACGTGCAATGCGGGCAGTATCCCCACAGTCTTGTAGGCGCCAATATGGGCTTGACTCCGACCAGCGACCGCGCACTGCGTTAGGCGCAATACGTGAAGTATTCCTGCACTCTTGTAGGCGCTAAAATGCTTTTCGTGTGTTGGGCGCGGTTAGTTAAACTCGCGGAATCGGCGTTCTTCAACTTGTTACTGTCATTAAGTTTTTGCTCACTCTGTAGGGATTACTGTCATTTAAAATGATGGGAAAAAAAAAAAAATACACAAAAACATATCAATGGACCACTAGACACGGTACGAGTTAAAGGATTCTGATACATGTTTCTTAACCAGAATTTCACGCAAAACACGATTCGCACAACGAAAATTACTGAAACCAACTCCTAACGAAGATATTAACGTTTTTATTTCACATTCGTTACGAGGAATTGGAACTGCCCGCTCACATGAAACTCAAAGCTCTACGTGAGTCAAATCACGCACTACAACGGTTTCAGCAAGCTTCTCAATCGAGCAATGTTCATTTCCCATCATGTGTTGTTCCAACTACTAGCAATTTGCTATAGCTGAGCCAAAGCGTCAAGATTGAGGTTGCCAGATTTTTATATCGCAGAGACTGTCATGATAACGTTAAGCGCGCGATGTGAATCACGTAGAGTATTGAGTTTTCATGAGCGGGTGGTTTGAATTCACGCATCCGGAATCATTAAATATCTTCGTAAGGAGTTAATTTCGGTAATTTTGATCGTGCGCATCGTGTTCTACGGGAAATTTTAGTTGCGGAACATGTATCAGAATGCTGAAATTCGTACCTTGTCGAATGGTCCATTATAAAGTTGGCTATTATTTTTCTTCGAAAAAATCAAATCGGAGCGGAACTTTTGAAACGCCGCAATGGAGAAACGTGGTTTCGCATTTTAGCCATCGATCTGCTTTAAGAACCCATCTGATACGCACGTTTCATTTTGCAATAAGAGTTTACTTCTTCCTCGCTCATCGGTGCAAAAATAATTGAGGCATTATTTGCACTTTTACAGCGAGGCTGCGGGTTAAATACAACAGATTATGTTTTCAAGTTGCAATTAAGTTGTGGCGAGCAGTTGGTCGTTATAAATACGATTGAGAACACGTGAGCTCGTTCGTGTTCACGACGAAAACGAAAGAAGAAAGCTGAAATGAACTTGAACTTATACACACAGGACAGACTCTTTCATTCATACTCGCGTCGTGTTTGAAGTCACGCTGAGCGCACGGATGTGGCAGTTATAATACGCTCTTTGTTTTAGGCCAGAGTACATATGTAATAACCTACCACTCGGCTGTGAGTATGTATTATCTACATACACTGACGTACTAAGGATAAACGCCGTATGAACATTCGAATGTTGTCATATCTCCTCCGATAATAGATTAATTATTCCGAAAAGAAATGCATATTTTACTTTAAAATTTTCAGATAATCTACATAATGTGTGAATCAAGTTCTCTGAAAAAGTGGGAGGAATAATAATATATTCGCAATTTTCTCTGTAAAACAACATTTTCTCAAAGTAAATGTGGCCTTTACTGAGGGCTCATATGCGCACGGTCTTAACATGCTCATACTGCCGCGCTAAGGAAGAACAACGTAAGAAAATTCGAGAGTTGCCAAATTTCTTTCGATCAAATGTTTACTTCTAATGGAAGGTATGAATGTTTTTCCGTGAAATTTCCAGGAACTGTAGTCGAAATTGCGAGCAAAAGTATCTGGATAACTAGGAGAAAATTATTAGTCATAAGTTTAAAAGAAAATCCATGGTTTTTCAAAGGAAATTTGACAACGCATGAAGGTTCATGCGGCGTTCTTCCTTAGCACGGCAGTATAGGCCTGTCAAGACCGGCCCGGGCCCGCGTGTTCGGCTGGCTCAGATCGGATATACTCAAGTCCAGTGAATACTTAATTAAAATGAAAACAATCGGACAAAACGCGGCTATTGTTGACGCAATCGCTGGACGAATTATGGGCCCAATTATCTCTCCATCTGGTTGTCATCCTCCCCGTTCTGACGATTCCATTGAAATTGGATAAACCAACCATCTACAACGAGAGTGACCGAGTTCGGTTGAGCTGGCCATGCAGGCCTTTGAATCTTCTTCGCCGCGTCAGAAAGAGGCTGTCTTCGTCGTGTAAGATTAATAGCTAATTTCGCTCGTGTACAAATCTTATTTGTTACATACAGATTTATTAGCTGCCTGTACATGCCTTTGTTTTCGATGAATATAAAAATTGGATCGCCCGGCATGCGTTAGAGGAAAAACCTCCAGCTGAGTGGTCCTATAACGCACACACAACGAAATACATGTCCCATTACTACTACGTAAATAAAGAAAAACGTTCTCGGTTACTATTATACATGATCCCCAGGATATCTACTAACCGATACTAACTTTCTGTAGGTGCTCATTATGCATCGAGTTTTATTAACCAGTTACTTGATAAACACCATCAGAAATTCGTTCTTGAAAAACAAATATTCTGACAAAAAAAAAAAAAAAAAAAAAAAAAAAAAAAAAAAAAAAAAACCGTTCTTGGTTACTATTGATCCCCAGGATATATTGTTCTGGTTGATCCCGAGGATATCTACTAGCCGATACTAACTTTCTGTGGGTGTTTATTATGCATCGATACTTAGTTACTTGATAAATATCATCACAAATTCACTACTGGCTATTAGGTTTCGCGTGGTCATGACAAGTCACAAGTATAGTCAAAACTTGTGTCACAAGTTTGTCACAATATATCATCAGGTTCTCGGGCTACATGTGTAGTTACCTTGATTTTTTCCTCCAGATAAGTCCGAATGGTAGGCTATAAAAATTAGATTAAATTTTCAACCGTTTTGGTAGGTTGTGAGCACTGATATCTAAAAAGGATCTGGGAGACTGTAGGGTAAATATGAAGCTATGAATATATACCCATAAAAATGCATTATTTTCTTGTGAAACGAATGTTGAGTGCTAACCGACGAATTCTGAACAGTTCGATTAAAAGTCACCAAATGTTTTACATTTAGATTTACAAAACCATTCATTATTCAAATCGACAAACGAGGCTGGCAGAAAAGACGTCGGTTACATTTTGGAGTTTCTACAAGTAGGTGGGCACACCGTACGGTGTCCGCACGAGAGCAATTTAAACTTGTTTTCGGTTGGTCAGCGGGGATCCAATGGCCGGGCGCGGCATCAAACGACGGCGGAGTCATTACATAAATAAGCCCACTTTGCCGGCAATCAAGAGGTGAGACTGGCTGAAGACATCACGAGGCAATCCTGCCACCAATGACGACCGTCGCTGCGGCCGAGAGTTGAAAGCATCGCAGTCGGCATTGGCTTAGCATCGCGCGTAATTATACTTAAGTATCAGTGCAACTTGTCATAGCCACACATCGTCCCGTACCTATTCCATTCAGACAAGATGCATTTGTGACGGTTTGAAGTACTCAGTGCTGTTCACCGCTGTACGCTCTTCGCAGCAGGCTCTTGAAAGTACGATACAGCTTGATGAACCGAATGTACGCGATAAAGCAAGAACTTGAAATGGAACGAAGGCCACATTGGCATGGCTACATTCAGCACCAATTAGTGAAAACGAGGGCTATATTTTAGAGTGTAAAACGTAATTTCTATAATCTGAAGACATTTTAATTTTCCATTTTTTGGTCACTTTGCGCGAGAACAGCACAATTGATAAAAATTTGCGGGATTTTCCCCCGAGAATCACAAAAATAATCACTGCCACGAAAATTGCAACGATACATTTCAAGTTTGTACACGGGGAAAAAACTTCGTGCGTGCGGGACCCGAAGTTGAGGTTGTATGGATCTCTGAAGTTTTCGGATCGCGCATCCGAAAATTCATTGAGGTCCACCTACTGAAGGTCGGGTCAAACATCTGAAGTACTTCAGTATATACCGAAGTACTTCAGATACCGGACTTTCCAGAAATTCCAGTATTGTAGACACCCTGATGTTGTTAGTGCAGGGTCTCCAAAATATATTGTCTCTGGTCAAGGGCGTATTTTGAGCAGGCCCATTATTCCTGGAAAAAGCGGCCCTGGATATGGAGAAACGGCAATGCAAGGCGGATTGCGGAGTCGCGTGTCTGATTGGGTATTTGCTCGGCGGAGTAATACAAATGCAGATTTATTAATTGCGGAGTGCGTAGAGAGCAGGACAGCGTGGCGGAATTATGATGGCCACGCCCACGAACAAGCTCGTTCCAGGTCCAAGTCTACGTCTTCCCGATATGAATGAGAATGTGAATGTGAATGTGAATGTGAATGTGAATGTATCCCGCTGCCCCTGCGCCTGCTCTCTAGCCGCCCTCTGAAACCAATAACTGCCGCGGCGGGGCTGCCTATTTCTATCGCCATCACCTATACTGCCGTGCTGAGGAAGAACGCCGTATGAACATTTGATAGTTGCCAAATTTCCTTCAATAAAATGTTTATTTTTGAGGAAAGTTATGAATGTTTTTCCTTGAAATTTTCAGGAACTTTAGGTGAGATACCGAACAAGATTATCTGAAATAGCGGAAGAAAAATATTCATAAGTTTACCAGAAAATTCGTGTTTTATAAATTGACATTTGGCAACGCCTGAAGGTTCATACGGCGTATTTCCTTAGCACTGCCGTGCTAAGGAAAAACGCCGCATGAACCTTCAGGCGTTGCCAAAGTGCGATCGATATAACACGAATCTCCTGATAAACTTATGAACACATTTCTTCCAATTTTTCATGTAATTTTTCTCGCAATTTCACCTAAAGTTCCTGAAAATTTTAAGGAAAAACATTCATAACTTTCTTCAAAAATAAACATTTTATCGAAGCAAATTTGGCAACTCTCTAATGTTCGTACGGCGTTCTTCCTTAGCACAGCAGTATAAGATGGCCTTATAGACTGATCAAAGAACTACTTCCACCTTATGCATACTATGAAACGCAGCAATGTCACTATCCATGAGTTTGTGGATCATCACTACGTTCAGTTTTTCTATTCGTAGAGAGAAAAATGCTTTGGGATCAGAGTCCGAATAAGGAACCTCGATTCAACCTTGAAACCTTGAAAAGTTCAGCCTCATTTTACAGGAAACGAACGTCCCAGAAGTTTCCGTGTGCAGATACGTTCAATTATTATGGATGAGCCGGAACTAATAATTCCTAATTACAAAATGGACTTCATTTTCCAATTGGGGACTACAATTTCTGGCCCCGTTCACAAACAACGTATGTATCATTAGTTCCCCCATAGACATACGTGTTTTTATAGATGAGCAAGAAATGTAGGTGCAATTGCAAAATGAAGTCCAAACAGTATTAAGCTGACACATAACCAGGGCCGGATTTACATTTTTAGCGCCCTAGGCTAAACTTAGGGTGGCGCCCCTAAAAGTAGGCGCTCTCGTGGGGGGCGGGGGGTGGTCCCCCAGACGCCCCTCCCCTCCAGATCAGAAGAAGGATGTTAGGAGTCCGGAAAGTGTTCAAATTCACCTTTAAAAAAACACCTTTGTCAACCACAATCTGTAGAATCTGTGTCCCAAAATACCATAGACTTACGGCCGGCTGTAAGATTTCCAATAGCTTCTATAGCCGGCTACACAATTTCTTATAGCCTTTTATAGCCGATGGCGATTAAGCAACTAACAGCCAGGCGATAAAGTGTATGCTAAACGTCACCAATTACGGATGCTAGGACTTAGTGAGTTTTTGGACCACTGCTTTCTTTTTGGGCCGTAGTGTCCTGATTTATTTTACGAGGAAAGCTCCGTACTTTTGATGCGATGCCTGCCATTCCTAATATACGAGGGGCGTTCAATAAGTAAGTATCCCCCCTCTCTAAAATCCATTAGAATGAACCAATTTTAAAAAAAAAAACTTAGGCTCAAAATCTTCCTTAGGATATTTTGAGTTCAACAAAACAAACCGCAACAAAATCGGACCATGTCCGGCCGAACGCGAGCCGTTTGAACGCGCCGAGGTGCTCGACGCTCTCGCCGAATCCGCGAGGATTTGAAGTCCGCTACAGGAGAAGAGCTTCTCTGCCAAAGCCTCAGTCGTTCATCACTGACGAAAAATCAAAGAAATTTTTGTAGAATAAGGGGCTTACCTCACTTCTCCACATAACCAGCTCGATCCAAGCAAGTCTGATACTGAGACTAAGAGAACAGCTTTTGGATGCCTCATGCCTCGCGCGTGGAAGTCTTTCAGCTGACCGGGGATGAAAGAGTGGACGGCTTGTTTGATCTCTTCCCTGATTCAACATTATCTCCTCCAAGTTCAGATTTCAGATACGATAATAAATGGCAAACCAGACCACCATTTATTATCGTATCTGAAATCTGAACTTGGAGGAGTTAATGTTGAATCAGGGAAGAGATCAAACAAGCCGTCCACTCTTACATCCCCGGTCAGCTGAAAGACTTCCACGCGCGAGGCATCCAAAAGCTGTTCTCTTAGTCTCAGTATCAGACTTGCTTGGATCGAGCTGGTTATGTGGAGAAGTGAGGTAAGCCCCTTATTCTACAAAAATTTCTTTGATTTTTCGTCAGCGATGAACGACTGAGGCGTTGGCTGAGAAGCTCTTCTCCTGTAGCGGACTTCAAATCCTTGCGGATTCGGCGGGAGCGTCGAGCACCTCGGCGCGTTCAAACGGCTCGCGTTCGGCTGGACATGGTCCGATTTTGTTGCGGTTTGTTTTGTTGAACTCAAAAAATATCCTAAGGAAGATTTTGAGCCCAATTTTTTTTAAAATTGGTTCATTCTAATGGATTTTAGAGAGGGGGGGATACTTACTTATTGAACGCCCCTCGTATTAGAGCGCCTTCAGTTTCGTATAATACTGTGCAATACCTCTGGTGTGAATAATAGTTGCTTCAAGCGCCGTGGCACGCGCTGCGGTGCGGCAGGCGGGCAGCGCGAAACGCGCATTGGCGCCTACAAACCTAACAGGGATACTTCACGCGTTGCGCAATGCGTGAAGTATGCCTGTTAGGTTTGTAGGCGCCAGTGCGTCGCCGCTCCGCTTTGTGTTAGGCTCTAATATTTAATCTGGCGGAGTCAGCGTTATTCAACTCATAATTTTGCTATGTTTGCACATCCTGTATGGATTAATCTCGTTTAAATTGATGAAAAAAAATATGTATTAAAGGAAAATATAACGTGTGTTTTGTAAATATTAAGATGGTTCCGTATCAAACTTAATGATTTCCAAAGCACACAAATTTCTACACAATTTCTTATAGCCTTTTATAATCAATGGCAAAAAAACAACAGCCAGGCGATACAGTGTAAAGCCCGGCTATAGGAACTATAGCCCGCCTGTATAATTTTTTATCGCTTCGTATAGCCCGGCCGTATGATTTTCTCCGCATTCTACAGCCAGCTATATGATTTTCTGTAGCCTTCTTTAGCCGGCTATAAGAATTCTATGGTATTTTGAAACGCAGCTATTATCTCCAATTTTTACCAGGGTTTTGAATAAATTCTCAAAAATTTTGCGCCCCTCAAAATGTTGCGCCCTAGGCTATAGCCTATGTAGCCTATTGGTAAATCCGGCCCTGCACATAACTGAACTACATTTTGCGATTAGGAATTAAAATTTCTAAACCATCCGTGAAAACATTCATGTGAGCACGTAGAAAAAAACTTTGTGCGTGGGACCCGGAGTTGAGGTCATATGGATCTCTGAAGTTTTCGGATCACGTATCTAAAAACTTGAGGTCCAGCTGTCAAAGTTCGGGTCAGACATCTGAAGTTCTTCGATATATACCGAAGGGTTCGGGTCACACATCTGAAGTACTCCGGTACATACCGAAGCGCCTCCATGTCTGACCCGAACTTCGGCAGCTCGACCTTAAGTTTTCGGATGCGTGATCAGAAAAATCAGAGATCCACATGACCTCAACTTCGGGTCCCATGCACGAAGTTTTTTTCTCCGTGTGTTTCGGCTGAGGTATTTTAAAGGTACATACGCCGCACAGTGGATAGAGTCAATGAGAGAGGTCGGACCCAAATTTGTTTACTAAAAGTGCAAATTTTGATGTTCAATTTGTCAAATTTTGAATTTTAAAAAGTGCTTCTGGAGAAAAATTTCACGAGAAAACCAATGGAACCACTTTTATAACTTCAAAATGCTGTATAGACGGAGTTATAGGCGTTCAAAGTTTCCAAATTTTGTCCGACCTCTCCTATTGCCTCGATCCACTGGGCGCCGTTTCTAATCTGGGCCTGATATTGTAGTTCCAATCGCAAAACGCAGTCATATCGTAATTCTGTCGCTCATGTAACATTTCCTCTCCAACAGATTATAAACCATTTAAAAACGCATTACTTCTTATTCACGTCTTCGGCAGCGCGGAGAAAGCATCGCATCGGCAACCTGCAATGACGGGAGATTGGCCTTGGGAGCAGGGCTGCACCCTTTCGGCTGTCACTTGTTCCGCGGCCGGGGCAGGTGCCCACGCGAAGGCGAAGGGCGTCGCAGACACCGGCGACGGACGCGACGGCCTGGAAGCCGGCCGGACACCGGGCATCCAGGCTCCTGCACCTCGGCAGTGCCACGGCCGCGCGGATAAATCAGCCATTGACATTTTTATCGGCCCGGCCGACGCGACGTAGGCTCGCCCCGCGAGCGTGTACCTCGCCGTCCGGACCCAACCCGGCGGGAACTATCGAAATTCGAGCGCGAGTACCTCGAAGTCGGGTGTAATGAGCGAGATACGTGTCGCCCGGGCGGAGGGGTCGTAAACAAAAACCTGGTTGCTGGAAATGCGGACGCGCGGCCGTTGAGGGACCGACTTGTTGACATGACTCGGGCTCTCGGGATGTGCAGACTTGTGGCTCCGGGCGTCTTTGAGTCTCCCCGGCTGACGTCCGCCTCTTTTGCGCCCGTTCTCCATAAAATAGTCGCCGTCCCGGGCGCCCACGACTTTCCGCGGCTACTGCGTTGCCAATTCCGGGAGTTCGCCGGGTCCTGATGGGGAACCAATCGAGAGGGTAGTTTTCAGCCGCTTCATCCCGAATCAATCAAGAGACAAATTGAGGTCAAACCGGGATGGGCGAAAGAAACGCTCAAAGCGCCATCAGATTATCCGTCACAAGTCGTCACTCCTCTGACGTAAGGGCGTATCTCAATTTCCTTATGAGCCAAATTGCATGCAAAGCGATAGAGGATATAGTCATGTAAAAATGTGTCAAAATCGTATTAAAATTCGTTGGTCGGCTGTAATAAGTTCAAAAATGGAATCTACGACGAAACATACACTAAATAGTGGTCAAGGACGGTAAATCTCTGTGATCAGAGAAAATAAGACGCATGATGCGCGATGACCGACCCCTCCCGTTGACTTGATCCACCGATCGTGCGCCGCACCGTGGTGAACGCTGAACGCGCAATGTGTGAAGTATTCCTGCAGTCTTGCTGGCGCTAATATACGCTTCAAACCGACCGCACTGTTTGGCGCAATGCGTGAGGTATTCTTTTAGTCTTGTAGGCGCTAATATACGTTCCGCGCCGACTGAACTGTGTTTAGCGCGATTAGTTGAACTCGAGGAGTCCGTGTTTTTCACCTTGTTACACCCCTTGGGGGGGGGGGGGGGGGTGAGACATCCTAAAAACTTGCTGAATTACTTTTTTTTTTTTTTGAAAAAAAACAGCTTACGTAAGACTGGGTTTAAGCCCTTTTCTCCCCGTAACATCCTGTAAGACAAGCTCAGACTCCTTCCCTCCTTAAGTATTTTACGCAATTCTTGAACCTTCCCTGCGTTTGTCAATTGGTTCATCGTGAACGAGAGAGGTAAAAAACAATTGAGTAGACTTTTCTGGAGGAAATCGCAAGAAAATCACGATGGACGCATCAGAATTATTTTAAATGTACTACATAACGATGAATTTACGTTGTCTGGATCGCCCATTTTCAACTATAACGCGTCCACAAACACCTTCACACACGTGTGGCCAGGCGGCCACAGTAGCCACCTGGCCACCACGGAGAGCCCTAAGGTTGCACCCTTCCCACTGCAGGAAATCCCGCAAAAGCCACCGAGTGTTGGCAACAACGATTAGCAATCGAATATAAGCTGCGGCAGTGGTTGTCGCCTCAGAGCGTCTCTCAAACACATTCCGGCGTAACAATGTTGTTGCGGCCTCTTAGACGGGCATGCAGGAGTGAAATACAAACTTTAATATGCCCCGTTCCTCCCTGGGCAGGCGCTGCGCCGGCCAGCGGTGTCATCCTCGCTGCTCCCATACAGATTAATGAACACCGTCCGAGATATCAACACCACTAAATTTCGCCGGGAACCGGTGGGCAGTGCTGCCGCACGGAGGGCCAGCAGCCGAGTTTAGCCGGACAAAAGTCTTCAGAGGCGCCTGAACTAACTAATATGAGAGAATGTATGTTTATGGGGGTAATTTAGGTCGCTGAATCCATATTTCGGGTTTCTTTTAATAAATTTTGAAGTTTTTGATGAGAATTATTAAAAAAAAATTGCTTTATCAACGGGTAATTAATAGCAATTTTTCACTCAAATCTTCAGAAGTACCTGGGTTTGTTTTGTGTGAAGAAATTGGTTTCTGAGGGTTATTTTGGTGAGTAAATTACAGTTTTGCTTTCTTTGTTCAACATTTTTCAGTTTAAAATTCAAAAAATTTGAAAAATGATGATTTATCTGTGGGTAATATTTGGGAATATATGTCGCGCGTATTTTTCAGCAGAATTAGCATTGCATCTCATCTCGCCCAACGAAAATATTCATAGCTCAGAAAATTGCCGAAAACTGCAAGTGAACCAAAGAAATTCTCAAATTTCAGAGTGTGCTTTTATTTAAAATTGACCATTTGAACCCTTCAGCCATGTCCAGAAAATTCAGGAGTCGTCTGCATGTCGCGTATTTTTCAGCGTAATTATAGTATTGAATCTCATCTCGCCCAACGAAAATACTCATTGCTCAGAAAATTGCGAAAAATTGCGAGTAAACCACAGAAATTCTAAGATTTCAGAGTGTGTTTTTACACAAAATTGATCATTTGAACCCTCCAGACATGTCCAGAAAATTCAGGAGTCGTCTGCATGTCGCGTATTTTTTGGCGGAACCAATGAAAATGTTGCCTTAAAGAATGCACTTCTTTTGCCAGAAATTAGAAGATAGAAAGGCAAAGCCGGAACAAAACCTTGAATTAGAAAATTTTATTCAGAATCAGTCACATTTTAACCCCAGAAGTCGGGCCGCAATTGTATGGACATCTATAGTAACAATATAAGTAGATAAGCATAGGATAGCGCCATTATACGGCATGCTTGCAATTTGGCAACACTGCCTTTCATCCATATTAACACATCTACGATGGAATCGATATATATTGAAAATCCTAACCTAGAATCGATTTTCGTTAGTGTATTTACATTGAGAAAGAGCATTGATGCCAACATGCAAGAATCGCCAATGCCTGGCACGTGAGTGATCTAATATAGGAAATTAGCATAAAATCCTCGATCTTGCGTCACAAAAAAATTCATAACTCACGGTAAGGCAAGAAAAGGCAAATGAACCGATGAAAATTTAGATGCTTAGGATGTACTGAACCACATGGTAGCGGTCTGTAACCTTACAGATCTTTACAGAAAATTGCAGACCACTTTAAACCTAAAAATTAGGCCATTTTCATGCCTAGTTTTCAATTTTGTGTACCTGACTATACAAAGCACAAAATTGATAAAAATACCTTAAAGTTAAATGAAAACATGTTAATCTAACTTGGTAAAACACTCGCCATGTTAGGAAACACTCGAAGATTTGTGGAACATAACCTTTTGGATGAGCGTTGAACCAAGCCAGCATAGAGGATAAATAAACACACCACGCGCGCTCGGGAAAATCTTGGCATTGCAGTCTTATTAGTGATAAGACCCCCAAACCCAGTGATGTACAGATA
Source organism: Bemisia tabaci (assembly GCF_001854935.1). Lineage (NCBI taxonomy): Eukaryota > Metazoa > Arthropoda > Insecta > Hemiptera > Aleyrodidae > Bemisia > Bemisia tabaci. Next base: position 2,212,452 of record NW_017548020.1, read on the forward strand.
CTCCATGATATACCTTATCGCTCAGTGGTGTATATTTTCGAATTTTCCGGACAAGCCAAAATGGACTTTTGTCCAGCTAAATTCGATTCCTGGCCCTCTGTGTGCCGTGCTAAGGAAGAACGCCCTATCAGTATTCGAATGTTGCCAAGTTTCCTCTCAGAAACTATCCATTTCGGAAAAAAGTTATGAATATTTTTCCTTGAAATTTTCAGGAATTTTAGATCAGGTTAGGAACAAAATTCTCTGAAAAATTGAAAGGAAAATATTCATACGTTTACCAGGGAATCCCACTGAAAAAAATTCGCAGCGTTTTTACCAAAGTCCGTTGGTACCTTTACCATCTCACTTTTTTGAACCAATAATTGGTAATTTTACCAAGACAGACTGGTAAGCTTACCTAAAAACCGGTATTTTTACTGTTTTTTTCAGGTAAGAATATCACTATTATTGGTAATCAATTCCCGGTAACTTTGCCATTTCCTCTCGGCAATTCTACCACAGTCGATAAAAAATATTGGCGTTTTTGCCAAGGTCCAGTAAATTTACCGAGAAAGTTCAACGATTTTACCGAGATTTCTCGGTAAAATTACCAATTCCATAAATGGTAATTTTACCAAGAAAAAACTGGGATCAAATAGAACCCTGAAATCTTGGCGATTTTACCCTTTTCTTAGCAAATACACCGAGATTTTTTTTCAGTGTGGGAGACTTTCGAATATTTTTCTCCAAATTTTTCAGATAATATTGTTCGCAATTTCACTTAAAGTTCCTGAAAATTTCAAGGAAAAATATTCATAACTTTCCTCCAAAATAAACCTTTTTCTGAAAGAAGTTTGGCAACTCTCGAATGTTCATACGGCGTTTTTCCTTAACACGGCAGAGTGGTACAGCGCTCCCGTACCCCCGGGGGTCCTCATCAGCCGACGACACTGAGTTATTGGCTCCTTCCCGTGAAAAATCGCCCATTTTTAATTTAGAGTCCGGCTTTAATTGATGCAACAATGGTACCCGCGCCGCGTGGCATCGTCCACCGATGTTTACGAGCTGGCGGCTCGTTGATATTCTAATTTACGGAGTCTCCTCCTTGCCTCGCGAGTTATGCCCTCAACCTCGATTCAATTGCAATTCTCCATCCATTGTTTATAAACTCGGCTGATCCGAAGCTCCACTGCTAGACGGGCTGAGAATTGGACCGCGCTAAGCAGAAAGGAACCAAGCCACGTCAGCTATTGCCGAATTTAATTGGGCAATTCAATTTTTTATATAAAAAGGATTGTGCGGATTATTTTTGCCAAGTTCCGTGAATTTTTTTCAGAGTGCGAAGCAAATGTCTAAAAACTTTCGAAAGAATCCGCAAAAAAGTTCTCAGGTAAAAAATGAAGTTGCTCAGTTAAATTTGGCAACAGCTGATGTGGCTTGGTTCCTTTCTGCTAGACGCGGTCAAATAATTGAAGCATCGGAGAGCAAGCTCCCTCTATCAAAATTTCGCGCAGAGCGAGAACAATACATTGCAAAAAACCGGTTTTAGCCGTTTTGAGAGATACTTTATCACGTCGAGTGTTCAAAATTTGAAAATGCCTGGACGTATTAGACCGTTTATTCACACACCTTTTGCCAGACTATCTAACAAAAAAAACTGACTAAAAAAATAGGAAGGATCAAAGAGTACCGACCGCGCAAGAATTTATGTAATGTTGACAGATTATGTTCTTGCATAATATTTTACTGAAATTTTACGTAGGATTCACACAACGAAAAGTTCGGAAACAACTCCTAAAACTTTCGTAACTAACATTATTTCAATTACAAATACAGATGACGTCTTGGTAGGAATTGTGTTCCATTTCATCTGTGGTCAGCACGCATTTTGATACCTAACTTAGGAGTTGATTTCAAGGATTTTGCATGAGGATTTGGGTGTTTGGGAAGTAAGACGCTTAAAAAAAGAGTAAAAAGTACGTAAAAAAAGCGACACATCGATATCTTTTTCAAGTTTGTTTCGGGTATTTACAGTATGTTCGCCTTATTCTGCATAAATCGCTGGAGAGGTACACTGAGAAAAAAAACACATCGGATCTAAAGTCCAGTCTCTTAAAAATATCGACTGAAAAATTATTCTTGATTCAATCAGATTTAAGCTTGAATCAAGAACCCAGCCTCTTAATTTGAGCGGATTTCCTTTTGATTTAAGCTTAAATCTGATTGAATCAAGAGTATTTTTTCTTGTCAATGTTTTCTAGAGTCGGGACTCTAGATCCAATGTATTTTTTTTTCCAGTGTATGCATAACACAATTGAAGAAACAACCTCCCTCTGCTGATTCATTGCAATTCTCTTTCCGTTCATTATAAACCGGGCTGGTGCAAGGAATTTTCGCGATTACATCACGGGAGGTAATCATATCTTCGCTTATTGAAACCTCACAGGGATCACTCGTCCCTTTGTGGTTTGCGAAGTTCTATCAGAGCAGAATCGCTCGATATCAGTTTCAGGTCACACTTCAGTCGACTAAGATACAAGGCCTGCTGCATCCTCTACCTCTGCATCAGTTCAGCGTCAACTCGGCGGAATTATTCCGATAGAAATTATAAAACATTGCAATTCCGGAACTGCTTGCACCACTAAACGAAGGATGGGCCATGATTTGTATTTGGAACACAATGCAAAATAATATTTCTAATCCTTAAGTACACACAAATTTACTATTACTCCTCCTTAAAAATGTGTTATCTGTGGCAAAATATTGCGCTATTCTCTCACGGGTATTCATTAAAAAAAAAAAAAATCCCACACACATTAAAAAGGACCTAAATATACGCCTAAACTATTCTTTACGAAAATTATGCAACACTGCATTATACCTGCTTTGATTTAAACTGTCTATCTCGAGACTCAGCTAGTGTTATTATATCTCCGTATAATATTCTTCACAAGCGACATGCTACGAAAACATTAGCACGAATAAAATACGATGGAAAATCGCAGCAGCTGATGATAGCAGTAACTTTTCAGCTTGTTTCTAGAAAGAATTACCCATTTTGCTGCCTGAAGTTTAAAAAGTACTTCGGATAAAGCGCATACAAATTCTGAGTATATTCTCGTAAAATTGAGAGCTCTCCGCTTAAAAGGAAAGTGTTTCCGGATCCTTGCAACGTTGCAAATCAAGCGACACATTTTTCATGGTATCTACAAAAAACATTTTCCTGGTTATTCCTGATATTTTAGCCAAGATTTTATGCCCGACTAAAATGCCTCAGTTTGATTTAAAAAAATCAACATGTTTAATTAAACGAATCAAAAATTGAAAAAATGCTCGAAAACCGCTTGAGCCACTGGGAATATTCAGATCCATGACCAATTTTCCGAAAGTTTTCCCGATCACATCAAATTTTCTTATATTTTCCGATATTTCTGGTTTTTACTGACGGTACACACCCTGTATTTCAAATTCTACAATCGATACTATTTTTGCGAATAAAAGGCCTAGCATGAGGGTCTTGATCGGAGGCGCAACTTTCGTGCGTTCGCCCGTTGCATGTCACGCAAGAACGATGTCGTTAGATCGCAGCACGAACCAACGCGCATCGAGAAAACCCACCGTCAAAACCGGGAGTTTCCCTTGCAACTGTCAGCCCTCCGAGTCTCCCCCGACACTTTCCTTGTATAATATTATTGTCGTCACTCCCTTTCCTCATTAACGGGAATTCATGTTTCCATATAAATTACCTCCTTGCTTTTTAATCGGGCGCTTGTATCGACTTAACGACGACGTCGCCGAACGCAGGATCACGCTACGCAATGATCGTGGATGGACGTCACGGGAAGTCCACCAGACTCGAGGGATCGCCAGCAGTGGCGTGGCGTGCTTTGCGATGTATCGATTGATCGGCCACTTAAACCTACGGAAAAGTATCGATAAACAGGGTGTTCGCAGCGAACACCTTAATAATCGATTCTTTACCATAGCTTCAAATGGGGAAACATCGAGTCAAAATGAAAAAGAAAGTGGTTGGAGTCACGTCATTCCCCCCCCCCCNCATCGTAATCCCTCTCTAGCTCTACTAAAAAAATAGGAGCAGGGAAGTTCAACTTTCGTTTCTACGAAACTTACGTTGACAGACTACAAAGATTACGAAAGTTTATACGTGAAAATCCTCTGCTACCGAAAAGAACCTGACGCTTGAGTTTAAAGGCGTCGCTGAGCCTAAACTTTTTGGGCCCAGTATGTGAGTGTTTTGCCACGAACGCTACCATAGACGATAAAAATACGATGTAAAGTGCATTTCCCCCCCCCCTTTTTCTTATATAAATAAGTAAAATGAGCCAGTCTTCTTAAGTTTGCTGCATATCATATAATACGATTCAGGAGCAGTCAGAGGGAGCACACAGAAAAGGAACATGACGAGTACTTTTGAAAGTCAATTTTGGGAAATATTGCTACAATGATAACATGATTGGGTGATTCGGTTTTATTTTTAAAAAATCTTGAAGGAAGTTTGGTTGGAAAAGTTCAGGAGAGTTCTTAAAGGATGATATTAAAAAGAAAATCATTTAATTATTAAAAATATAAACACTCAACATGTAGATTTCGTGCAAATTTGTGTTAAACATGAGTACCTATTCATTGATTTCCTGTTAGGTTTGTCTTACTTTCCAGAATTAGAAGATTATAATGAATTTAAACTCTTTTCACGATGGTAATATTTTCATGTTTGAGGCGACATTATACTCACGACAATAATTTGCAGCTTACTTATTCTTCCTTTTTACCCGCATTTTTCCTTACTTTCTACCGTGTAATACCCATATTATGTATTGTGCAGGTATGGTAAAATGGGCCCGCGTCATTGGTTTGTTACCGCAATGCCTATTTTTCTCAGTGCAATAAACAATAAACCCAGTGCAGCATACCTTTGAAAAAGTTGTGTTAATATTATTTCAAAGGTCCGCGCTGATGATTCTTGGTATCATTTAGGTCCTCCTCAGTTCTCCTGAATAAAGTCATTGCTTTCTCCTTCATTCAACCGTATATGCAACGAGTTCACCCCGGAGTTAAAATAGTGGTATTAAATTCACCTGCTCGACTATTGTTCATTCATTTTGACAGTTTTGCAATTAGAGCAACGAGGAAGTTGAATCTTTGGTAAATATATTGCCTATTGCTCTCAGTCTACGAGTTATCCTCATGAATTTGATTCGAACCTCGTTATAGCACCACTGCTGGCAAGCCGCCACTACTTGTTCGCTAATTGACTGAAATGCCGAGAAGAAATTTCACGACACGCGGCGCAATTTTATAGCCACCTAGAGGCTAGCTACTCTTGAGAGTGATAACAACTTGTTCAATTCAAATGATTAACGACCAAAGCTCCAATTTAAGACATTTAGTGGGTGAAATTTGCAGGAGGTGGAAAGGGGGGTGTAAGGATAACCAAAATATTGGAGGATGAGATTTTCAACCCTGGTTTGAAAGCCATAATTTTCAATCGGAAAAACGTTCCCACGTCTTCAAAACGCTCGCTTGAAGACAAATGAACGCAGCCCCTTGCTCAGGAGGTCACAAACCTTGCCCTCTTTTTCAAATTAGGGAAATAACGCGTGAAAAATGCGACCATTCTGCCGACGATTTCAATGTTAAGCGAGCACCGAAATAAGAGCATACGAATGGTAAATGGTGACTTCGAGTCCCAGAGTCTCCAGATCGGAACGTAAAATATTCCACGTTACGGTATTTGCAGCACAACGGCATATTCTGATTTTTCCTCGCGATCTGACAAAAAACCAGGGCCTTATTTTATAATGGGGCTGTATTTTGGAGACAAGCGCGCCCTGGTAATGGGGTGCGTTGATTTAGTGCCTCCGCTCTTTATCGAGCTTTTTCCCTCCGAGCGTGCTTTTTCTGGTTTTAATTTTCTTTTGTTTCCACCTATTTTTTTTCCTTGCAATACTTTCCGTAATATTGAACTGCACGTTCTAACTTCTGACTGAGGAAGTTTGATGCAGAGACCTAAACTTATGCCGCACGGCGGGTCGGATCAATGAGAGAGGTCGGACAAAATGTGGTAACTTTACACGCTTAACTCCGTTTATACACATTTTTGAGGTTCTAAAAGCGGTTCCATTGGTCTTCTCGTGAAATTTGCTTCTAGAAGCAATCCTTACTATTTAAAATGTGACGAAATAAACATCAAAATTTGCAGTTTTAGTCAAAACTTTCAAGTCCGACCTCTCTGATTAACTCGATCCACTGTATGCCGTTAGAGTGTTTTTTAAGAGAGTAGAAATACAAGGTGAAGTATTTATCTTTTTATCACGCATCATTCTCAACTTCGTAATTTTAATTTCATCTAAATCGATCACAGCCGATTACAAAAGCGAAGTTCGACCATTTTGAAAAATTTTTAAAGAGCCGCAATTGATTGAATTAAAAAACACGTTAAATGGACCCCTATTATATAAAGTCTGAACTAGAACCAAACGTGACATATTTTCGTTTCAAAATGTTACGCAGAAAACGATTCCACGTCGGGAAGTTTAAAAATCAACCTCTGAACGAGATATTAACAAGTATTTTTAACACAGATCAAATGAAAGTTAGATTATAAAAATGACGCCATCTGTATTTCCTCTGCTGAACAAATGATAATTGTAAACACGTACTTCTTGTTTAGGAGGAGGTTTTTAGATCATTACTTTAAGATTAGTTTTTGTCGTTGAAAAGGAAATATGTCACGTAGTGCTTTAATTCATACCTTGTGTAGTGGCCCATTGTGCGAGACCAGCTCTCAGTGTACGATTTGCTGAGGGCATCAGTGATTCAAGTTTGCACGAAAGTAATAAGTAAATGATGATTTTATCGCGAACTCATATTAATATTTCCTCAAGGATTAGATTTAAGTTCTTTCAAAACAAAAGTTAAGATCAAACATTGGTGAGCTATTTACCTCTGAAGAGTGACTTATTGTTCGTTTAAACAATGTATGACCTTGCAACTCATTCTGAACGAATATTTCTTCGCAATTCACACATACTTAAGCACGAGCATTGTTTGCAACGGAGCACTAATCGAGAATATCAAAAATAACTCATGCTGTGCGAGATTCGATGTTGCGTCAATCTGATAGTTGCCGCAGTCCACCCCAAAAGTCATATATTTTATACTGGGTTTGCAAAATCAATGTTCGATATGGCATCTCTGTTACTTGAAAAGCGTCCAGCACTGGATAGGTTCTCGGAGCGGACCGAAGGTGGAAAAATTGACCGGGGACATCATTAGTTAAAGGGGCAGTAAAAATACATCACTTGCAGGGTGGTAGATGAAATCTGCTCCTCCTCAAATGTGACTTGTGCGATCCTTCTGTGCGTTAACGGCGCTGACTGCACAGTACATGAGTAACGGGGCTTAGCATCACGCGTCGCCAAGGTTCCGCCCCCACGCATGAGCCTTTAAGTGTGGTTTTATCAGGGTATCTGACAATGGCATCTATTACTCACAGATATACGCCATTACCCCACCTCGCGCTCCTAAGGAGGCTCGCTGCTAGAGATCCACTCTTGTAATGGCATCTTTTAGTTTCCCTTCCTCAATTTTTTTCTCAGCTCGGCAGTTGCATTGAAAACACCATATCGACGGTGTGAATCGACAATCACATAACTCGGTTTGCGACGTCGCAAACCTGTCATACTTCATTTTTTAAACGGAAAACTAATCAACGGCGATTCTTTGAAACTAGCAAGATTTTTCTTCTCTCTGCGAAGAAAAGTCTGCAAAAACTTCAGGGAATGATGTCCATTTTGTTTTCCTTCAAAAAAGTAATATAGAGGCGGAGATTTTCAAACACCACAAAAGAGATACATGGTTGCGGACTCAGGCCATCGATATGTCCTTTAGTGTGGTTTTTCAGCATTTTGCAGAACGATTAGATGTAGTCGATCCATCAATTGATAATGTCTAGACTTGGGCCATTTCTTGAGCATTTGTGACAACAGAACACGCTATGGTACGTCAGATATTAAATGATCAAAAAGCACTTTAAAATAACTCATAATGTACATCTCTAGTGAAGATAGTAGATAGTTTTGCTTTTTGATTTGCGATTTTCACTTTAGTTATAGGTATATGTACTTTCAAAGCCATCTCAAAATCGTTTCTTGGTCAAATTTAGTGTAAAAACACCTGACGTACACGCACCTACAACGAAGTAGTTTCTCTGACCGAGTGTGGTTAGTTCGACGAACTGTTTGAGTAGAATTGAAATTATTGAGGCTAAGAAAACAAAAAATCTCCAAGAATCCTTATAGGTCAACATTTCACCGTTTCCGAGTTCACTCCCGGATTGTCGATTGAGGGATAAAGTAGTGTAAGTACTGTGTGAGAGAAGTTTTCTTCAAGGATCTTTTCGATAAAATACGGATAATATAAACATGATGTAATACAACAACAAGTACTTTGATGTTCCCCCTCAACGATTCGAGATCATTAACGGCACAGACCCTACCCATCAAAACCGACTCACATCGGTTATTTCCAGGCAACACGAAGTAATCGCGGTTGAAAAAACCACGCTGCACCGCCGATGACTGATGAACCAGTCAGCGGAATGTTGCTGCACAACTCTCGATCGCAAACCCAATACCCAAAGGCCGGATCCAATGGTCGACGAATCATTACAGGATGGAGGACCGGGGGGCGGCGGGAAAATTTACGACGACAGCCCAAGCACGATGACAAAGTTCAGACGATAAAGGCATTCGGCATTCAACATTCGGATGAATAGAATTAAGTAATAAACTCCGGGACAAAGAATTACGCCGAGAGAGTGTTTTCCCCGGTTATTCGTTTCGACGGAATCGCATTACAATCAGCCTTAATAGAATAATCTCCCTCGCAAAAATCTCCTCGTCCCTTTCAACAGCCCTTCAAGTCCTCACCCTCGCCCTCCCCTCGTCGCACAGTGCGCAATCCCGTGGACGAAAATCGAAAATCGAATTTCGAATTTTCCATATATTTTCATTATATTCGTGATCAGAGCAATTTTTCTGACACGAGGGTAAACTTTTCTTCTTAATTTTCCTCCAAACGCTCGTTTAGATACGGATTTGAGACGGAGGTCAATTCGATCGAAAAGGAACTGTCCCATACTCGGTACTTAAGTTGTCAACTTTAGATAAACTTTCCTCGATAACTAGGCATATCCCTCTGGGTGCTTGACGAATTCTCGTCATTTGGACACCCAACTTCAATACTGCAAAAGAACTTTTGCGGCTGAAGAGACATTTGCGTTTAAAAATTGATCCAACTCAGGATTTTCAGTCGCAAAATTGAGTGACATAACTCCTAATTGGATGGAGTTAAACAGAAAGGAACCAAGCCACAACTGGATCGAACCGAGAAAAAGAGGTTTAAAGTTTGGCTCCTGCATAAGACTCAATGTAAAAGATAAACTTCAAGTTCAATTTCTGCAAAATTTGCTCCAACAAAAACTTTGAATTTTTGGCGATAGATAGTAGAGCAGTGGTTGAGTTCAAAACCACTCATAACTCAATTTTTCCCAAAATGTGGGTTGGTTCCTTTCTGCTTAACTCAGTCCAATTACAAGTATTTATAGCACATGACCATTTTTGACCTATTGTGGCTCTCGGATACAAGAAAAGTCAAAATTCGTTGAACAAAGGTCCAGGGGGGCTCAACTGAATATTTCATGCCATTTATGGTTCCGTATGCCTATTTTTATACTCAATATCTATTTATACTAATATTTATACTACTATTTATTCTACTTTTTATTCTTATTTACTTACTCATTTTATTATTGCTTACTTACCTTACTTACTTTATTCTACTATTGATGGAGAATTTGCAGGTGTCTGAAATTTGATGAATTCCGTGTTTCAATGGACGCTACCAAGTGAGCTTAACACAAAGATACCCTTGGTTCATAAATTGAACAATTATTGGAGGAGATACGACAAAATGATCTAATCCGATAAAATACATACGTTCAAATGGGAAATGCCGCCAGATGACGTCACTAGGCGGCGCATTTTCTCACTTTTAAATCCATTTTTATACTATTTCCCATAGCCGATTAAAATTGTAAAAAATACTGCAAAAATCAGCTCTTTAGGCACTTTCGGGTGAAGCAATAAAAATGTGCGTGCGAATTCTCCATTACTTCTATTTATTCTACTATTTGTTACTTCTATTCATTCTACTATTTACACTTTACTATCTCATTTTATTTTTATTTGCCTTTGATTTTTGTCCACGCCGCTTCCGGAAATTCCGCACTGAGCGACGGCGCCCACGTCCCACGTCCCGATTTCCGCGGCCCTGCGTCCTCGTCGGGCCCTCGATAAGAAAAAAGGGACCCGCGGAAAAAATGGAAATTGAAAATTACATTAATAGGAAATCATGTCATGTGGAAGTTGATATGACGCTGCGGGGATCGACTCATCCCTCGTCCCAGGGAGGCCAAGACGGGCTCCAGTCATGGATCCCTGATGAAAGATGTACGATTGTGTGCTAATTCCGAGATTTTATCATTATTGATAAAACTCGCCCCGTCTTTCGCGCTACTTCCCCCAGCCCCTCCGACGGATTCTCGGTCAATTGACTTTTTCTGATATGTGCCATCCTGCTCCAAATAGATATCAGTGGCGTGCGGGAATTGCGATGTATCGATTGTTCTGCCATTTAAACCTATGGTAAAGAATCGATTATTAAGGTGTTCGCTGCGAACACCCTGTCTATCGATCCTTTTCCATAGGTTTAAATGGCAGAACAATCGATATATCGCGAAGCACGCCACGCCACTGATAGATATGTATATATGGACATATTTCTAGCAAACAGAACCATGTGCATTAAGACATGAGCCCTGAGACCCAAAAGAATATATGCATAACAGGGCTCATGTCTTAATTCACATACTTTCGTTTGGTAGAAATAGGTCCATACAGGAGGAGATTGGTGGCGGTCCGACCCCACGAAATCTCACCCCTGGCATGGCGAGTCGCAGACAGTTTTCGAAAAAAAGAAGAGGAGATCTTTGCGTAACCAGAGAGTTTGCGCACATAGGGAGGGATAAGTGCCGATTTGTAAGGAAAGCACAAAATTTGTCATGCATAACTCAATTTTTAGATTGTTTCATTTCACTATTAAAGGCTCGTCCAATTTTAACGTAGTTGTCGCAAGATGAAGCTCTGCGAAAAGAGAAAGAGATGAGAGAGGGGCGAGAGAGAGGGAGAGTCGAATTGATCCAACGTTACCTACCTATCGTTTGCCAATTAGAGAAGATAAAAAATAAAGAACGATTCTTGAATTAAGTGATATTTATTCTGTATAATACCACGTTTAATTTAATTAGCATTTATATTGTTTCTCATTTTACGAACTTCAAGTAGGTAGAAATATAAAACCTTTACAGCGTGATTTCATTACTTATGCCCTTGAAAAAATTATAATGGAATAATTTCAGCAAGATAAAAAGGGAAGAAATATATTATGAAATTATGAGTGAAGCGCCGCAAAAAATTAGAGACAAAAATACCCCCCCCCCCCGCTTTTAATTTGAATTAGTTTGATGGAAATTTCCATTGATCTTCCCTACCACTTAAACAAGGCAGTTGTTTTCTCTANCCCCCCCCCCCCCGCTTTTAATTTGAATTAGTTTGATGGAAATTTCCATTGATCTTCCCTACCACTTAAACAAGGCAGTTGTTTTCTCTATGTTTCCACTTTGCCTCCAAGTATTTACTCTTCCTTTGAGATGTCGACGCAAAGTAAAAATATCCTCAAATTGATATGCGAGAGGTGCCCTTGAAAGTTCTAAAGTAATGAAGGGAGGGGGTAGAAAATGAAAAAAGAAAACAGAAGAGAAAAAAGTGAGAGTAGAGACTCGGCTATTAAAATATTCACCACCTAACGCAAGGCGGGAGGCAAACGCAAAATGAAATTCATGGTTAGGTGCTCATAACAGGATAAACTCGAAATACCCCACGAGTAGGGGGTGGCTGCCCAGGGACCCACGGAGGGGGTTGTGCTGAATCACTTTTAATCGGATCAGGCTGTTTGTTCTGTAGTGAGGTATTCGCCCTTCTTCAAAGTCTTTATACGAGTGGTGACAAAGTCAAGCATGGATGGAGAAAGGAGTCCAAGTTGGAAGATATACTGACGCCCCCTTCAGAAGTTGCTCCCCCGAAAGACTGGAGGGATGGATCGGGGTTAGTTCATTTACTCGAGCCGGGGATGATTCACCCATGGATCTATTGTTGTTTTGTTTGACATTTCTTTTTGAGGAAATTAAAAACGGGCCTCATCTGGCAAAACAGAACTCATTTTGGGAGGAACAAGAGGGGTTGAATTGTTATACCGTACATGGTCGGTGGACCTCTCCACGAAAGAGTCAAGGCCGATGTAAATTAATTTGAGCTTGATTACTTGATTTTTTTCTATTCAGTAAGGTGTCACTTTTGAGAATTCTGAAAAACAGGACAACATAATCTCGTCGCCTTCTGAGTTATAATTTCGTTCTTTTTGGAATCAGTAGGAAGGAGGTAGTAGTAGTAGAATGTGTTTATTTTTACGTGTCCTAGAGTCTTGACAGATACACAAGCGGGATAATTTGTGGCTCTCAACTCACCTGCAACAGAAAAAAACACAAATAATTAACATTTTGAAAAAGAATTAAAGGGGTAAATTAACTCAAAATAAAAACGTATGCGTGCTTACTTAATCGACACAGATAAACTGAACGCTACGATATTTGAGTCTTTGGAACTGAGGTCATGTACCTATGATTATTTTTTCATACTAAATGGTGCCCGAATGATGTGCCCTTCCCCCTTCACCTGTCAATATGGATCTCGGTTCAAGTCCATTGGCGGATCCAGTAAATTGGTAACATTATCTTTCCTCCATGGAACCTATGGAAATGTATCGATTCTTGGAGTGGTAAGGTGCTCCAACGAAAATCGATGATTTAGTATATGTTAATAGGAGAAAATCCGGTGTTCCTAAATTGCTGGATCCGCCTGTGTTCAAACCAGGTGGGCACATTTTGAATTCTGCAAAATTTTCAAGTTTTATCGCGATAAGACACCAATCACACTGCGCCACCTCACCTTGGTCATCTACGTCCGCCTGACCGACCCAAAATTTCAATAATACTGCAGAAGCGAGAAGACAGACGCAAGAGCAATCGTGACTCTGTATTTAAGTAGACCCATTTCCCTCCAAAAAATCTACCTCTAAGCCCAGCAGGGCAAGTGCCCTGACGAGATCCGCCCCCACCGTGTGCGATGAAAGCACGGCCTATGATTCCACCATTTCCAGGGCACGAGGCAGGGGAGATTATGAAGACGAATCGGTCGACAACTTGCTTCGCAGCGCCCTTTTTTATCGGCCGATAATCTAGACGGATGGAGCGGGCGCGCGCGCGTGGGCACCGCGGCAGCGGCAGGTGTGACACCCAACACGGCGGCCCTGATCCTGCTCGAAACCTAAACCCGGCGCGCGACGCGTGGCGAGGCGAACGGGACTACGCATGCGCCGACGACTGAAAAAACCTGGCATGAGGACGCCGACGCGGCCCCGATAGAGCTGTTGGCGATTCTATTCGGTGCGGGTATTTGCTCGGGAATCTGGGTGTTGACAACCGTCACGCTGCATACATTACTTAATTAGCCGTCATAAATTGCAATGATGTATCGCGGATTCAGCGCGGCGTTGCCGGCTCGGGGACTCGCGTGCTTTTCGATACATCGATCGATTTGCCGTTTAAACCTATGGAGAAGGATCGATAAGTTGGGCGTTCGTTACGAACACCTTGATAATCGGTTCTTTACCACAGCTTCGAATAAAGAAAAATCGGTAATCGATCATTCACGCCTCGCCTGGCAGGGTATCGATACATCGATTGATCTGCCTTTTAAACCAAGAGAGGAGGATCGATGAACTAAGCGTTCGCAGAGAACACTTTTAATGTTCTATGCCTTTAGAACCGTGGCGCGAGATTTGAATTTCAAAAACTTTGCAGTCTTGGCCCATGCGCCCATGACCGAAAACAAAAATATGACAGCCTGCTGCTGATAAAAATGAACGATTGCAAGCAAATCTGTAAAAGATGAAAATTCATTGGCTTTTAATGAGGTGAGGTTCATTTTTATCAACAGAAGACGGTCATATTTGTTTTCGGTCAAGACAGCAAAGTTGTTAAAATTCAAATCTCGCGCCATGGCTTTAGTGGCGGGAACGGACAGCTGCGTTTCAGCCTAAGAGACCGCCAACACCATACCTACGTTTCAATTACCTTGAGGAAGATTGGGAAATTAGTAAATTCACCGTAATCCGTTGGCAACATATTCCCGGGTTTCTTTTCTACGATTCAAGGCTGTCATGAGACTGCGGGTTATTATGCACAGGAACTTCCGAACATTACATCTTTGACATAGTTTTTCTCGCGTTCCTAACTGTCAGCGTGGCCGGACTCGGAGACTCTGACCTGAGATGAACTTTTTGCAACAACCTCACTCGATTAAAACTTTACCTCGAACGGAAATTAGTACATCCAGGTATAAAACTGTCGGAAAACTCGAGCCCGAAACCTCTCTCGCGATGAAAAGTGTCAAACAAAAAGTTCGCTCCCGCGCGACGAGCAAAGGGGGGGATCTCAAATCGAAGAACGAACGAGAATAATTACACGGAAAAGCCCCAAAGCCCCATTCATTGATACAAATTTCAGAGGCGACATTTTCCGAACGTTCATTAGGAAGGAAGTGAAGTTATAAAAAAAAATTAAATTGGTTCCGACTCTTATCGGCGATCGCTTTTTGCGCCTCTTCGCACCTCGTCATTTTCTCGCCTGGAGGTGCTCTCTGCGTCTCTTCTTCCCTTTTTTTTATTTTCATTTTTTAATGCCACGCACCTCGCACCCTCGATCCGCGTCACTGGGAACGACAGGCGATGTTGCCGATGAAAACAAACTCGCTCATTATTCCGCAAAGGAATCAGTTTTTTTTTTTTTAAAAAAAAAGCACATCTTTCTGGTTTTCACAACTGGACAAAAATAAAAATCATTACTATGAAGAAACAAGCGTTGCTTCGATATAACGACTAAACTATTTTTTGATGGAGTGAGTCGCTTTATTGAACAAACGATTATTTTCCGAAAATACATTGATGGTCGATTTTTAATCATCCAAACGATTTCCGAGAGTCTTTCGGGTGATTAAAAGCAAGTTGACAGAGACTTTTCGTAGTTTTCTCAAAACTACAGTTTTGCACTTACTACTCTCTCCGCTATCAGTATAGGGGGAGATATGTCATTGCAGATTTTATACAATATGTCATCTCTGCTGAAATACAAGGTTTTTCAAAAGTCACGCACCACTGGCCATAACTTTAGTTCTAATTATGATATCGATTTGCGGTTTAAGACGTTTTTCTTCATATCGCGGGGGAAACTTTTTTAGGTACTCTCCAGTTTTTGATCACCTCGGAAGGAGGGGGCAACTCGAAAATTGCAAATGACCTCCCCCCTCATGGCCAGTGGTGCGTGACTTTTGAATAACCCTGTATAATAAACAGTGACATGACGTGCTTTGCGTTCTATCGATTGATCCGTTATTTAAACCTATGGAAAAGGATTGATAAACAGGGTGTTAGCAACAAACACCTTAATAATCGATTCTTCACATAGCTTCAAATGGGAAAATATCGATAATCGACCATTCACGCGTCGCCACTGATAGTAAAACAGATTCAACGGAATAATATTCAAATTCGCTTTGGGAATGGCAACAGCCTCCAGGGCCGCGTTCAAATTATCCACACTTGAACGGTTTCAAACAGAGACCGACGGCGGTCGTTGTCAGGGACGCGCGCGGGGAGGAAGGGGGACGAGAAAATTCTGGCGGGAGGCAGAATTTGTAAAAAAAAGAGGGTGAAAAGGTCATTGACAGTGGCGAGTCGGGGGTGGACGAACCGAACTGCCAAGGACAGCTGCAATTTACAACACGCGCCGCGGGCTCGTGCGAAAATCAAGTGAGGGGGCACCTTAATTGCGCCGGTGCGGTCCCGGCGGTGGTGGCCGAAAATTATTTCACCTCTGCCCCCTCTTGAACGTCTTCCTGTTTTACATATCGCCCGGTTAATTACTGACAAATTAGAATACAACAGGCGTCGTTACGCCGCGAACAAAGTGTTTCTGACAAATTTATTGCGGGGATTAGACACGCTTCGGTTCCTTCATCGGCGGAAGGTACCCGTGCTGCTGATCCGTGGTGTGTTCCTCGGGGAAGGAGATCAGTGGCCTGGCGTGAATTGCGATGTATCGATTGTTGTGCCATTTAAACCTGTGGTAAAGAATCGATTATTAAGGTGTTCGCTACGAACACCCTGTCTATCGATTCTTTGCCATAGGTTTAAATGACAACAATCGATAAATCGCAAAGCACGCCACGCCACTGGAGGAGATGCGCTACCGAGGAAAAAAACGAGTGCGAGTGTAATAAAAGTTAAGTAGCAGGGTGTCAAGCACTTTAGTGGCAAGGCGTGAATGATTGACTATCGATATTTCCCCATTCAAAGCTATGGTAAAGAATCGATCATTAAGATGTTCGTTGCGAACACTCTTGTTTACCGATCCTTTTCCATAGGTTTAATTGGCAGGCCAATCGATACATAACAAAGCACGTCACGCCACTGAAGCGATTTTCGAGAAAATATAAAAATACCTGATCATGAGAATAGACTGATTTAAGGGTTACGTCATTTCTGCGATATTACGCTTATTAACTTCTGATAGCTATTAAATTCAATATGATTTATTTGCAACGCTTCAAAGTAGAGGCAAAGAACATTACCTCGTACCCAGAGTCTTTGTGAGCTACTTGTGCGTATTCATTACAATTTTATCATCAACAAGACATAAATCAATTAGTGACTCATCACAGAAGAGGAATTTCGATTTGAGAAATACTTTAACGTCTTAGTAAGAAATTCTAAATAAAGAATCTGATATCTTTAACAAAAGAAATCGAGTGTCCACACAATCAAAGATGGGAGAAACGTATTCAGGCCTCGTATTTTAATTTTCCTCCCGAATCTGAGCGACATCTTATTATTGGCAGCATAACGCGAAGCATTGCGAGTTCACACCTCGCTCCATCGCGCCTTCAATTTTGCAGATGCAATACGGACATCCATCAAGTACGAATAGTTGTATCTCTGCGCCGTCATCAACGCGCATCTTTCCCTTGCTCTAAATCCACATTGTGTTTGTTTCCGTTAGTCTTATTTGCGGTATTGCTTCAAGGGCTACGAGAGCAACACACCCGACAACAGGAGAGACGTACTCGTACCTTGTTCTTAATAAGACGATGAAAACCTGATGGTTCTACAAAAACAGTATTGCATAAATGTACTCATAGAAATTTTCAAAGTTTCAAATAAACTTGGAAATGTGAGAGATAGATTTGAATAATTGGCCAGTTTAAAATTTCTCATGGTAATAAGTGTACTTCGACGGGTGATTTGAAAATCAAGAAAAAATGAATGCTATGTTACATTTGAACGCCAATGATTTAAAAAGCGATTCTCATGCAGTTAAAACTTCCGAACAAAAACGAAACGATGGGATTCTTCTCTCCTCGTGTCAGGGAGAGCGTAGTGTTCGCCTCCTAAAATCGTTTTTTACTACCTATAAACGTCACTCACTTGGACGCGCCACGTGAAATTAAAGTTCATGCCTGAGACATACGGTGAGGATTCACAGCAACTAATAGACTGCGCTCCGAGACTGGTTGCCAAATACGTTGCTGATCCTACCGAAAGAGTGTGCGCACACCGGAACAAACTGTGAATGGGAAATAGTTCGGGGTAAAAATCCGGCAAGATAGTTTCGAAAGACTTCGGGAGTAACTCTGAACTTGTCAAGACTATCTCTGAACTCTGCGAGCTGTCAAGGGGAAGCCGCAAAGAGTTAGGAATTGTTCGGCTGGAACCTGTCAAACGGTTTTCCGAGTTGGAAAAGTTAAGTCTGCATTGCAAGGTGCGGATTGCGGTCAAACGGGAAAAGGGTATAGCCATCGCCAACGGAAACTTATCTTTCCTTAAAAAAAAAAACCATCATGCCTTTTTCTTTCTAAAGGATTGGACTGATCAACTAATGATTTGGAATTCAGGCGTGCAAGAACTTCTCGACCACGCAACCAGGTCGCGTGAGAAGGGGAAACCCCCAAAAACGGGGTTTTTAAATGGGAAAACCGACGAAATCGCGTTTTTTTTTTATTTTCTTACAAAACTGCGGTAAAAATCACGTGTTTTTAGTAAAATCGCGGTATTTTATACACACAGGGCCAAAAAGGATTTATATTTTTTAAAATTTCTGATTAAGAATGGGTTTTTAAAATGGAGAGGCTGAGATATTTCTGCATCTCTGATTTAAAAACAGCTAGAATCTCCTTTTGAGAAAAGAATATAGTACGTTGATTATGATCATGGTTTCTTTCTAAATTATACAGTATTTTGCTTTAAAGAATGCATCTCAGGGTGGAATGAAATATATTATTAAGAATAAAATAAAACGGTGGCTCAGACATATCGCGATCAATGCATGCAACTATCTCATTTGATAATACGTTTGCTGTACGAGAAACACAACGCAATACAAGATCCTCCAGTCTGCCTGAGTTTGATTTATCCGTGGGCCAACCACGCCTTCCCTTATCTTGTTGACTGTAATAATTATTCTCTGGGAGTCTTGAAAAGGTTCGTTTTCGGCGTGAACGGCACCGCGACTTGTATAATTAAATTATAGTAAGTTAATACTTCCCTTTTTATTTCAGTTCCGATACTTGCCTCGGAACCGGTAGTGATTGCTCAACGTCAGTCGTAACTCACGAACGCGCGGTGACTCATGAGTCATACGCTCGTCTCCGTTTTCCGAGTTCCGAGTCACGCACGGGGGGACCCTCCCTCTTTCCAGACGCCTGCAAGATATGCAACCTTTGTTGCCACTGGTGAGTAAGTTGAGTCTATCCTCCCCTTAGTGAGTGTTCCAATTAAAATGAGAGGATAAAGTGTCCTGATACAATTTTCTGCAGGGTGTCTAGTTTATTTTTCTTTTTTTTCTCATTTTGGGAGGTCCTGATGAAACCCTGATTTTTTACTGCTAAATCCTGATTTCGAAATTTTTCCGAATTCCGATCAAATCCTGATTTTTTGCGGTGAAAAATTAAAATTTCTGCAAAAGCGTATGCGAAGGCAAAAAAAATCCGATCGGACAGCCGACTTTCCTCAAATCCTGATTTTACGGCCGATTTTTCCTCAAATCCTGATAGAATCGGGAAAATCCTGATGCTAGACACACTTTTCTGGCTTAACATGGAACGACTCTCCAAGGACCGGCCTGATTTTGTCATCATACATCCGATTGTCGTTATAACCGGTGCACAAATACACTGAGTCAATGGGAAGTCAATCAAGGGTACGACCAGATCGCATATCTTTATGACCGTTATGTGTTTATAAGCGATGTCGTAATATCCGATTTCCACTGTATAATCAAATAGCTCTGATGTGAAGTAAGAGGGCTGATCCTAACTTATTGGCTGATTTTTGAGATTTTCTTCATGTTGAACAGGTGCAAGGAATTTTAGAGAGAACGCAGATTTGTCTCGTAGTGGTGTGATTCCCACCCTGTCTAAAGGCACATATCACGAAGAAACTCGTACAGGATTATTTTCTACAGCACCACAATTTTATAGCATGATTTTTTCTCGACTGATGTCAAGAAAAAGCTGCAAAATAACAGCGAGACAACAATGTTCTGTCTGCCACAAGAGAGCTTCGCCTCGGGTGAAAACAACGGTTCCGCGCGACTGATCAAAAGGCTTTACTTCTCTCTTTTTCCAATTTTTGCGTGAATCCTGAGGTTTTAAACTGACCTCGGGCGTGGGGAGAGGAGAAATGATTAAACGAGAAGAAACCTTCTTTCTCCGGGCCAAGGTAAAACCTCGAGGCTGCTGATTAGGGAGGAAGATATTTAAATTCTGCGACAGGTCCCCAGTCGTTTCATACTTTTAAAGCACGGTAGTTGAGAGCTTCAGTGTTTCGTGCCTCCCCGATAAATCTTCAGCAATTACGAAAACTGTAGAAAAAATAATTTGCAAATCTATAAAAAAAAGTCGATACTGTAAAGAATAGGATCTGCTCCGAAAAATCAAGGGAAAAAACTTTTATATGACTTCAAATAATGGTTTCATCCTTACATCAACTCGACGTTTTTTAAAGGTTCGAACAAAACTAAACCAGACTATTATTGTAGTTTTTGTCATTGCATTTTACAGAAATAACTTTCCTCGTTATGTAGGTATGTAACTTAGTATGGCAGTAGTGCTGAGCCCTAAAACTTCAGGGTCCAGCCCTACAGACTGTAGGTCTTAGCAGTACTGCCATAACAGCTGGCTCCATTTGATTTAAACAGTTAGTGCTCAGCACTATACATATAGTTTTTCCGTGCTTTTTTCCTTAGCACGGTTGAATTTGGGTAAGGAGGATTTGAAAATGAGGTCTTTGAGACGCTTATTTTATCAGGATGTGAGGTGCATTCAAGAAGTAGCAGATCCAAATGAACTTACGAATCCGCTGAGGTAATGGCGCAAAGCCTGCAGACCGCAATTCCTGGACAAGTGATCAAAGAAGCCAAGAAGGCAGCCGTAAAACCAGGGAGCGACGGTACTTTAAATTCGGGTTATACAACGACGGGGCACGAGAACGGAGGCTCAAAGGGTGGCGAGAAGTAGGCTCGCGGCGAAATTGGGGTACGAAATTGAACAAGGGAAAGGAGACGAGATTAAGTAAATGAAAGGACCAAGAGCAAGCGCCAAGGATCCGAGAACAATGACCAAAATAAAACGGCTCATTAATTGCTCCCGCGCGATAAAAGCTCTCACCAGTTGACGGCCCGACCTCAACTTTCACACCAACGTCGCCGGATGAGAACTTTTCCGCCGTGTACATAAAGCTGGGGGTAATTTCCGCCGTTTCTGAGATACAACGTCTCGTAGGTGGGAATCAGGTTTTCTCAAACCCCACTACTCTCGCCTATGAAGTTTTTGGAAGGTTCTGATATCTGAAATAGCAGCCTGAACTTTGTGCAAGATTGAGGAAAACATGTTGGCAACACTATAATAAAG
Organism: Bemisia tabaci; assembly: GCF_001854935.1. Classification (NCBI taxonomy): domain Eukaryota; kingdom Metazoa; phylum Arthropoda; class Insecta; order Hemiptera; family Aleyrodidae; genus Bemisia; species Bemisia tabaci. The sequence continues at coordinate 2,233,652 of NW_017548020.1, forward strand.
GTCGGAACCAACTCTTTCAAAAGCTACTAAGCTTTCAAAAGGTGTTCCAAGTCGAAGTCCCTTTCTCCGTGTGGGATTACCATGTGAAACCATGATATAATTCGACGTACTTTAAGTGGAGATACGGTTTTTTTTTTTTTTTTTTTTTTAAAGAAATTTTATTTAAATATATCGTAACTACTACAAGTGTTTCTTGTATCTATCTACGTGGCTTAAAACTAAAACTTAACAAACTGCATTAATTTTATATATTAACGTTAGATAATACTATGATTATCTAAAAGAACAGGAATTGTAAATTCTCTGCCTTCTTTCTTAAATGTATTATAACATAAAGGTTTTTAGTTTAATGGTTTTGCATTCTTCCTTTCACCCTCATTCACACTCCATTCACACTCTCACTCATACCTTACAGACTACTTAAATCTTGATGGGAGTTCAAAGGTCTCCCACCTTTTTAACCTTTTCACAGGTATTGTACTATCTAAAAGGTTTAAAGCCTCTACATTGATATGCTTTTCAATACGACATTCATATCTCTTCGTTGTCTCAGCAATTACTTGTCTAACCGTGGGTACCTCTAATTCTCTCCTTATGTCTTCGTTCCTTACGAACCATGGTACTCCAATAATTTCTCGTAGAACCTTCGACTGGAATCTTTCTACCTTATTTATATTAGATTTGCTTGCACAACCCCATAGTTGTGATGCATACTGCCATATAGGTTTTAATATTTGATTATACAGCAAAATTTTGTTTTTCTTTGACAATTTTGATCTTTTGCCTAACAACCAATACATTTTTTTATACTTTTTATTTAATTCTTTCACCTTGATTCTGATGTGATCTTTAAAAGTATAAGTCTAGAGTCTAAATAAACTCCTAAATATCTAGCGCTTGTAACGTAAGGAACTTGTTCATCTTCTATGAGAACTGGTAATTGTGGTATTTTCCTATTTGTAAAAACAGTATGAGCAGATTTACATGCGTTGAGCGTGGCGCCATTGTCAGAAACCCACTCAACCATTTCATCGATAGCTTTTTGTAATCTATGATTAGAGATAAATATGTCTTTGTCTCTTTCTGCTAAGGCAGTATCATCTGCAAAAGTGCCGATAAAGCCCCTCTTCGGTTTTGGGATGTCGCTAGTGAAGATATTGTATAAATATGGGCCCAGGCATGATCCTTGCGGTACTCCTGCCTTTATTCTTCTATATGTTGAATAACAATTATTAAATCTAACTCTAAATTTTCTGTTCTCCAGGTAAGATTTGATTAGCTTATAATGATTAAATGGTAAAAAAATTCGTATTTTGAAGAGAAGACCCAGATGCCAGACTTTATCAAAAGCTGCTGAAATATCTAAAAAAATCATCGAACATACTTCTTTATTTTCCAATGTTCTCTCTATAAGACTCACAACTCTGTGCACTTGTTCTATGGTAGAATGTGACGCCCTGAAACCGAATTGGTGATTTGGTATTATCTTTCTTTCTTCTAAAATTGGCAATAGTCTTTTTAAGTAAGCCCTTTCAAATAGTTTACTTACCACTGACAATAATGAAATCGGCCTGTAGGAATCTACCTTTTCCATGGGTTTATTTGGTTTCGGGATAACAATTACTTCCGCAGTCTTCCAGGATTCTGGCACATATCCTATTGTAATAATTGCATTAAAAATTTCGGCTAGTTTGGTAATCACTCTCATTGGGAGCTGTTTTAGAATCTCACCAGTGATCCCATCAGCGCCCGGGGCTTTTTTTAATTTAACTTTATATTTAATTAGATCAAATAATTCTGTTTTTGTAATTTTAGGAACTTCCAAATTGTCTCGCTCTTCTATTTCTAGCAATTTGTCAGCAAGATCGCATTCGTCCTTAAGACTTTTCCTAGGAGTGAATATACTTTCCAAATGATCAGCGAAAACTTTAGCTTTCCCTTCATCGTCTTTTACTTTAACATTATGTTTATCTAATATGGGCGGTGAATAAAAAATCTGATTTTTAAGGTACTTTGTCGCCTTCCAGAGGGAATAATCAGTAGGGGCCGTAGGTGTTAAGTGTTTCAGAAAATTTTCAGTTTCTTTATTTTTAAAAAACCAGCTCATTTTTGAGACCTCTCTATTTAGTCTATTTAATTTATTTTTTAGTGCATTAGTTCTTTCTTTCATCCATAATTTCCTAACCTTCCTGGCCTCGCTAATTATTTCCAGAAGTTCATGAGGAACTTTAGGGGCTAATTTCGTTCGTCTAACAATTGGAGTATTTCTTTTTGCTGCTGTAATGATCTGCTCAGTGATAAGTGCGACTTCGTCTTCAATTTGCTGTTGTGTATCTATAGGATTTTTTAACGTAACAATTGAATTTAGTTCTTCTCTAAATGCTTTCCAATCCGTTTTTTTATTTGTTATTGAAGTGGTTACCTCTTTTAAAATAGCTGAATTATACATGTCCATATTAATGGGAGAGTGATCAGAGTCTAATTCCTTAGTTATATCGGTTTCACCACAATCTATTGAGTTCATAGCAATATTTTTAACTACAAAAAAATCTATTACATCTGGTTTTTTTGTTGGGTCAGTCGGCCAATGTGTGGGACTCCCAAAAGAGACATAGTCTCCATTAATGCTTCTTACTGCAGAATTCAACGCTCTTCCTCTTGTTAGGGTGGTTCTAGAACCCCATCTTATATGTTTAGCATTCCAGTCCCCGCCAGCAATGAATCTGTTCCCCAGAGTTTTTAGGAATTCCGAAAAATCATTATGTTTAATCTTAGGTCCAGGAGGACAATAAATGGAAGCAATTGTTATATCCCCTACTTCTGTTTTCATAGTAACTGCTATCGATTGAATCGCTTCAGATTTAGTTTCATTGCATATAAAGTATTGAAATTCTTTTCTGACCATGATAGCGACTCCCCCGCGAGCATTATCAGAAGGGTGATTAACCCAGTGGACATTAAATTCACGCTTCTTAAAGTGACTAGTGTCGGAAAAGTGAGTCTCTGACAACAACACCACATCAATTTGGTAAAAATCTATGTAATTTGATAATTTTAGTTTCCTCTCTGCCGTCAGTCCGTTAGCATTCCATGCTACAATTCTAATCTTATCAAATTTAATTGTTTCAAAACAATTTAAATTAGACTCAACGTAAGTGGGGATTTTATCCCTGTCAAAGTGACTACCAGGAATTCTTTTGAAACTATTCGAAGGAGGTCCTGGCCTTCTGCTATGAGGCACCCTATGTGCCATCGTTGCCAAGAAGTATTCCCTCTAGAGCATCAAGCCTAGAAAGAATTTGAGCATTAATAGTTGCTTGTTCATTTAAGAAATTAAGTATTTTCTCCATCAGACTCTCGGAATTTTCTTTATCGTTGGATTTACCATCGCTAGCCATTCTAGCAAAAGATACATTTTTGCTGACTGGTCTCTGACTTAATTTATTTCCTGAATTTTCTTTACCACTATTTTTTTGTTTTTTCTTGTTTAAATCTGCCAGCCTACGTTCTTTGAAAAACTTAGCGATCTCGCAACCGGAATAATTTGCTGTGTGATTTTGACCACAGTTCACACATTTTGGACTATCCACTTTCTTCTCAGCGCATAAGAAACTCAAATGAGGTCCACTACATTTAACACACTTAGGATCTTTATGACAAAATGCTTGAGTATGCAAAAACCCCTGGCAACGGTGGCACTGAGGAATCCTTGCCGGATTGTGCTTAACATTTTTGATTTCTACTTTCTGATGTGCTATAAATTTAATTTCAAAGATTTTCTTAGTATCATCTTTGTTATCGAATATGATTTGATGTAATGGAAGACCTTTCCTCTTCCCATTTTCGTCTTTTTTGCTTAGCAAATTAACAACTTTAACAATATTAAAACCTTTGGATGTAAGATCCTCTGTAATTTCATCTAGATCAGTGGTAGAATGCATCCCCTTAGCTACAAAAACCTTTGGACGAAGATGTTTGTCTGAAAATGTGTACCATTTAGCATTATGTTTTTCAAGGTTTTCTCTAACTAATCTATAAGTTTCGTGGTCTGCAGTATTAATTTTCCAGACGTTGCCAACTAATGCTGTTAATTTATACTTATCAGAATCGATGTTTTCAACAAATTTTTTAACCTCGCTGATTGATTTTAATTGGGTAACCTTAAATGGAGGAGGAACTAGCTTCTTGCTCACCTCATTTTCCTTTTTATTTTCAGTATTTTTAGTACCTTTGTTTTTATCTTTATCATTAGAGCTATAGAACGAACCATTGGTGTTTTTACTAGATGTGGCGACTTTCTCGGCACCTCCTCTGCTTCCGGACCGCGCTGTATCCGCTTTCCTTCCTTTCTTAGCCTGAGTTGTTTGTGGGGATGAGTCACTTCCTTCGTTTCTCTTCCTCTTCTGCTTGCAAAGTATCCAGTCAGTTTCTTCTTCCACGATTTGATCTTCTGGGTCTTCATCGTCCATTGGATCATCCTCGTTGTTTTCTCCATCATTGCTAAGAATTGCGTACTTCCCTGAGTAGGTTGCTTGAGGCTGGGGGATTTCTCTCCGAGTTTCAGAATGTCTTTGCTCCTTTTTTTCAAGCGCGAGCAATCTATTTTGAAGGTCATCAATTATTTTTTTTTGTTCTTCTTTTTTTTCTTCCTCTTTTTTAACGATGTTAACAAGTCCTTCAATCGTGCTTTTAAGGCCTTGCACCTGATTTATGGCTTTCGTATCATTGTGAGTGATGGAAATACCCTCTTTGATCACCACCTCAGCCTTTTCCAATATTTCCTTGACTGAAATTTCAGGGTGAGTCTGATTCGATGTTTCAACTGATACTGGTGTGGCTATATCATCTGTTTTATCATCGGTATTCGTCCTCGTGGTTGTCCCCTGGGGCGATCTTGAAAGGAGCGAACTCTTCTCAAACGGATTTTTATCCGTCATATTTTTCACTCTTGCTGGACTCGATTTCAGGAAGTCAAGTTTTCCTCTGATGTAGCATTTTTGACAGCCGATGAACTGATCGTCTCTCCAAAAACAATACACACCATGTTTACACTTGTGTGGCAACAGCGACATAGAAGTTTCGGCCGTAACCGCACTTTGTTTACGTTATCTCGCGGTCGCTGCGCGCCGCGATGCCCGGGCCGCGAGCCGAACCAAAAGCTTTACCGTCTCACGAGCGCTCTACAAAACACGTCTGCACAGTTCGAAAGATCAACACCGAATGAAGAGATACGGTCCCGACGAACATCTTCTAGAGAAAAGTTACCGAATCCTGCAAGAAGGGTGGAATTGAACGAATTTATGCTAGAAGGAACTATGTTGCATGTAAACCCTTTGCACATAGTTCCTTTTATCATAAATACATTCAATTGTGGAAAACAAAGAGAATGTAAAGGCAGCCCGAAACGGAAACGACAATCGAAAACACAGGAAAACGCGGAAACAAGGCTAAAATACAAAATACAAAGGCATGGACGTTTCGTTACCTTACGGCATCATTATCAACTGCTAAAGTAGAATTAAAAATAAAAAAGAAATTAAAATAAAAACCAGCAAACGGCGTTACATGGTGAAATTGGTATTGAAATGACATTGTGACACGTACATTCAATTGTTGAGAGCATTATGCGATTTTGTTTCACTGTGCTTAAGGACAAGGACCTACGTTACATAAGCGTTACGAGGGGAGAAAAGGGGTTTTAAAATTTGATATATAGCGTTACGTATTATACATGTGCACGGCGCCAGATGAGTTTAAACAGACCTCCGTGAAAATCACACTGAATCGACATCACTGCACGGGGAAACAGCCGCCAAGTCGAAAAGTCGGGGCTACTGCACATCAGTCTGCGGAGATGAGAGATCCCCCGTTGGATCGGACATTGGACATCAGACATCAACATCAACATGCCTAATTTTTACGGCTTCCCCGCTCGTAATCTTAACCAGGCTTGACGCGATCCCTTCCAAACCGCGGCGCAGTGTCTTTTATATTTATTTTACGGGCTCCCTCCTCCCTCGCCCTCCCTCCCGAAGCGTCTTTGACTCCCCCCTGTCATGTCGGTCTCGATTTTCATCGCCGAAAAGTACAGCTTCTCATTAGCGCCAAGGAACTTGGGCCACTGCAAGACGCCCGCTCTTGCCAAACTGCACCCTTAAAATGTGTTTAAGATATAGGTTAGTATAATTATTCGTCTTTTAAATCATTTAGTTAGTTAAATAGTTAGTATATCTTAAGACATTCAGCGTCACAGGCTATTAACGTCTTTACAGAGAATTTTGAAAATGGGAGTACATACGAAATTTAGATTTTTAAATTAAGAGAGGTGAAGAGTTTCAGAATTTTGGTAGTAACATTGGGTTCATCGCATGTCAGTGGGTTTGTATTTCTGTTGATTGTAGGGGAGTAGATCTGTGATGGGAGATATCTGAGGGCAGAGCAGTCCATAAGTAAGTGTTTGTTGGTTAGAGGTGATAAATTACAGAAGTTACAGATGGGTTGATTTTCTTTGAAATCATCCTCTCTCGCAAGGACATATGTATGATTGTATGCGCTGCATAACTTTCGCCTAGGACAGGAAGTATTGTAAACTACTTTCTACTTTCAATTGGATTGCATTTTGCAAAAAAGGAACCAAGAGCATTCCAATGTCGCTAAGATTGTGTAACTTTTTTTACTTTGCAAACGTAAACTGATCTACTAAACAAGTTTTATTGTTTCTTCAATGAAACAAACGAAAATTACCTGTGTGATTATTATTTTATGCATAGTTTCAGTAATTTTATTGCAAATCATTTAAATTGCACAATCCTAGCAACATTGGAATGCCCTTGGTTCCTTTTTGCAAAATGCAATCCAATCGAAAGTAGAAAGTAGTCTACAATACTTAAAGCACTAGGTCTATTGTCGAGCAAATAATATTTTTCAATTATTTTTCATGCCATTTTAACGCGATGACTTTGGTATTTGTTGTTACCATTAGAATTTGTTCCAGATTTGAACCGAACGATGCGTTTTAGATAATCAATTTTTAGAGTTTCTATGGGTTTCATCCGTACTTTATTTGAAATTAATCATCCTAAAAATTGATCGGAAATATGCATAATTTCAAAAGAATTAAAACTCCTCGCAAAACAGGTTCTCAATTACCGATAGGAATAAAACACCGCGAGCAATGCTTTTATTAAATTAGTGGCGTTGATGCAGGTACAAAAGTCAAATTAGCAGAATTATGAAATCATCCCATACAACCACTACAATTTTAATCAATTTTTTTTCTTTTCTTTTTTTCTTTAATGTATCATTTTCGCGAGGAGAATTTTTCTACATATTATCAAATCACTGGGCTTCCGTTAAACGATGGGAACAGGTGTACAATCTTAGCAACACCGGATGGCGCTGGGTGATTTTGAATTTCCACTAATTTGTTCTTCTTCATTTGATTTAATTTACATATATATGTTGAATTTTGAATGCACTTGGCAACTATCCCCCGTGCCTATAAAACGGAATTGGAGTAATCCTTGAGAAAGAGAGGGTAGTCGGTTAAATTCCCACATGTGAACTTGTCGTCAAGATGTTTGAACTCTGTCTCCGCGTGGAAGTATCTTTCCAGATTATGGTCGTCGCCGAGTAAACGCGGGGGAGGAGAGAGGGACCACCGGCTAAAACTAAAAAGGGACGAGCCAATAAAATTAACGACGGCGGTGGCTCGCGGAGCATCCTCAAATCGACGGATCTTGTGTCTTACCAGCCGTTTAAACTCATAAAATTAATTTAATTGCAATTTCCCTCGTCTCCAACTTTCTGTGCCGTTTGATTTAATATTCTGAGGCACATTGAGCCGCCTCCCCTCCTAGTGGCGTAAGTGTGATTAAGCAACGAGAGAAGCATATTAGTGTAGTCAAGACAAAAATACCCTCACGTTCGATGGCAATGCTTGGCGGGAACAAAATAAAGTTTCAGAGGATTTTTTGATGTTTAAGAAGAGCAGACATTTATGGAGGAAAATAGCATGGTTGCCACCGAATCTAGGGAATAAAAATTCCCTGAAACATTTTGTTGAAATTCCCCGACAGTTGACGATATGCTTTATTGTAAAAAGACATGATTAGAAACGGTTTTCGGGCAAAATTTGTCGTTAGAAACGTTAAACCCATTCTGTAAAAAAAGGTGCCTTGCTAATTTTTACCCAACATTTTCGTCATTTTCCCTGACATTTTCGTCAATTTCACTGAATATTCCCCAATTTTCCCCAACTTTTCAACTTCCCCACACTGGAAAAAAAAACACATTGGAACTAGAGTCCAGACTCTTGAAAACATTAACAAGAAAAAGGACTCTTGATTCAATCAGATTAAAGCTTAAATCAAAAGGAAATCCGCTCAAATTAAGAGGCTTGGTTCTTTATTTAAGCTTAAATCTGATTGACTCAAGAGTATTTTTTCTTGTCGATGTTTTTAAGAGTCTGGACTCTAGATCCAGTGTGCTTTTTTTTCCAGTGACATTTATTGGTTCTCCCGTAATTCCCCGACTGTGCAACCCTGTTTCTCGTATGAACACAGGATGTCGGTAACGTTTTCTTACTGTAAACGAATATTACTCGGACCGAGCAGTGATTTGAATTTTACATTCTTTTCGTTTTCATCGAGGATGCGGATGCCAATTTTTCTCGAGGGAGGGTTGAATATTTCGTTGGAAATGATTGTTCTTGAAGGTATCAAAATGAGGGGGGGGGGCGAGCGGGGCAATTTATTGGCGAAGGGAGTTGTTGCCGGGGAGCTTTACCGGCCACCGTTGCTTCTCCTGGGTGCTCGGTGAGGTTTTGTAGTTGTCAGGCTGAGGTGTTATTAGATCGGGTAATAACTGGGCTTTAATGAAGTAACCCGAAGCTGTCTCGCCGACTTGTCCGAGGCCACGCCTGCTCCTGTCATTAGTGCCAACATAAATCTGCCGCAAGTTCAAGCTATCTACCTCCCCTCCCCAGAACGAAATCAACACTGAAAAAAAAATCTCGGTGAATTTACTAAGAAAAGAGTAAAATTACCGAGAATTCAGGGTCCTATTTGATCCCAGTTTTATCTTGGTAATTGTAAAGGTACCAACGGACCTTGGTAAAAACGCCGAGAATTTTTTTTCAGTGCAAGATATCTACCTCCCTTCCTCATAACGAAATCAAAATATTCTCCGGAGAGGAAACCTTCGACTTGAAAAAAGGGATAAAACGAAACTACTAAATATGCAGTTGCCCGTGCGATAGGTCACTAAACCATTAACGAATTTTGACTTGCCAAAACACATTTCTCAGGGAAGGTGCCGCGTAAAACACCATAATGGGGACTTTGCATGCCAATTTTTTTTTGCCTCATCTAAGCGTGCTTAAAGAGCTGATTTTACAGTATTTTTTATAATTTTTTTCTGATATGGGACATAGTACACGGAGCAAAAAACCTCGTGCGTGGGACCCGAAGTTTAGGTCATATGGATCTCTGAGGTTTTCGGATTGAGCGTCTGAACACTTTAGGTCTAGCTGTCGAGGTTCGGATCACACATCTGAAACTTCAGTTCATCTGAAGTACTTCAGATGTGAGAACTGAAGTTTTTCGGATGTGAGAACCAAAGTTTTTCGGATGTGAAAACCGAAGTACTTCAGATATAAGAACTGAAGTTTCAGATGTGTGTTCCAAACCTCAGCAGCTGGACCTAAAGTGTTCAGATGCTCAATCCGAAAACTTCAGGGTCCATATGACCTAAACTTCGGGTCCCACGCACGAAGTTTTTTTCTCCGTGTATAATAATAGATTTCAAAAAGAGAAAATGCACCGCCCTGTGACGTCATCTGGTGGAATTTCCCATTTAAACACACTTATTTTTCCAGATTAGATCATCTTGTCATATCTTCTCCAATAATTGTTCAATTCATGAATCAAGGATACACTCGCGTTCAGTTCACTCAATAGTTTCCGCTTGAATACGAAATTCATCAAATTTCAGACACCTGCAAATTCTCCATTCCTCGATTACTCCTTTGAATTATGAAGAAATTTATCCAGAGAAAATAGTCGCGTTTGAACTAGAGTTCCTCTTCAGCTCACATTGAAAAATAGAAGAGTGAGCTTAAAGCCGGCAGGAACTTTAAAATTTGTCAGACTCAAAAGACACCGGTGCCGCTCTAAATTTTAAAGTCTATGTAAACACCAAGCACAAATTAGAGACTGGTTTGGCACTCTCATATTTGGATGATTTGCTTTGCCAACGAATCGCATTCATGAGAAAACGACGATTCGCGTTTTTTCTCTTTTTTTACATCGTTCATTTTTAGATTTTATCAGCTATACTTCACAAGTGACAAAGTTCAAACACGTCACCTCAAATAGGCTCAGGGGGACTAAATAGGATGACAGGACTCTCACTGCGGTGACTCGACGTTTACACGCTGCTGTGCCAAAAAGTGGCTCGCTTGATTTAAGGCAGAGTTCCGCCTCGCCCCCATCTTTTCGAGTCAGATTTTTTTTTAACTCCCCGACTTTTTTTTTCACGCCGGCGATAATCATAGTTGATTTCATTCATAAAATGTCATCTGAGACGAGGCGGGAGCGTGCGATGAAAGAGTGCGGGAACCACCAACGTTGCAATCCATTCAAAAATATAAAATTAAAAAATTGACTTGCTTAGATATATACCTTACGTCTTACGTTGGGCCGAATTGCGATTTTAGTCGTCATTTTGACAGGACAGGGCGAGTTCTCTTGGATTACCAAATTTTCTGATTGCTCGTTAACATTTTGGAGTTTTACAACATGAAATTTCCTGACTTTTTCAAGTCTTTTCGATGTATTTTCGGCATATTCTTCAGAAAATTTCTTCTCAGAATTATTTTAGGCACTAAGTTACTTTAAGTTGAAAATAATTTAATATTTCAACCTGCAGGAAGAATTTCAAGGTTTTACAGCTAAATTCAGTGACTTTTCCTAAACTTTTCTAGCTTCTGATTTCTCCATAACTTGTCGGAATTTGGCTACAAAATGTCCTTGCTTAATCAAAACTTTTTAATTTTTTTTGGGCATGTCCTTCATGAAATTGCTTCTTAGAATTGGACCGCGTTAAACAGAAAGGAACCAAGCCACATCAGCTGTTGTCAAATTTAACAGGGAAATTACATTTTTTACGAGAAAACGTCTTTGCAGATTCCTTTGAAAATTTTAAGGAATTTGCTTTGTATTATGGAGAAAATTCACTGACATTTTCACAAAAATCCGCACAACCGTTTTCATGTAAAAAATTAAATTGCCCGATTAAATTTGGCAATAGCTGATGTGGCTTGGTTCCTTTCTGTTTAACGCGGTCCAATTATTTTAGGCGCTGAGTTCCTTAAAATTGAGAATAATTTAATATTTCGGCCTGAGGGAATAATTTTAAGGTTATACGGCAAAATTCAGTGACTTTTCCTTAACTTTTCATGGTAAGGCATAATATTCCCTCAATTGTTTAGGTTCTTCGTGACTTTTCAAGAAATTGTCACCCTGCAGGAAACGCTCGACTTTTCGTAGCTACGAGTTCATGAATGATTTATACCAATCAAACATCAGATTACATGTTCGTGTGAAACCAAAAAAAAAATGATTTCTTCGCAGAATCGACACCGTTGCAGCGGGAAGCTCCCGAAAGGATGCAACTGTTTCTGAGATGATTGATCGAGTTTGACTGTCACTCATCCAAACGTTTTATTAATGAACCTTAATTACGTGCGACTGTTAAAAAGGAGGGGAAGAAATCGGCCTGTGGCCGTGTCTAAATACGCGTCGCCTTTGAGAGCTGTCACACGATTAATGAAACCGGCGTGCTTCTTCGTGTCCGAGAACTTTTTTAGAATCCTCGGAATCCGATACACCTGTAGCTGGAATGGTCATTTGATTTACCTGTGCCGTGGTCTCTTCGGTTACGTGTCACAACAGCGCTCGCGGTGTCGTCTGGGATGGTAGTAAACACGTTAACATGACAAAGAGCTATCTACATTTTAATGGTGTCATGGCTGACGTCGAAGTTGTGAGTTGTGACTTCGCATCCTGAACTATTTGTGCTCATCATTTTCTTCCATTTGCCTGTGCATACGGTATATACATCATACAAATAATGACCCTCTCGGAGGTTGTAGAAATAGTTTTTTTTTCCAAAACTTTTAAAAAGTTCTCGAAGAAAATGGGAAGTGCTTCTTAATCGTTGTGAACAATTTCTGATCTACGGGCACCGCGCACTGGAAAAAAAAAAAACACATTGGATCTATAGTCCAGACTCTTCAAAACATTGACAAGAAAAAGGACTCTTGATTCAATCAGATTTAAGCTTAAATCAAAAGGAAATACGCTCCAATTAAGAGGCTTGGTTCTTGATTTAAGCTTAAATCTGATTAAATCAAGAATACTTTTTCTTGTTGATGTTTTTAAGAGTCTGGACTCTAGATCCAATGTGTTTTTTTTTCCAGTGCGGCTCACAAACAGACTCCTGTGTTCATGCATTAGAAGTGACAGAAGTGAAGCAAAGAATTCAATACGAACAATACCTATACCTCTGAGTTGGAAGCCGTTTATTTCACAGAATATTTTGCTTGAGCATTGCCATTTTTCTCCTTGTCTGTGAAATACAGCGAGGAGCAAGTCCGCTTGTATCTTCATTTTTTTCTCTGTTGGTTCTTTTCCCAAACTGTTCAAAATTTTAAAGCTCTCAACTTGGCAAGAAAGAAATTCCGCGGTGAGCAATTTCGCTGTCTTGACGAGACGGTTTGGTCCTTGTCATCGAACCTTTCATAGCGCATTTCAAAAAAACGGAGAACGCAGCATGCAGATAATTCACAACGAGAGAAAGTGAGGCTTCACTACCTCGTAACACCATGAGCTATTCTCAAATTACAAAGGCGTAGCTACTCAGTTTCGAAACGCACTATTTTCATTACATCAGAAAAATCTTTCCAACGAGGACCTCCACTATGGTGAGGAGGCAACAAGTGCAGCGAGTAGTAATCATCATAGATTATGGCAAAAATTCCATCCCATCGTGAGTAGCCGCCAGTTTCCAGGATCCCAAGGGTCTCCACGAGACCCAGCGTCCATACCCCATCCATAAAGGGACTCTGACCTTAATATGAAGAGCCTTGCCAATAACCGTGATGACGTTCCGCCAGAAACCCGCCAACCACCAGCGGAGCAGCCTGTCCGCTGTCACTCTCCACTCTCGTCTCCGAAGAAGATGTTACCGGAGTGACCGGGCGATATCTCTGTTTATTTAGCCCCTCCGTGAAGCGATTCGTTTCGAGGGAAAACGGAGGGTCCGGACGACGATGGATGATCATCATTTTCATTACACGACGTTATGTGTCACAAATCTCATTTTATTGTCGGGTACCTATCTCCCGCAGTATCCCGGGATAAACATTTTTGCATTTTAATAACCTGGCTCGCGACTCCGTTTCGAGTCGTTTTCTGAAGAAAAACGGCGTATGAGCATTCGAGAGGTGCCAAATTTCCTCCCATCGAATGTTCTTTCTTAGGAAAAATATGAATTTTATCCCTTGATTTTTTCGGGAACTTCAGGAGAGATTGCGAACAAAATAATCTAATAAATTGAACACTGAAAAAAAAATCTCGGTGTATTTACTAGGAAAAGGGTAAAATTACCAAGAATTCAGAGTTCTATTTGATCCCAGTTTTTTCTTAGTAAAATTACCATTTATGGGATTGGTAATTTTACCGAGAAATCTCGGTAAAATTATTGACTTTTTCGGTAATTTTACTGGACCCCGGTAAAAACGCCAATATTTTTTATCGACTGCAGTGATAGAGTTACCGAGATAAAATGGCAAAGTTACCGGGAATTGATTACCAATAAAAGTGATATTCTTACCTGAAAAAACAGTAAAAACACCGGTTTTTAGGTAAGCTCACCAGTCTGTCTTGGTAAAATTACCAATAATTGGTAAAAAAAAGTGAGATGGTAAAGGTACCAAGGACCTAGGTAAAAACGCCGAGAATTTTTTTTTTCAGTGAAAGGAAAATGGTCATAAGTTCACCAGGAAATTCATTTTTTATAGAAGGGAATTTGGCAACGCCTGAAGGTTCATACGGCGTTTTTCCTCAGCACGGTAGTTTTCCACCCGATCCGCTTTTCCGCGACCTCAGACCTGACCTCTCCGTTCCGTTCCGTTTCTCGCCGCGTCGCCGTCGCATGACCCGGAACGCCTCGTAAAACCGCCGTAAAGCGCTGTTATTTCTCCAGATATATATGAAAGCTTTTGTGCACTTTTTTATGGTGATAACTTAACCTCCCGTTTAATCTAAGTCTTGCGGGATACTTGACTTCAGAAAAATTAACTTACTGTACTGTAGTCTCACGGGAGAGGTATAGTTGGGTCGTCAGAAAAATAAAAAAATTCTAATCCCTGGCTCGAAATGGAGTGCCCCTGGAAAGCAACTTACATTTCTAATTCGATACATGAGTTTGAGGTCTCAATTATGTTGTTTGATAGCTCATAAAAAACTGTGCCAAAGACTGCCGTCGAATCTTACTTAACATTCATTCGAACGCTCGTAATAAGCATTTAATTTTACATAATTTGGTTATTTGTTCTCATTTACACGTCTCCACCTCCAATGTTGAGATACGAGCAAACCGGCCATATGTTTATTACAGATCAAAATTCCGTCATTATTTAATTTCACTCTTATCATACTCTTGAGAGTGTAACGCACGACGGATCAAACGCGAGGCGTTCCGGAGGGTTGGACCGCGAAGTTATCAGAGGGCGTGCCCCCTAGTTACTTATAAACTTATTTCATATATTAATTGAACAGCGTTAGGCAGAAAGGAACCAAGCCACATCACCTATTGCCAAAATTAATTGAGCAATTTGATTTTTTACATGAAAACGCTTGTGCGGATTTTTGTGCACATTCCAGAGAATTTTCTGCGTAGTACGAAGCAAATCCCTTAACAGTTTCAAAGGAATCCGCACAAACGTTTTCATGTAAAAAATTAGACTGTCCAGTTAAATTTTGCAATAGCTGATGTTGCTTGGTTCCTTTCTGCTAACCGCGGTCCAATTGACACACGACTAACTCCACTGCAGCCTGTTCGGCAATCAACTTACGAGATCAAAAACTAAAAAATGATTTCTGTTATAGACATTACGAGTTTCCCCTTCTTTAAATTATAACAACTCTAAGAAACGCAGCTGCATCCATTTTTAAGAAAAGGCACCAATATAGACGATCTAAACAAAGAGCCATCCGAAAGCATTCGGAAATCCTTCGTTAAACCCGACAGCACTCAATACTAAGTAGTGATGAAGGGGTTGAAGTAAATAACGCGTAAAGAGCCAAAATTCCACGGGCTGTAGCGCCCCTCCTTCAGCGAAGAATCCAGGACCCAAGAGTTTCCGGCGCTAACGGCATCAATCCATCCACCCATCAATTAAAATTGGATTAAGTTTCGCAATAGGAATTTCGGCGTGAGCTCCGAGTCCCGCAAGACCCCGTGGACGACAGGGCTCATCTCGTTTCTCGGATAGGTCCCTGTGGGGAACGGCTCCTCGGAATTCCGGCGTGATTTAGATCCGTCTAATAGGTGCTCACCACGTCCTACGATTCCTCACAGCACGGAGCACGGGGACGTCTAATTATAACCGGATGCGTTGAACAAGAGAGACACTCGTAATTTAGGCGGCTTCATTACAGCTCTATTGAGATAAAACACAAATCTTCTATTAGCTATTGATCCAAGACAAGGGATCGGGAGAGTGTCGTCGTCGTCTGCCATCGTCGACTATCGAAATTCTCGCATTTAAAGCTGTGGTGTAGAATCGATTCCTCGCTGACAACCTGACGATCGATCCTTTTTCGTTGGTTTAAATGGCGGATTGATCGATTCATCGCGAAGCACGACACGGCACTCGTCGTATCCCTGCGTCGGAGCACCCCTGTTGCCCCCGCTGCGGTGCCGATGATTATCGCTGGAAATTTATCAATCTGCACCATCATCTCTCGCCGAGAACCCCGAAACCTGGAGCTCAGAGATGGCAGCGGTCGTGGTGTTAAGTATTCGCCGTTGCCGCGTCTATCTCAAATTTCTGCTTTTTTCAAAAATGTTTCATCGAGATAATTTTTTTCATACATAGAGGCCGCTTTTACAGGGCTGTTTGGCGCTCTGCGACTCCCAGCCGCGAAAGTCCCATTTCCCCATTTCCTCCCAGCGCCCTTCAGGGAGTTGGCACTCCCCCATTTCCTCTAAAACCCCCTGTCGCCACCCTTTAACTAATAAAGAGTTAATAAGATAATTTTAAAGACATAATTTTTCTTGTTTTTTTTTCAGTTTCAGGGCTGAAATAGAAATTTTTGACTTCGAAAGTTTTTCATGGGGCACATCACACGAGGAGAGAAACCCTCGGGTGTACAAACCGAATTTTTCGATATAGTCACAGAGTCTAGGACACTCAACGCAAAATATATATGATGATCTCAACTATATTCCTGACTGATTTTACCGTACCTCTGGTTAGGGGTGTGAACATTTCTGGACGACGCGACGGGCGGGTCGCGTGTGAAAATGGGAAAGCCCCGAAAACGGTGTTTTGACATGAAAAAACTGGCAAAATCGAGATTATTTTGGCAAAAATGAGGTAATAATCATGTGTTTTTCGTAAAATCGCGGTAGAAATCGCGTGCTTTGCTCAAAATAGCGCCACTTTGAGAGTTCGAGCCATAAAAAAGTTATATTTTCGAATTTTTTGGAGAAAGGGGGGGGGGGGTTTAAAATAGGGATGCCAATTTGAAGAATGGGAAAGGCCAGAACTTTCTGCACCCCTGCCTCTGGCTAGTTCAACGACCCTGGGAAAAATGAGCACGAGATCAATACTGCTGCCTTCAAAACCACTCCACATTTAACCCTCGCGGTCAAAAGAAGTTTTTGAAGATGGCGCGATGCAACGACGTGAAAAGAAACCGTCTTATGCCTCGTTTTTCGTTTAGCAATGAAATTTGAAGGGGTTCAGACTTAACGAGAGGTGCATCCTAACAAAAGAGGGGATATCAGCTCAAAGATTTTGCTTTCACCTTTCAGTCGGGTACGAAATCCAAAGCAAAAGCATTTTATTTGCCAAAGTACATGACAAAACAGTTTTGACGCAAAGTCCAAGTTTACGGTGCGATTGATTTCAAACTTCTTCTTTTACTCCAGCTATGGGAAAAAATATATCTTTTGCCTACGCAGCCCAGCAAAAAAATATAATAATTGTGAGTATAAACTCATTTCCCAATTCCGCAAGATGGGGTTTTCTTGCCAGTGAGAGTTTTGGGTGCAGTCTATTTCCATCAAAACTGGCAGAGATGCAGAGCCCTAATGGGTTTCATTTTGACGCGTGATGGACAGAAAGCATCACGTAACGTTTTACCTTGGCGTCGCGCGAGGCTTTAATGGGGGACGCGCCGCTGAAATCGCGGGGGGTACTTTTTTGAGCCTGTCTTCTAAATGCGTGAACCTGCAGGCTCATTCAAATTCTTGTTGTCGGACTGGGCATCATCCCTCGCTCCCCCGAAGACTGACGCCGGGTGTTCGTGGGAAAACCGGAAGACGTCAGTGCTTTCATTAGTAGGCGGGATAGGGTCACAAGAAAATCTGCTGTGAAATGAAAATGAACCGAGGGACACATAACTTGATGGTATCGTTAGAGGGAAACAATAAAAAATAAAGAGCGGACGTACGGACGTAATAGGGGAACGACGTAACATTGTCGAAAGTTAATCTGGACGGAGTCTATTCATGCAAAGGTTCATTATGAGGAATTAAAGAAATTGGCACTTGGCGTCAGCCTGGGCTTTTAAAACCGTACTCGAAAATTGCAAAAAGCGCGGTATGTTCAAAAGCTCCTGACCATTCTAGAAACTGATGCAAAATTATATGAAATAAATACGTGGAACTGTTAAGATTTAACAACTCCTCGAATCAAATATTTTTCCGACATAAATTAGAAACTTTTACCTGGAGTATTGTTAGGACGAAGGGGACGCCCAGTGAGAGGGTGGCGACAGGGGGTTTTAAATGAGATGAGGGAAGGCCAACTCCCTGATCGATTGTGGGAAGATCCGAGTTTTGTGGCGATTAGGCGCCGCAGAGCGCCAGCGAGCGCTATTAAAGCGAGTCATGTATGTATGCAAGTATGTATGTAAGGGTGTATGTATGTATGTATGTACCTGGAGTAAAATTAAATTTTCTGTGCGAGGATCTGAACGGGATGGATCTTTGGAAAAATATCGACATTGAGGCTAAACAATTTAACACATCGGTTTTTTTTTTTTGTGAAAATGAGAACTTCTCGTCACGAAAAATCCTTGAAAATAAAAACCAATCGTTCGAGGGACGCAGTTATGATGCATTTTTTTAAAAAAAGGAATGCAGTAAAGCGACAATTTTGAAACAATTAGTCCCATCAATTTTTTTCTTCGATTCAGCAACGAAATAAACAGGATCAACTTGTTTCAAAAGTCTACAACACATACTCCGGCCGTTTATGAGCTATGCACGGAGTGGATCAAATTAAAAACGAGGCGAGACTAATAAAGATGTGCTTATTCTTCATTGAGACGTTTCTCTCTCTCAATTCATGCCGAATGCAAGTCAACATGAGGAGCGCTTGCGCATTTACGGCGATACACTTTCATCTTAATGTTTACGGCCGAGACATAAACCCGAATTGTTATTGGCAATTTTTATTTTATTCCCATTTTTACAGCTGTTGAGTCGCTCACATATTGAGGCGGGGCGTACGAATAGTGTACTGCAGCAGGTACTTCTCGATTGCTGGCGGGACAGTCGGGCGCTAACGTAAATTTATGGCGGGAAAAATTATTTATACGTCTTTACACAACAAAGTAAAATTGAAAACAGATACTCCTCGAGTGCAGGGCCTCGAATCGCAAGATTGAGGGCCGATGCGAGGCAACGTGATCAGCGGGCGCCTCAATTTGATTAAGACGTTAAATCATCAAATTTATGATCATGTTCGGATAGATTAAGCAATTGAACAGAGTAATATTTTTTGACACCTTGATAACTCCTCTACCCTAGAGTGAGTGCTTCACAGATTGGACTAACCCGAGGGACATGAGGTCTTCCAACAGCGTTGCTGCCATATTCTTTCGAAAGAGTTACTTATACTTAAGGTGATTTAATGGCCGCCATATTTTGTCTCAAAACGACGTGCGACGAATCGCATCGATTAGTTTCATGGATCCAGCTACTTGTCATTTTTATCGAATTTTGAGATCGCATATCTGTTGTCTCGAGCGTAACAAGTTACTTTACCTAATTTGACGACCAAATTCAACGTGATAAAGGCACGGCTTTTTCAGAGAAGAAATACCGCATTCGATACTAATATCGAAACTGTATTTGAATTAGGCTAATTTTTCCTCTTAAAAAAACCCTGCCTCTAATAAGTTAAATTTGTCTGTCAAATTTGGTAAGGGAATTTTTCAGTCTCGTGACAACAGAAATGCGATCTCAAAATTCGATAAAAATTACAAGTAGCTGAAAACATGAGATGAATAGATGTAATTTATCGCAAATCGTTCTGAAACGAAATATGGCGGACATCGAATCATCTTAACTGAAGTTGTGAGCCTGCTATGCAAGCCACAGCTATCAAGCTGCCTGCTATCGAGGAGCCACATCCCTTCTAACCTCTGTCTATGAGAGCGAACCGCTAGCCGTTTAATCTCCAAGGATACAACTATTTCGACGCCAGATAGCTAATTTTGCCTTCTTGCTAAAATTAAGGCAAATATTCGCTTGGTCAAAGCGTCATTTTTTTTTCAATGCAATGGAGACATAATTGCAGATCCGATGAGACGCAGCAATAGCATCAACAAAAATTCATTGACGAGCATCAGGTTTTCTCAAAGCCCTACAGGAGCGTTTTTCGTGATTTGCTTAGTCCAAGGAAAACTGATTCGTAATAATATAATTTGTTGTACTTCCCCTCGTCTTCCCGACCATTTTTTTCTACGCTAATGCCCGACCAGGGCCTCGGAGGCCCTCTGAGGCCGTCGGCCTCGTGCCTCTGGGAGGCACTTATTTTTTGTCGCTTTTTCTCTAGTTTACACGTTATATCCCTTTTCTACTTTTTGTTTTCACTAAAAAATAATTTCTTGCATAACCTCCTCACCCCCCCCCCCCCCCCCCCCCCCCCCCCCCCCCCCCCCCCCCCCCCCCCCCCCCCCCCCCCCCCCCCCCCCCCCCCCCCCCCCCCCCCACC
>NW_017548020.1:2253989-2317068 GCF_001854935.1 Bemisia tabaci
ATTTTTTTTTTGTTTTTTTTAGTTTTTATCATATTTTGGAAACATTTTCTCTGCGTGGGACACTTTCTAACAACTGAGGCTTCTTTTTTTTTCTCTTTTTTCTTTATTTTATTTAGGTTTGAGAGACAAATAGGACAATGTAAAAGAATAAAATATTTTTTTTGAATCATATTTTTATTCAGTCTTATTTCATCAGTCATAAAGTAGAAAATAAGAAAATATGTAAGGAAAGAAAAATTCTAAACTGATTGGAAACATTTGAAAATTCAGTCACAAAAAAATACAATATCTGAGGAATACCTCTACATTTTTGAAAGAGGGAGATAAGTGCCTACAGTTAAAATTTTACTGCCTGTTAGAACCTTTGAAATCATGAAATACCTAACATAATAGCTATTTACAAAAACCAAGAACACATTACGTTAGATAAATTTTCAAAAAAAGAAACACAAACTTAGCGCAAAAACAAACGTAAAGTAACTAAAGTACTGGTAACGAATGCGAAGAAACTAGCACAAGGTAACTAACTTAACATGACTAAGGCAGGAAAAGTATTGACTAAGTAAAAATAAAATCAGTCTACTCATTAGATTGGCAGGTTTCACAAATAATACTACTATGCTCTCCACACACAGTTGACTTGCACTTGTAACAGCACACTTTAGATTTTCTGTGTTTTCCATAAGGACACAGTGAGCACCTTTTTCTTTTTTTTGGTTGGGGCTCTTCGTCATCTGAAAGTTGATCAGGCAAGCGACGCTTAATACCACTTAACTCCAAAGCCAGCCTCGTCTCTTTTCTCAGTAAGGTACTTTCATTACGTGTAATCCAACCAGGGCCTGGGAGGCCCTGGTTGGGAAGTCACGGGGTAGAGGTGAAAAAAAAATTACTGTGCCTAGAATTTTTTTTTTTTTTTATAATTTCACTAAAATATTGTTTTTGAAGGTTTTTGTAGAGATGTCACAAAAGCACAAAATTATAGATAGCTTTGAGAAGAAATGCCACAAAAAACAAACAAGCCCAGGGCCTCTCAGGCCCTGGTCGGGAAGACGAGGGTTAATTAGAAACATTAGTTTCCCATCATGCATTTTTTCCCATAATTCACACCTTATATAGCGCTGTGAACTGATAAACGGTATAAAGAGTAAAGTGAACAGTTATTCTACACGATGCCGCTAATTTCACAAATCATTTTCCAAGTTGGTACTTCGTTTTCAACGCAGTTATTCTTGTTTGCAAGTTGAAAATCAAGTCGATTTCATTTTCTGTTTCTTTCCCAACTTTTTTTTTCCAAATCAAATTATCTCCCGTTCAGAAATCTCACTGGAAAAAAAAAACACACTGGGTCTAGAGTCCAGACTCTTAAAAACATCGACAAGAAAAAATACTCTTAATTCAAATCAGATTTTAGCTTAAATCAAGAACCAAGCCTCTTAATTTGAGCGGATTTCCTTTTGATTTAAGCTTAAATCTGATTGCAACAAGGGTCCTTTTTCGTGGCAATGTTTTCAAGAGTCTGAACTCTAGATTCAATGTGTTTTTTTTTCCAGTGCTGCGTATGTTTTCCATAAGTTCCCCAAGAATTCGTGAAAAGACAGACCCGACAACGTGGTTTCACCGGTTCCTCCAGCACGCAGCGCCTGCTGAAGACTGAAGTCTTGAACCTCCTCATTTCAGGCCGGGCGCTCGGGCGCGTTTTATTTGAGCAGTGGATAATTTGTAGGGGGCTTTTTTCAGCCGGCCCCGGCCCCTAGCCAGGAGAGTTTTTTAGAGCGCTCCGGTGATAGATTTATGATTGGCTCTTTCATCCTCACAGCTTGCAACGTTCGATAAATTTCATCGTGTCAGGGGACGTGAGAATGTGATAATTAAAATCGGATAGCTCTCCATCGACCGGCCCCTGGCTGGGCCTCGGATCCGCACCGTTTGCGATACATCGATTGACCTGCCATTTAAACCTACGGGAAAAAATCGATCGACGGATAATCGATTATTCACCGCAACTTCAAATGGGGAAATATCGATATCGATCGCTCGCCGCTGCCGCAGCCATGTTTGCTCGTTCAACAAATAACCAAAGCTGTTTCCCGGCTGAATTAGAATTCGTCCCCGGAATCGATTAGTCGTCGAGTTTGTCACGCTGATGGAAAACCCTCGGTCAACCTGTCCGTGAAATTCGATGGCTTGGGGCCCGGGAAAAAAGGGAGAAATTTATAAATAAACCCTTTAAACCCATTCATTACTGTCCGCATTGCAATAGCGCAATCGGTGATGAAAATGTGTTGAGGGCTTTTTAACACATAACCAGCCACGTTTCACGAAACCCTGAAACGATTGGGCCCTAATTTTTCGCTAGGGCGTAGTTTTGCACACCTTGACTCAAGGGTCCTATAAGGGCTTTTGATTATATAGACAAATCAGAGCCCCATAAAAGCTAACAGAATAAATGTGGATTCCCCGTGTTTTTTCTCCACAGCGTAAAACGCGAATAAAACTATAGCACACTCCAACCGGCAGCAAACGAAAGACAATTCTTTATAAAATTGAAAATATTAGTTTAGAAATGAATATAAGAGGTGAAATCCTGGGGTTTGTTAGATTCATATATGAGGAGGGAGCACTTAACAGTTACTTTAAGGCAATGAGGAAAATGTGCTAAATTTCATGATTGAAACGATAATTATTATCAAAGGAGGAAACTAAGTTTTTATTGAAAGGAATTTCTCCTAGGGACACGAGTATCAACGTTCTTCGATTTCGACATTGGTAAATAATATTTCTAAGAAAGAGAGCAAAGAACAACAAAGAAAATACTGAATACATAGGTGGATGATTTCTAGGACGGGGCTACTGGCTACATAACGTAATTTCCAGACGAAAGAACGTAACTCTATTCCAAGGTTGCAAAATTGACTCAAACAATTCGATTTTTTACAAGACTGAACCCATGCAATTGTTTTCCAAAAGTTTTCTAATTTTTGCAAGAGCTCCGCTGAAAAATCAGTGAAATTTTCAGTTAGAAACGCCCAAGATATAGGTATTCCAGAGTTAAAATTGCAATTTGGGAGGGGAAATTCAGCAACATTGAAATGTAGTTATGTATTTTTTCTTTAGAGGCCGACGATGAGTGTCACGCCCGAAGAAAATACAATTTCAAGTAGAAAATACCTATTTGGACCGCACCAATGAAAAACTCGGTGACGAAGGAGCCGGGTTCCAACTTGGAACACGAACCAAAGATTTGATGATGCTGTAGAAACAGGCAGCGGAGCGAAACGGAGGCAATTTAAAAACAAATATTCGGGGGCAATTGTGCGAAAAAAAGGCGCGGGAAAATGTATTACACGAAGGAACTGCTTCTACCTCAACGGTTCTTCCGGAGCAGGGGTTCTGCCTCTGCCTTGTTCATACGTCGAGTCTAAACTTGCCCCCGGAAAAGGATTCAGGGCAAAAGAGGAGAGGATAAGGGTTAAATGTTTTCGAGGTGGAGTCAACCATCAAACATGATTTCATGACATGTGCAATCGATTCCACACTGAGAACATTACGATTGTCGAAGATCCTCCATAGGCGGATCGTAGGCGGGCGTAGGGGGCGGACGCCCCCTCCTCCCGTTCGTCCAGGAAAAAAGGAGGGAAAAAAAGAGAAAGGAGGAGGGAAAGAAAGAAGATGGTAAAACGCTTACATTGGGTAATTATTCAAAACGAAATTGACTCAAACTACATGTTAGATGCTTCAAAAATTTACAAATTTTCTGGGAAAAGAAGATTTTAGAAGTTTTAATTTCTTTTGGCCGCCGCTCCAACTGCCGGGTTAAAATATGCCATCTGGTGACACAAAAATGAACGTACATACATAAAAGCGGCTTCCACAGCGTTCTTTGGCGCTCTGCGATTCCTGGCCGCCAAAGTCCCCTATCCTCCCAAAGCCCTTCACGGAGTTGGCGCTCACTCATTTTCTCTCCCCTTCACCACCATAAAAAATGATCGTACTTATTCCTTTTGGTGGTAGGCGTGAATTTCGTTGAGGACTCGAATCCTATTCATCCGACCTACAGAAATTGTACGCCGAAAAATTTGGCCTGATTAGGCGAGAGAGCATATATTTGGAAACATTACTCTTCTGCGAGTGAAACCACGATATGAAGGGTTCTGTAACGTAACAGTTCAGAACAGTGCAGTATAACCGACCTCAAAGAGGGAAAGAGCGTTATAAGACCAAAACCAGAGCATGGCACAAATTGACCGAAAAGTCTATCCGGGATTCGGGGGAGATGGCGGGCAGAAAAACGAAAAACATTCGACTCTGGTCGACTTTTAATTGCCCGATTCCTTTCTCCTCATCTATCCGACGCGCGATTGCACAGCAACACGCACACAGACACACACGTCTCTAGGAACGGGCGAGCGATTGTTTTATTGGTGGAAGGATTTATAACTTCCTCCATGAAAATAGCACGATCTGGTCGGCTGCCACAAACGAGCCCCAAAAACATGCAATTTCGACCGGGAACAAAGAGCATTCTTATTCAAACACGAAACTGGCGAATTTGTGTGGGGCCCACATAGGAATTGACTCTCAATGTAAATAGCCCGCTCAAACAAATTGCTTCCTGCTTCATGTGCCCGAACCTCATGTCTGGAAATTACTGCGAGTACTTTAGCCGAAAACGTCTAGGTTTTAAGCGCTATACTATTGTGCTAGGGAAGAACGCCTGAAGGCCCATCTTCAGGCGTTGCCAAGTTTCCTCCGATAAATACCGAATTGACTGGGAAAATTGCGAATGTTATTTCCCAAAATTGTGTACGCAATTTCATCTAAAACATCCGAAAATTTCAAAGGAAAATATGTATAAATCTCGTCGAAAATACATGTTTTATCGAGGGAAATTTGGCAACTCTCGAACGCTCATACTGCGTTCTTCCTTAGCAGGGCAGTATAGAGGAATAGATCTTAACTTTCAGTGCATGCTTCTATGTTGGATTCACCCTGTGATTACTATAAAACCGCACAACGGATCGATATACATTATAGCGCTTCTTGAAAAACAACTCAAGATTAGAGATTCAAAACCTGAAAGGTGTCATCAAGTTTGGCCAAGATCCTGCAACTAACCCTCGTTTTGTAAAATTTGTAAAAAAAAGTGTCGCAAAATAATCCACAAAGCAGGAACATTTCGGCTATTTTTAGTGAGTAACGCAACGCATAATCTTGGCGACACTTATTTGCGCTTGACAGGTTTAAAATTCTCACTCTTTGAACAACAAACAGAAAATTTTAAATTCTTACTTCACTCGCGTCTGCATCCTTTAGTTGTGAAAACTTCGTAAAATTTACTCACTCAAAACTTAATGATTTTGTGTGACCGGACCAACAAGTAACGCAACATACCTGAAACAGACGTGAAAAAACAACTTATTAGAACATAATTGCATTAATTTAATAAAAAATAATATGATTAATTAAGCTATGAGCAAAATTGCCGGTGAGTCATATTTCAGGGGCGATCTATCCCCTAAATATAGAGCTTATACGAAAATATGTAGAACAGGAACGAATCCAAGACCCTCCTGCATGACGCGGTCGCGGTTCGCGAGAACACGCTTGGTGACAGACGGAATAACTGGAAATGCGAGGGAAAGGCTCAAAATAAAGACATAATTGATTCGTGGAAAAATTAATAGAAGAGGGATTCAATGAATGGAGGAGCAAAGAATATTGGGATTCGAAAGCTTTTTATAGGACGGTAATGGTCTGTTGACGAATTAATTTCACTCGAGTCTAATTTGATGAGGAACTAGGACTCCTCAAATTTGAAAACTAAGGACACGAGACTGCCTCTATCATACTGGCAATAACAGGAGAGAAACGGCTTTCATTTTCTAGGACGATTTAAGTGTGGCTCCTTTGAAATATATCTAGGAAGTTTATGGTAATGACTTCAATGAACATGTTATTTAAACTTAGTTATGCTGGAAATAATTATGTATGAATGAATTTAATGCATTACGTTAAAAAAATCTTTGAAGCATAATGATTTCATGTACTTACAAAGTTCGTTTTGATTTGATTCCTTAGAACTAAGTTCCGTTTATAATAATTACGTACATTTAAAAAAAAAATCTTTCTTGCTTTATTCCTTTTTGTGTCGCGGATTTTAGGATGAACTGTAATTTTAGCTGCGGGAGCAGGGGACTGAGCTCCCTGAGTTGCTCTTTTACTGTTATATTATAAGGCAAGGTAAGTAATGGCGATTCGTTTAGAAATTAGAGTTCGAAAAATTTCAAAATATTTGACATTGTATTTAGTCAAATGGCTCTGTAAAAATCTGAATTCAAACTTGACCATTTGCTTTTGACAGAATGTTTGACTTGACCTCAAACCTCCAAGATATCTACCTATACTTAAATGCATCAAAAAACATTTCCATCCAACGATTGAGGAATAATAATCCTACGGGAATATAACATTTTTTTCGGTTGGAGAGAGGAGACAGCAGTGGAAAAAGCGAAACGAAGAGCTGCTGAGTGATAATCATGTCAAAAGCTTCAAAACTTCGAGAATGCGTGTCAAGTAAGTTTGCTTTCAAAGCGAGAGTTTGAACTTAAATCGGGAGCAAACTTTCCTTTTTAAAGAATTTTCTCGGCAAAGTAATCCGAGGCGCGGATGATATTCAGCGAAGAAAAACATTTCGGAGGGAATATTAGCATAGAACTTGACAGAAGTAACCTGGGAATAGAATGGGATCGAGCGCATCATCCCTCTTTCTTACAAATTGTGACGTCAGATCGAGCATTAATTCAGGACTCGTCAATACTTTTTGCTCGATGTTTGAGGAGGGAGAGCGTACCCAATTCTCGAAATGGATGCTTTCAGAATGTCAATTATCTTCTGTTTCAGTTCGATGGAGTTGTTAAAAAGGAGTTCTTACGCAGCTTAGAAGTTTCGAAGTTATGCTCGATCCAAGCGAGGGATCCCTACACAGACTTGTTTGTAGTTCCAAGGTTTCCAACTTTCCTCTTTCTTTCCTTCGCCCTCTTATTGTCCATACATTCAATTTTCAATGGCATTACATCAATTATTTTTCTCTCCTCCATTATTCTTGTACCCGACTAACTCATCAATTCTTGGTCCTTCCGTTCTTCCTCATTTGAAAAACTCCACAGATCGCATTAACTCTTATTGAGCTTCAGACAAGGGTCAAATAAATACAAATCCAGAGATTAAAGGAAAAAAGAGGTTTGATAATAAACCACGTGCAATCTGAAAAATGGAATTGATCCCGGTTACCAGCGTCAAGAATGATTTTACCACTAAACAAGCTGCCGGTTCCAACACTACTGTGTTGGAGAGCTCGCCTTTGGGAAACTATTAACAACTATTAATGATTTTTTCTGAAATTGTATATGTATTAAATGAATCTTTACCCAATTATCAGAGGTTACATGCCGATGCAAAATGTTATGACGTAATTTCATATGACAAATTTTTCACATTACAATAAATAAAGAGAAATAAAGAGAGAGAAATGGAATTATCTTTTATGAATGTGATTTTGCGGCAAATGTTGCAATGGCTATTTTTGCCATCGCATTTTTGTTTCTGGCTTTCATCGTTGATAAGCTTTTTCTTAACTTGTCAACAATGTAATGAAATCATATGATTTAATTTTAATTTTTTTTTTTAAATCAAGTCGCCAACTTGAATTAAGGCTATACTTTGTTAAGCTGGCAGTCTGGAATTCTGAATTTTTATCGGCACAGAGTTCAAAGAAACTATAATTTAGCACGGTTTGGAGGAACGTTTCTGCCATAATTCTTACACAATACTTATGGTATACACTAAGAGCTGAAAAGGAATTCACTTGAATTTTAGCGTGGAGCTCGAGAGACCACTTCAAGCCTTTGTATGCGAGTGGCTCAATGGAGCACATCACGCCTTTGTAGGTATGGGGTGGCTCAATGGAGCACCTCGCGCACTATAAATAGCACGGAGCTCGAAAGAGCACTTCATGCATCTGTATTTTAAGGTTAAAACGAACTCTAAAGAAACTCAATGCGAGGCTCAAACGAATTCTCAAGCATTCTAAATGCGAGGCTCAAACGAATTCCCAAGCATTCTTGATGCGAGGGGCTCAAACGAATCCTAAAGCATTCTTAATATGAGGTTTAAACAAACTCTGAAAGGATCCCAATGCGAGTCTCAACGGAGCTCTCAAGCATGCAATTATTTTGAGGTTAATTGACCTTCTATGGTACCAATAACGGCAATCTTAAGGATTATCCATTAATTATGCGCAAATCTCAATCTTAGTCTTAGTAACTTAAAATTAATTGAACAAATTATTAAATCACGTCGAGGTCACCATGCTTTTTATTTTAAGAAATAATAACAATTGCAAGTACAACTGCACACAAAAACTGCATTGAAAAGATAAGAGGATGATAACATACAATTAGGTTATTTGATATAAAACCATAGCAACATGCTATGATATGCTCGGCCACTGGAAAGTGCTGCTCTCTAGTGTAGCAAACGAGGAACAATTAATCCTCAGTTGAATGAGGGAACGGAAATGTTCGACGGAGGAAAACTGTAACCCGCGAAAATTCAACTTTTAGACCTTGAAATCAATGGGATTTTGGCCGTTCCTCCGACGGCAACGAGAACCATCCATTCGTCGCCACGGACACTACCAATGCTAAAAGAAATCGATCGCAAAGAGCTCTCCCGAGTGGGCGAGCTCAAAAACGAAAATTTCAAAAAGGGAGATTATCTTAAAGCTTAAATTATTGAAATGCCAGTAGGTCGTACGTAGAGTTCCTACGTCTCCTTTTCCTATACGTTTTGCATTATGAAAATGCGAACTGAATAAAGACCTTCATAGCTCAGGACACCCAAAAATTAGGAAATCCAGCTAGGGCTCATTCTATTTTTCTCTGAAGTCAAGGAATAAATAAGGAACTTTAAAAAGAAAGCAGCTAATTTTTCGGTATACTTTCTCTCAATCATCTCTTAAAATTTCCTTACAAATTTTAAGCATATTATTATAAAAAAAACACTGATTAAGAGGTGCCGGGTTACCATTACCTGACAAAATTTGCCAATTATTTCCTTACTTGAAGATCTGAAGATTCAAGAGAAATATAAAAATTCTGCTAATACGTTTATGCGGTTGGTGCAAGTGTCATTAATCCACCCTCAGCTTCAAATATTGGACGAGTTCGGTAGTTAGGCGGCTGCTAAACGTCTTAATCCGAGAGGAATCTTTGCTCGAGGGTTCGAGAGGGCGAATTTTATGGGCGTTTTTCGATTGCGTTATCTTAATATCCGAGCGAGCATTTGGTGGTGGCGGTTGTGGTGATGCGTGCAATCATCCCTGAAGTGCCGGGTCCAGCCCTGGATTCACCCCGCCACGCACGGTTAAGAGCCGTATCTGAACGGTTTCGCTGGGGCGATGCCTGGTCGGAGCTGATATAGTCATAAGGGCGCATCAATCATTTTACCGCTACAACCCCTGAAATGAACGCCGGAAATCGGTCGACACGCTCTCGCAGGGTTGCCTCTTTCGTTTTGGAGACGCTCTTTTAACCAGATCACGACATCATGGTTCTGGTTCACGTATAGTTTGTTTACATGCACCGCATACAACTTGAGGAATCATTGTAAATGGGGGATTTTCTTTGAGCTGCGAATTTACTTTTCCAAAATATTTGAAAATTAGACCGGTTTTATTAAAAATTGCAAACATTCATAGTATTACAAAACGCTCTTTCAACTTAAAACAACGCGGAGAGCAATGGAAGAATATACGCAGTTGGGTTCGAACCCAACATGCAACTATGTTAACTCCGTGGTGGGTCGGGTTGCATACACTAAATGTTGAAGGCGAAATCTGAGATCAGCCCAGGGCTTACGGACGCTCGTGATAGGGTACAGGTGCGATCAGAGTTTTCCTCAAGCTTAAATTGTATGCGGAGAGAAAATAACTTTTATAATACTCTCGAGCGAATTGAATATCCCTCCTTTAAACCAAGCATATTTCTATCCACTCTCAAGAAATATATACATTAAATTATAAAGGAAACTTTTTCAGATTATTAAAAAATGGAAATTACGAGTATTATCTATTTTTTAACATCTGACTAGGCATTTTCCACGTTTCGAATACTGTAAGAAAACCGGGCTGCTGTCAAATTACTGCGCTACGCTAACTACACTGTCCATTGAAACACTGCCGAACGCAACCTTGCATGTTCCTTCAAAAGAATGTACCAACGAAAATTAAAAAAGAAAACAAAGTCTCACTACACGTCAATCTCGTTTCATGGGCGGTAAGAAATAATCATGGTCGAAGCAAGCGGCGAGGCATGATGATCGATTATCGAAATTCCCCCATTTGCAGCTACGGTAAAAAATCGATTGGGCAGGTACACCCTGCTTATCGATCCTTCTCCATAGGTTTCAATGGCAGATCAATCGAAATATCGCAAACTCACTACGCCACTAGTCGAATCCGAAAAGTTTTCACACCCAAACCGTTGAGACTGAAGATGATTGATGGCGATGCACAGCGGGGATTCAGTCCCGAGCTCATCGTTTCAGAAACGAGTGGATCCGATTCATCCGATCCGACTAAACAAATACAGAACGTGAATGAAACAATCAGAATGAATGAGGCGGTATCGTTGTCAATCGGGGCACGATTGGAGACCCGAGATGAAGGTATAAACCCAAGAAATCCAACCTCAAAGAAAGGTTGTCAGATGTCTTACCACGACGAGCTTTCCATTCAAAGCGTTCCAAATATCCGAAGAGTGAAAGTTTTCCCGCAGACAGGAATTGATTGCTTTTTATGCGTATTACGATAAAAAAACGAACACGGATTTTGGAATTAATGCGAATTTGCTCTCTGAGGAAGGGCTCTTCAACCGGCTAAACAAGGACAATTAATAAAATTATTTGCTTAGTTGAGCACCGGGAGACTTTCATAATGGTCACATATATGCTGTAATCAAATGAGACAAAACCATAATATTTAAAAAATAAATGTTCGAATTCCATTCTTTTTTTTCACACACGTTACATATTTTTCAACACAAAGCACACCAACTGTTAATTCGGCCTTAGACTTGAGGTGGCTACACAAAAAGCGGTAAAGTGAAATTTTAGGCAAGACATGTAGTCCTATCTTCGCCAGTATAGTCATTAGTGGTTTGAAACTTTCGATGAACCATCATCCAAGTTACCTCATCAAAAGGCGGGTGGATAATGGTGGGAAAACAAATTCACAAAACTAAATTAATTACATGATGAGAAATTAAAGATTTCTGAATTCGATGACTAAACGACCCGTTTACTAAAAATTAGTCTGATAAATTTGCAACTCAAAATATTTTGATGTGCCTGGGCATCGAGAATTCATTTATGTGGTAATTTTTTTAAACAACTCTGCTGATACTTTGTACTTCGATATTCAGTTTCTATATTTTCACGTTCTATTCTCAAATTTATTGATGTGCCTTTTGTATTCTTGAGTACAATCTGAACCATTTATTTTCTTTGAAAAGTGACACGGTCAAGCAACTGTCGCTAAAAAAGAGAGCTTAAAGCTTAGCTATTCCCAGTAGATAATTAGGAGCCTAAAAGACAATTTCAGTCAGATTTTAACCCCTTCTATAATATTCAAATCAAGTTCAAATTTTAAAACCATACAAGGAAAGAGAAACTAAAAAGGGGAGGGGGCGACTTAAAATTGGCTGGCTTATCCATCTCGGAAGGACGCACAGTGGATCGAGTCAATCAGAGAGGTCGGACATGAAATTTTTGACTGAAACTGCAAATATTGATGTTAAATTCGTCCCATTTTAAATTTTGGGGGTGCTTCTAGAAGAAATTTTTACGAGAAAACCAATGGTGCCATTTTTAAAATCTTAAAGTTTTGATTTAACGGAGTTATAAGCTTTTAAAGTTTCCAAATTTTGTCCGGCCTCGCCCATTGACTCGATCCACTGTGCGATGGATGCACGAGTTGCAGCCGAGCGAGGGAAAACTCTGGAGAGAAGCTGATGGCCCAGATGGAAAAAAAAGCATTATAATAGAGATAAGTTAAAGGGCAAATTGTATTTAGATTGAGAAATTGGAAGACGGCGGCGGGGGCGGAGGGGGGAGGGGGGTTGCGGGGGCCGCGGGGCGGAATAAAGTAAAAAGACAAGACAAAACAAGGATTAGTCTCAGCATGAATCCGGCTGTCCACAACATGCCCCGGAGTCTTCATCACGGATTAACATAAACACCTTCCCTTCCCGTTGTGACCAGACTTCCGTTGTCAGATTTAAAGTCCCCCAATTACGGGGATTCGGATTACGAGATGTTTATTTAGAAACGGCGCAGTGAAGAGGCGTGAATGATCGATCATCGATATTTCTCCATTTGAAGCTATGGTAAAGAAGCGATTGTTAAGGTGTTCGCTGCGAATACCCTGTCTATCGATCCTTTCCTATAGGTTTGAATGGCAAATCACTCGATATATCACCACGCACGCCACGCCACTGAAACGGGCGAGATGAGCGGCGTAATTTAATAAGTTTGTGTTAATACAAGTATTATGGGCCAAGTAAAACACAAAGTAACACGAGCTGTTGGTTATTTTCCATGCGTTGGTGTTCCCGGAAACAGTATGCGGAAAAGGGTCAAGCGAATTACCCTTGATTCGATGCAGCATGGTAATCCTTAACATTTGGACCACGAAGTTGCGACTACTTCCGAGTTCCAAATTCCACATTCGAGAGTCGAGAACTTAAAATACGCGAAAGTTAACAGATCGAACCGTAGCACACTGGAAAAAAAAAACAAAATTGGATCTAGAGTCCAGACTCTAATATTTGACCTATTAATTTGAGCGGATTTCCTTTTGATTTAAGCTTAAATCTGATTGAATCAAGAGTGTTATTTCTTGTCAATGTTTTCAAGAGTATGGACTCTAGATCCAATGTGTTTTTTTTTCCAGTGCAATTTCATTTTTTTCTTGATAGGTTGATAAAGTGACCTTGGACGGTCGCTCGGTTAATATCGAACTCAGAACTCGAAACCAAAACAAATACACAAACTCATTTACACATTCCGTGTGAGTTAATTGTGTTAATTCATTACAATTTAGTCGGTCAAAAATCAATTAAGAACTTATTAAAAACGAAAATACAAGAATCACTTACATCCATTATACCACGTTAGCGCGAAGGGCGCGAATCAGAGACACAGGGGTTCTTTTACATTTGAAACATGACATGACATAGTCACTAAATCAGTCTATTGTAAGTGTACAAAAAACACTTCTGATTTTCCGCTTCAATGAAGGGAATTCCCTGACTTTTCCAGGTTTTCAAGTTGTTATTTCCCCCTGAGAGACATGGTTCCAGGTTTTCCGAACCCCTGTAGATATGGAAAAGAAGAAGACAAGAAAACTTGGCAACGCCGCGTCTGCGGCTACGCTTCCCTCCTCCGTCCAGTCGTGCGCCTGACAATCACACCCGTCTCAAAAAAATTGCGAATTTCAGCGTGACCACTTTCGTTTGACCTATACGGCGCAAGGGCTCTCCGAGCGGACCCCATTTATTGCCGGCTTTGCAGGGCCATAATGTCCACCGGTGCTGGCTGTCACTGGTAGGAGCGGACCTAATGGCCGGAGTCGTCGAGCTCGACCTATCCTTAGCGATAAATCGATATAAAGCCATTTAAACCCATAGAAAGGGTCGATTATCAGCGTATACCTTAATAATCGATTCTTTACCATAGTTTCAAATGGGTGAAAATCGATTGTCCATGGTTCACGGCTAGCAACTGCGTGGCCGGCGAGCGGGATCGTCGATAAATCAGGGCCCGGAGACCCACGTTTTTCATATTCGCCCGGGTCCGAGTCGAGTGGAATAGACAAAACCACTCGCGACGCGCTCAGTCTATCGAAGCCGTGTAAATCGGGACGCCTCCCGGGTCTCGCCTCGCCGCCACCCACGCCTTCGATTGCGCCCAGCGCTGGATGGATTCACTTTCGCGGGGTATGTTTTGTCCATCGGGATATGAGTTAATAATAGGCGCTGCCCCGAGAGTTGCCGTTTTCACTCAGTTTTGTCCTCCCCCCCAACCCCACCATTGGAAATTTCTGCAGAAAATCTGCCTTGTTTTCAGTGTCTCTGCTTCTATCTCTAAAGGAAACAGAGGGTAAATTGCTGTAGGCAGTGTTCGAAACTCAGCTTTGAGTTTTAGGAGTCATGTCGCATAAAGCCCGATTTTTAGGCGCCATTGAAGATTTTTTAGGGGCCAAATTGACTTTCTGCCCATATATTGCGGCGCATTTAGTGTAAAGTTAGACGCAAGATGTTTTCGGAACAAAAGCAGTAAGGAGCTGCAACTTGGGGAAAACAAAAGCACTAAGAATGAACTCGTGAAGAAGAGAAAAAGCTTTCACTTGTAGTGCTAAAAATTCTGAGTTTTTTAATTCAAATAGATTTGTATTCTTTCTATATGTGACTTCCTATGAAAATCCAGATTTTTAGGGGGCAATTTTTAGGGGCCACGTTGGAGCAGAGCCTTCATTTTTTAGGCGCCATGGCCGATTTTTTAGGCGCATTTGCGGCGCGTTGGCGCCTGTGAGTTTCGAACTCAGGTAGAAAGTATAAATATCACGCCACAAAACGCGTTTTCTCGGAAACTTTTGACGCAAAATACGATAGACACATCCAAAATTTATTAATGAGGAACGAAATATAATTTTTACTGTCTGCATGAGAAAACGTTTCTGCCAAAAAGCAAGAGGCGAGTTTGAAAAAGTGTTCAAATGTTGAGGACGCATTTTGTGGTAAATTGACCTGAGTGACCTACTATTCCCGTGCGCATAATATTTTTTTCTGTCAGCATAAGAAAATTTTTTGTCATAATGCTAAAGGGAAGTTCAAAAAATGTTCAAATGTTGAGGAAGCATTTTCATGTGCAGCAAGTTGAACTGACAATGAGCGGGTGCTATTCCCTTCAATTTTAAATACTCGGTGCTCGTAAGCTTGGTAAGATAAAGAACCCATTGACCACGAGTCGCTATACAAAAGTATTGTTGTAAGTTAAGACTAAAAAACATTAATTCATTGTGAAGCACTTAGAAATCG
Organism: Bemisia tabaci; assembly: GCF_001854935.1. Lineage (NCBI taxonomy): Eukaryota > Metazoa > Arthropoda > Insecta > Hemiptera > Aleyrodidae > Bemisia > Bemisia tabaci. The sequence continues at coordinate 2,269,145 of NW_017548020.1, forward strand.
AATTTAGAGTTAGATTTTACTTAAGAGGGCGTTTGAAATATGATTGATGGTCAAGCAAATCGCCAAATCCTAAATGGCCGTTTGATTTGGGGATTATTAAATTGCCGGGGTGTTTCACGGGACTTTCAATAATACATAGAGTGCGTAAGTTCTAACCCTTTATAATGACCATTTCCCCGAAAAAAGGCAACGCTGACGGGTAAATCCAAGGGTCACGGATGCGTGCGTGGGTCGGGGTTAGTCGCGAGGTGCCCGGGATAACGAGAGGAGGTGAAAAAACAAATTCTGTCCCCGGAGTCTTTTTGTTGAACGAAATAAATTAAACAATGCGCATTGTGTCTTGATTTTTATCTGGTTTCGAATTCAAATTCGAACTCGGCGAGTCTGATGAGGTAGGAGGAGAGGTCGCCGCCTGGTCCTGTGTGTGCCTCCGATTGCGGTCACAGAGGTCATCAGACAGGCTGAGAGGTTCCAAATACCAAACCGCAAACAAATTCGAGAACAAAAATATTCCGAACTTCGTAATTGCGATTGAAATATTTTTAAAACAACGTTTTTCTGCAGAAATTTGCCTCGACAAAAGATTTTTTTCCCACATTTCTGTGGTCCTCTACTTTCAGACCTCCTTCGTTATCGTTCTCTCTCACCTTCTCATACTAAAGCCCTGATACGATTAAAAAGGGATGTGAAGCAAGACACTTTTCTCCGCATTTTCAAAAATCTTTCATTTCTCACTCCCTGCCGGAGAATGTATTTTCTCCCCTTTACATATTTTCCCCGTTTTTCTTCCTCTTTTTCGCACTATAAAGCTAAATCTGCCATAGTGATTTTAAACTTTTCTAAAATTAAGTCCACAAGGGGAAACTATTTTCCTTCAAAAACTCGATCCAATACAGCAAAAAAGAAAAATAATTCAAATTAGAAAAAATAAAATAAATAAAATTTCTCACGATGTCAGATGTCATAGACGTGTTCGCAGCACGATATTAACTTTTGTGAATTCCCCGGTTTGCAATTACTAGAGGGATTGGTTAAATTATTTTAAAATGAATAATGCGTACATATTCATAACTGATCGTATTTAAACTGTCAGAGGTTGGCATGATCGGAGTTACTGTATCGAATACAGTAATACAGTCTCATTAGGATCTGGCTGACGGGGCGGCGGCGCATCGCTGAGAGCGCAGCAAACACCGATGCGCCTTCATTCATTAGTATATGCAACACGGCCATCCGTAGAGGACGAATAGTTGTATCAAGGCGCCGGTGTCAACAGTGCATCGCATGCACGGTACACTAGCTCTCTTAACTAAATTTTAATTTATCGTAAAGGATATAATTGTATGTATGGCTTATTCTAAAGAGTTACTATTCTGGGAGACTGTGACGGAATATGAATACCATTTGGCTATTTTTCATACTATAAATTTTACTATTTCTGGTAAATGCTAGGATAAACATTTACTTTAGCCATGCAAGATATCGAGGCAGCCCAGCAAGCAAATAAACTGAAATTTGATGATCTCGTAATTTTAAATAAAAAGCCCGTTTGATTTTCATTAGATTAAAGAGAAAAATGTTAAAAAAACGAGCGGAGACCATCATCGAGACAGCCAAACACGCCTATCGTTTTGTACTAAAAATTACATCACATCATACTGCTGCGCTGAGGAAGAACGCCGTATGAACATTAGAGAGTTGCCAAATTTCCTTCGATAAAATGTCTATTTTTTAGCAAAGTTATGAATATTTTTCTTCGAAACTTTCAGAAACTTTAGGTGAGATTGCGAAAAAAATTATCTGAAAACTTGGAAGGAATATATTGATAAGTTTACCGAGAAATTCGTGTTTTATCAGAAGAAATTTGGCAACGCCTGAAAGTTCATACGGCGTTTTTCCTTAGCATGATAGCATAACCCCGCTTCCCACCGAAGATCCCGATGTGAAACAAGAAGTAATAAGTCTCTCTAGGCCTCGCTGCCGAAATGAAGGATGACTGGACGCAGGACCCAGAAAATTGTGCTCATCTTCGACGAAGGATCGAGGAACCGATAATTTGTAGTTTGGACCACCTAAGTTTCAAAAGCGTCTGACCAAGTGATATTTAAATATTCAAGCAAGCCATAAAGCGGCTTTGCCAGTAATTAACGGCTGAAAGTGCCAATGGCTGACCGAAACTCTGGAAGGTTGGTTATTATTTAAATACAATGCGCAATTGGCATGTTCCCACGATGCGCGAGGCTGCCAAATTAAGTCCTTAAAATGTCATTTCACAGTTTAAAAACCTTCATGTTGAAATCCGTTCGTTTAACAAGATGTATTAAGATTAATGATCTGCCTGCACCCACATAGTAGATCCTTCAAACACGCATTCTTTATTTTTCTTTCCTATTTGTTAAAATTTCTATACTAAAATATCCGTACTAGACAGAATCAAATCACTGAAAAAGAAAGTCTCTTGGATCCAATGCCTGAACTTTTAAAAAAATTGACAAGAAAAAATACTCTTGATTCAATCGAATTTATGCTTGAATCAAAAGGAAATCCGCTCCACATTGAAGGGCTTGGCTCTCTATTCAGGCAAGAATGCGATTGAATCAAGAGCGTTTTTTCTCGTTAAATGTTTTAAGAGTACGGACTCTGGATGCAAGAGATTTTTCCCCAGTGAGTGATTCTTATTTCTGTACAAAATCCTATGAAGCTTTTTAAAATCGCTTTGTTCAATTCATCCATTTACGAATTACTTAATGTGTTTTTTAATGAGTAATTAAACGAGCAGTGTAATTGCTTATTTCATTTGAAACTCATTCAACTTAGCTTCTTAGTTTTTATTTTGAGTGCCAACAATAGTTTGGAATGTGAGGCAGAGATTTTTTTTAAAAGAAAATTTGACTGATAAGTTCGAGAATGGCTTCGATGAGTGTCATATTACTGGAAACCGGTATCAAAAAATTTCTTCAGAACAAAATAACAGATATTTTCTTTCGATTTGGCAGGAGCGCAATTTATGACTCAATCGGTTTCTTACTTGGGACGTCTAAATCAAAGGAGGCGGGAGAGTTAATGAAAGGGGATCTCGCCCACCCAGCCACAAATTAACTAACACTACAATTTCGGCCCATGTAATAAAAGTGCTCGGACTCACCACGGATACTTTCCATACTCGTTGCGGCCTATAGAGAAAGGCCGCTTTACTCTGAAAAAAGCTTGCTGGATTTGCAAACTCAAATCTTGACGTGGGAGTTGAAATTTCTCTTCTCACTAATGTTAAATTATGAATAACTTGGTTTTGAAAGATGATGACGTTGTTTTCAAATTCCCCGTCTTAGAATAACTTTGAATAACTAGATTGGTTCTTCAAGTTACACTAATCGGTGCGTATAATATGCTGTCATCGAACCCACTCATAAGGAGGAATCGCAGTCATCAACAATTTAAAAAGACATGAATAAAAGATAAAAATTCACATCGGATTAAGCTAAATTGAAAAAATGAGCACGACGGATCTGTATTTTCACTGGGCCGGAGAAATTCTCTCATGGAACCGATTGTCATGCGATATTTGGACGATTGTAATTGCTTATGGCTGTTAGGCCATGATGGTGCGTCTGAAATTCGAAAATTTAATAAACTGGCCTTCATTTTGCAATTAGGGACTACAATTTTTGCTCGTCCGTATAGAAAAGCTTACGCACACAGGGAAACTAATGGTACATACGTTGCTTCTAAACTAAGCCAGAAATTGTAGTTCTAAGTTCCAAAATGTAGTCCACTTGGTGAAAATACGACTCATGGTGCATAACAGAGTAACACGCGGAGAGTTTTTTTTCAAAGGCATGGAAAGAAGAACCGAATATATGGAGTCATTGCTTCACACTTCATGCAATGCTTAATGAGACAGCGGGTATAAAAATATCTTCAGAGTTCCTTATTCTTTCATAATTGTTTCTCTTCTTTGAGAGGGAGTGACAGTTTGCGATTTCTTGCTTGACTATTTAGTTTTTTGCAAACAAGTCGGGACCTGTTACTGCGAATGCAATCATTAAATAAAACACTCACTATACGACTCCTGACACACGAACCTACTTTTATTGCAATGTCGGAGAAATATTTTCCACAGAAAAACGGAGTCAACAGGTCTATGAGCTGATCGTGAAGAGGAAACTCAATCGGTTTGTCGCACGCGCAAATTATTCTCAGAAACAGAGGGAGCAGATGGTGCGATGGCAAATTGCTGAGTCAAAAGAAAAGCGATACTAAAATAATGACAGAATTTTACCACAAAATGGACTTATTCTAGGATATCGCGGGCACTCGCTACGCGGCTTCGAGAATGCAACTTACGAGTAGTGGCGTTGCGTGCTTTGCGATATATCGATTGATCGGCCATTTAAACCTATGGAAAAGTATCGATAAAGAGGGTGTTTGCAGCGAACACCTCAATAATCGATTATTTACCACAGCTTCAAATGGGGAAATATCGATGGATCGCAAAGCACGCCACGCCACTGCTTACGAGGTGACCCAGTTTTTATGGTTCCCGAGCAGCGAAATAAATTGTAAGGGAGGATATCCTGCGGACTTTGGGGTACCCCTGGTGCTCGGTAGGTAAGCAGGTAATCTTTCGCCTTGTTTAATGATTCCCTCGGGTCCCGTATTTCAGCTTTACAAGGTATGTGCGACCCATAAAATTCTTCAGCCACCGATTTACCTCGCGGGCCACTCCTAACGAGCCCGATTGATATTTATGATAAGTTACGACTCGAGTAAACCCGCCTCCTTACAATTTCACTAGAAATCGTAAATAGAAAAGGTCACCCTGAGAGTAATGAATTTCGCGTTTTCTCTTTAGAAGCTCCTGTGAGACGACGTACACAAGGAGGAGTTCAAAAAGCAACAAGTTGACACTTCCACCTGCGGGGTGATTATTGAAATTGATAGACAAAGCAGTAGACAAAGAAGACAAAACGGATATGGAGGGATCCTATTGGTGGAGGCGGGTGGTGGCAATGGACAAAGGAGGTAGGTAGTGGACTAACTAACGGCAACCCACCAAAGACCTGACAGTTAGTCCATCATTGTCTTCCTTAGTCTGTAAGAACCAACCATGTCAACCAATAGGATCGCTCTATACTTCCTATGTCTTCTTTGTCTATAGCTTTGTCTATCAGTTTCAATAATCGGCCCGCAGAAGCGAGTTTCGTACGACATGGAAAAAAGTGTTAGGTGTTATTTCCTAAAATTTTGATATTACCCCAATTTGTTGGATGATATGGGCGTTTCCCATCAATTTTGGTAGTACCGCAACATTTGTGTTAGTAACCTACTTTTTTGGGGCACTACCACAATTAATTGGAAATGTCTAAGTTGGGACTCACTCAACCCCTACCTCTTTATTTCCATAAAAACAGCCTTCGGAATCAAAGGTAGGATTTTGGCTGATTCATTTGCAAAAATTTCTGTCAAAATAACAAAATAAATGTCACGCAAAATAACCCCGCACGAGCCGGGGTTCGGACGTTCCAACATTTTTTGCACCCGTGCAGATTCCTAAACAGGGTTGCCACAGGATTTGGAAAATGACATTTCCCTGACACAGTTTGGTAAACTTCCCTGACAATTGACAGATATTACAGATGGTCAAGAGGACGTAATTGAAAATAGTTTTCAGGCAAAATTTGTTGTTATCGAAACCTCAAACTCATTCTAGAAAGCAAATAAAGGTGATCTAACAAATTTTTCCTGACAATTTGGTCATTTTCCCTGAAACCTGGGTTTCCCTAACTTTTTAAAATTCTTTGACATTTCCTGGTTTCCCGGTATTTCCTGACTGTTTCAAGTGTTGCAACCCTGCCTAAACCGTAGTGTGGCTCCTGCGACCGAAAAATTCAGTTATCAGAACTGGAATCTTTATAAAACCCGAAGTTCTTTCTCAGCGTGTTTCTCCCTTGAATACGAGGAAATTCAAGGCAAAGAATCAGGGTTCATTTCGTCAAATGTGCCGTGGGGTGCACTGGAAAAAAAACCCACATTGGATCTAGAGTCCAGACTCTTGAAAACATTGACAAGAAAAAATACTCTTGATTCAATCGGAATTTTGCTTGAATCAAAACGAAATCCACTTAAATTAAGAGGCTTGGTTCTTGATTTAAGCTAGATTCTGATGGAATCAAGAGTACTTTTTCTTGTCGATGTTTTTAAGAGTCTGGACTCTAAATCCAATGTGTTTTTTTTTTTTCAATGTACCTAAACCGTAGTGTGGCTCCTGCGACCGAGAAATTCAATTATCAGAACTGGAATCTTTATAAAAACCGAAGTTCTTCCTCAGTGTGTTTCTCCCTTGAATGCGAGGAAATTCAAGGCAAAGAATCAGGGCTCATTCCGTCAAATGTGCCGTGGGGTGGGAGGACAGATCTCCACGATACCACCGCACCGCACCGTCATCGTGAGGGAGAGACAAGAATAAGGGGCCTCTTGTGCCTTCATGGTTCGTACCCCCAACTCGATGATAAATACTACCACCGCGCACCGGTAGGTATAAGAATGGACTGGAACAACGTGACGCGTAGTCGGGGCGACGCCGAAGCAGCGGTGGTGAGTGGTGGACCTACCGCACGCGGCATCTCATCGACGTAATCAGTGCCGATCCGCGCTGCTCTGTCTAGGAGTACCCCATCGACTCATACACCCGAGTAAGAGCTCAGCTAAGGGGCTGACAAACTTACTGTGTAACTGGATGTTGTCGTGGTCACCAAGAAATTCTGGGATTTTCCGCGAAGGAATGACAAATTTTAGGCTGATCCTGCTGTCATCAGAAAAACGCCCTGAGTCCATTCTAGATTTTTTCAGCTTGTCACTCAAAAAATGTTTTATTACCGAAACACCAACGACCATTATATTGAGTTCTAAAATAACCGTGGCATACGACTGAGAATTCAAATTTACAAAATGAAGCATCTTAATGATCAGGTTTTCTCGTAATGGGACAATATTTGCGCCGCACAGTGGATCGAGTCAATTAGAGAGGTCGGACATGAAATTTTGAACAAAAACTGCAAAATGTTTAATTCGTCACATTTTGAATTCTAAGGGATATTGCTAGAAGAAAATTTTACGAGGAAACCAATGGAACCACTATATCTTCTTTCCTTAATGATTTGGCGGTTGAGAATTATCAGTAAACTTACATCGAGCACTTTCTATTGTTGTCGGAAAATTCAAGAAAAATATACAGTTACGAAATGAAAAGTAAGTAATGTCAACTAAGAGGAAACGACAAAGCGAGTAACCAGTACGTTAAGAAATGAAAAAGTGAGTGCTTGAAGATGATAATGAAATATGGCATATGACATTTTCTACTTCAGAAGTTGAGATTATTTCAATTTATAGGATCACTTAAAGCTATACTTCATAAAACGAGCGAAAAGTACATGATTAAGAAAATTATGGACCTCCATTTCTCACACACAATTGTAACCTTCTCATTTGAGAAATTCGATTGTTTTGCCACGACAACTGGCAACTACGCCCTCACTACCACCGGGGTATCACGCTGTGGTTCATAGTGAGTAATTTGTTCCACTCAAAATTCTACCCACACCGTCGGAAATGACAATTCATTGGAGCCCATCAGCTTTATTAAGATGATCAATCCATTTCATTATACTATTTAATGATTATTTTTAATGTACCTAGGTACTCTCGAACGAGGTGCATCTCTAAAACTCCCTCTCTTAGACTCTATTGTATAAAACGCATCCTTACTAATGCAGCATCCCTCTGAATGGAGGGGAATAAAGTTAAGTTGATTCCACCTCAGACTCTACCACTGATTCTATCATGTTCATTTTAGAGGAAGGCTCAGGAACTATTTTCCGTGGTGGATACATATTAAAGCAAAAAGCTCAGTATGTGATATATATCTACTATCATTCTTTTATATTTCAGCCTTTGTTTACCCATTTTATTTTGTTTGTTATCGACTACATCGACACTTGAAGTTCTGTCCCACGGTAAAAAAAAATGGTAATGTATTAATTGATGCACATGCGCAAATAGCTCTTAATATCAAAAATGTAAAATAGAGCATAGGCTACCGAGAAACAACCACTCGGTGGTAAAATTACCAGGAAACCATGTACTCATTTTTGCAATGTCTCCAAATACCCTTTCCTCGTTTAGTTTTTCGGAAAGAAACAAGCTGTCAGAAATAATTATAAAATATTCTTCACACAGATAAGAAAAATCGGAAAATTTATCTAAATCAGTTTTCCGATTAACAAATAGAATAAGTATGAAGCTGTGAAGTCCAACGTTGCATATCAATTTGCGAGGTTCCAGAGTTCAACTAGCACTCTGCCTGATTCTTTAATACGGCGGGAGGCCCTTTTGCTCTTATCGCCGACAAAATGAATAAATAAAAGATCAGAACTATTGCACCTGCACTTCATACCGCTCCAAAAACCCAAACGCACGTCATACGTTTGCACGGAGAGGGCGTCCCAACTCTGCACACTTGGAGGGATCTAAATAAGTTGGAGTTTCCACCAGAGCGAGTTTCAACGGGTTCAACTCGGCGTCAACAGTGTCATGGCGTTTTCTGTGCATGACTATTTGTTTATTTTTATTCAGAGAAAACTGAAAGGCTGACAAGTGCTCGTTTTCCCACAAGCGCACTTTTAGAGCGTTTATTTTATCTCATATTGTATATCGTAACTGTCAGCAGTAAGCACAATAGTTCCATTTGTGTCGCCAGCCCGGGCCGTCCGACCAAGAGTGTTCCTGAGTGTTATGAGCTACCATTTTTCGCTGGAATTCCGAAACCAGCTTTGTTCGCGCTTTCAAAGCAGTCGATGCTCCCTGCACTTTCAGACCTTATTTTTTTCATAATTTTATTCGTCGAGATGAATACAGGCTCTCGCCATTATTTAACTGCCGCACGCATGGGCGATTTCCGAACGTTAAACGCATTTTTTAATTAGCACGTTTATTTACCGGCGGCTATTGTAATAGATGTTCTTGACATCATGTGTCAACTCATTCGCATGATGATAATATATCAATCCTCTCTATCTGTCGACTTTTTTTCATTTGACTTTTGTTAGTAGAAACAATTTTTGCGGTTTCGTACAAGCTAAAATAATCGAATCATTAAAAGATGAATTTAAAAAGAGGAAATTTAAAATAACTCCGAGCTCGACGTAGACTCTGCTAAACGTTTTGAGGAAAATCATCGGCATTCAAACTATCACACCGAGGCTATTGATTTTCGGCTAAGCGAACAGCTCGTGTTAAATGTGACCGTCATTAAAGAAACTTAAATGAGATCTTATGAGGTGACGCTGCAATTTTTTACTCTTCCCTCAGCGTGATGGGTCGTTTCGCTGTCCAACAAGAATTTTTCTGAGCACAATTAAAAACTGCAAAGGAAACGATTACTATACAACAGTGTGTCTACTAAAATTTCATTTTGCCCTTTTCTGATGTTTTCTTGATTTGTCCTGAAATTTTAAACGAGGCTCCCTGATTTTTGGAATGAAGAAAGTACCATCCGTTGGATTTTGCAAACCAACGTACTTGATGAGTTGCATAAAATGTTCTGCCTTATGCATGCGCTAATAACCGTGTAGTTGAAAAACATTTGAAGTATACTCGGAATTTCCTTAACCATGGCCGATTTTCCTAATATTTTTCGGGGTTTTCGGTTATTACTGACAGAAGACACCCAATATGGACTGCATTTTGCAATTTGGAACGGTAAATTCTGGCTCTTCTGGAAAAACACTTATGTGCACAGGGAAACTAATGGCACATACGTTGTTCCTAAACCGGGCCGGAATTTATAGTTCCAAATTGAAAAATGTAATACATATAGGGTAACGAATCCGATTTTCCTCGGTGCGTATTGCGAAAAAGTAACTCGGCAAAAAAAGAAGATGAAGATGAAGAAGAAGAAGAAGAAGAAGATGAAGAAGAAGAAGAAGATGAAGAAGAAGAAGAAGAAGAAGAAGAAGAAGAAGAAGAAGAAGAAGAAGAAGAAGAAAGAGGTTAGTTCCTGAGTGGAGCGAAACGACCACACGGCAACAAGGAAAGTCCTCAGTGTTGGGACCCTCGCGGATCCGAGCTAAGGCTAAGGGTCCCTTTAATTACCGATAATTACAGGGACGAGGAAGGGCGGGGGCGGAGGAGCGGGCGCCCTGGGTTGCCGCGACGGCGGAGGCTGAGGAGGGTCGGAAAGGCAGACGGGGCACCAGCCCTATGATTCAGTGTATTAATGGCTATGCAAATTTATACGCTCTCTGTCGGGCGCAGAAGGTGACGTCGTTATTAATTTTGAAGAACAAGGATTCGCGCGCTGCACAAGTGCATCCACGCTGTTGCCGGCTCCGGCTCTAGGCGCGGCTCATTCATACTTGCCGCCACCGCCGCGCCACGCCGCACATTGGATCCAGTCAATGAGGGAGATCGGAAAAAATTTGGAAATTTTAAACGCTTATAACTAGAGTACCTGTATACGGGAGAGTATTGCCATCTCCATCCTATAACTACAGAAAAAGTGTGAGGCTCTCTAATTGGTCGGCTATCATTGAGCCCCGAAGTTGGACCAATGTAAACAAACAAGACAGCCAGGGTGTCTGCTCAAACATGTGGGCCAAAAATCAGTGCTTTTACAGTGCTTTTATAGTACATTCCCAAAAAATTCAGTACCTCCTCAATAGAAAAATTCAGTACTTTTTCAGTACCTCTACGAAATTCGAAAAATTTCAAAAATTTGAATTTCTTCCTTAAATTGAGAAGAAAAGGACCAAAAAATGAAAGAGATTCCGGACCTTTTTCTGGACTTGTAGACGCTCTGAATAGCGGAAAAGTTCTACAAAGTTATAAACGTGATTTTGGATGTGATGGAAATGTTCTAAAATCCAACTTCTGAATTGAGTTAGGATCGAACTTGGATGGCGATTTACGCCGAAAATTAACCTTTGAGTGAGATTATCATTCATTTCTCAGCCGATTACACGTCCCTCTGGGTCGGGTTTGTTTACATTGGTCCAACTTTGGAGCTCCATGATAGCCTAAAACTGATGAACCAATCAAAGAGCGGCACAGAGATGGCAATACTTTCTCGTATACAGTTACTCCTATCATAACCCCGTTCATACAAAACTTTGAGGTTTTAAAAGTGCTTTCCTCGTGTGATTTTCTTCTCGATGCACCCCTTAAAATTAAAAATGTGACGATTTAAACATGAAAATTTGTTAAAAATTTCAAGTCCGACCTCTCATATCGACTTGATCCACTGTGCGGCGACGCGATGCGAGGGCCGCCTGCCTCCAATTACGCGTCAATTTACGCCCCGTTTCCCGACGGTGCCCGGCCCGTGCCCTGTGCGCCCCGTGCGGCACCGACCTCGAGTACATGCTATCACCGTTCAAGTCCCTCTCGACTCCCCAAGTCCTCGCCCTCGGCCCTGTCACCAGGGTTGCCACCGTTTCCCCGCCTTCCCCTGGCCACGCTTTCCCGATCCCACCCCCTTTTTTTCTTTTTTCTTCACTCATAATAGGACGAATTTCAACCAGAATCAGACTGACTATACACGGCAAAAAAGTGTTTGGGGTTATCTCCAAAAATTGTGGCGCTATCACAATTTGTTGGACGATACATGAATTTCCAATTAATTTTGATGGTATCGCAACTCAAGTAGGGGTAGTAACTCAACGTCATGGTTCATAACCAAGGTTTTGAACCATGACGTTGAGTTACTACCCCTACTTGTGCCCCCTTGTTGTACCCCAGTAAAGAATTCTTTACCGGGGTACAACACAACCACAATTAATTGGAAACGCTCAAGCTGGGTTTCAACCCTTACTCTTTTTCCGTGTTTTCCCTGATTTTCTCTAATCTGGCTTAGAATAATTCTAATGTAAGTGTAAGTATTATAAGTGCGTTCTTCATTACCAGAGAAAATTTACACAAATACGGAATTTTGTACAAAGGAGGAAAAACTAGAGCACATAGAATAAAAATACGGAGGGCTCGTGAAAACTTGAAATGAGACTGCTGCTGAACTCTATTGTATAGTCTTAAGAACTTATGCTGAATATACGTATTGTAGCTGTTGTCCCAGAGCTTCTAGATTCAAATTTAGGCAGTATTGATGCCTTTACTTCTCTCACTTTATATTCCCTCTATCGAGACCTATTTTTAAGGAAAGAAAACACACTCCAAAACAAAAGGAAGAGGGTACTTTGGAGCCCCCCACCTGCGATCCCTCTTTAACCGCACCAATAAGGAAAAGTTCGTCGAAAAGCCCATACAAAACTTTAGGATTTTCATTTTCACCAAACTAAACATGGATTTTCTCATGTATTAACTGGATTGCATTTTGCAAAAAGGAACCACTAGCATTGCAATGATGCTAAGATTGTGCAACTTCATCTTTTGCGATAAAATTGCGGAAATCGTGAAAAACTATGAAATTTAGATGGTAATTTTTGTCTTAAATTTACAGTTTTTAGCGAGTAAAATAGAAACTATTCGGATAATCGGGTTTTTACTCCAAGACAAAAGAAGTTGCACAATCTTAGCAACGTTGCAATGCTAGTGGTTCCTTTTTGCAAAATGCAATCCAACTGATAACTAGGAACCAACCTTCAAGTGACACACAAAATCACAGTTACGGTCCCTTAAGAATCGGCAGCCCTGTCTACAATTCTACATGCCGCTCGGTCTTGTAGTTACTGGCATGTCGGTGATATAATTACTCCCGGTCTTTTTATTCACTCCAAACACGAGGTTCCTCCGTCCCGCATCCGCGCTATTTATCCATTACTTTTTGATTCATTTGTTTTAATTAGTCTGTCACGGTGTTGCGGCGCGAGTTTGGATTCGCCGTCGGTAACGCCCCCCCTCGCCGCGCGCTTTTCGGCCCCTCCCCCTCCGCCCCGGTGGGGGCACGTTCCTCGCCAAACATTTAATCAACTTTTCACTTTCCACATTAGAGTGCTAATTAACCTCACTTTCATGCGCTCAAACCGCGACACGCATAGGTCCGCGTGTCCCTGTCCGAGTTAAAGTTGCCAGATCGTGCGGTTAAATGTGGATTTTTTGCGTGCGTTTCAGTTGGGGAAGGGCTTATTTTTCAGCATTATGTGACAACTATGGTCCGCGTTGATGATGTGTGCGGTTCGAGCTGTTGCTCGCGTTACGTACAACTGGGATAGATTAGTTCGTTTGCGTTGCGAACACTTGTTTCACTTACAGGCGTTGCACGAGGGGAAGGGAGGGTAAGAGGGGTCAATGCTCCCCACCCCCAAGATTCGGGAATTAGACTTTCATACGAATGCTTCATTATTCCCTCAACGAGAGGACGTAACTAAATTTCTCAGTTGCAACAGGTCCTCTCGTTGGTGGTTTTATTTACAAGGAAAGTGGTACATTTAGACCGAGTTTAACGGAAAGGAACCAAGCCATATTAGCTATTACCTAATTTAACTGAACAATTTAATTTCTTACAGGAGAACGTTTGAGTGGATTTTTTAACAATTTTAAGGGATTTTCTTGCTATGCAGAAAATGCACTGAAATTCACTGGGAAAAAAAACCACATTGGATCTAGAGTCCAGACTCTTAAAAACATCGACAAGAAAAAGTAGTCTTGATTCAATTAGAATCTAGCTTAAATCAAGAACCTTGCCTCTTAATTTAAGCGGATTTCGTTTTGATTCAAGCAAAAATCAGAAGGAATCAGAAGGTTCAAGAGTCCTCTTTCTTGTCAATGTTTTCAAGAGTCTGAACTCTAGATCCAATGTGTTTTTTTTCCAGTGTTGGCAAAAAAATCCGCACAGCCGTTTTCATGGACAAAAAAAAGTTGAAAAAATAAAGTTGTCCACTTAAATTTGGCTATATAGTTGATGTGGCTTGGTTCTTCTCTATTCGACACGGTCCAAACGTAAGATACTCGTATTTTGAACAGAACGATTTTAGCAAGATGACCGCAAGTGCGCTTTTTCCGAGGAGAAAAGAGGAGGTTTGGAACTGGCATATTTAGTCGGGCGTAAATATTTTTGAAAAAACAAAGGGGAGAAAGGAGGATTAAAAACTGATAACAAAACAGTGCATTTAAAAAAAAGGGGCTCAAAGACGAGGAGGAGGTTTTATCTCCCCGTTGCACTCAAGCGTCACGATAACATCTCCCGATGCGTCGACAGGTGCAGCGCACTTAATTTTTCACATGCACAATTTAAAGGCTAAATCAACTGAAGCCTGAAATTAAACACGGTCCTTTTTTGCGGATTTCAACGGCTCAGATCCAGTCCCACGTGAAATAGACCCCCGAGAAGTTTCAGGTCGAATTAGTTCCGAACTCGCTGAGCCCCGGCTAGGTTCTCGCGCAAAAAGTCTCCTTCAGTATCACGAGAACAAATGTTTAATCAAGGCCCTCCCGATGAAAACTTCCAGCGGCAAAAGAAGCATTAAACTCCATCCCAGAGCTACTGAAATCCTGTTCCAGCTTGTTAAAATCGGGCGCATTCCTATCCTTCCCCGGGAAAACCGGGGACCCCCTCCGTTTGATAGAGAAAAAAGTATATTTAAATTAATCCCCCCCCCTCCCCCGAATTAAGGGTGGTATAAAGCCCGTCGCTGTTCCGACAGTCAGATTACAGTGGAGCCGAGTCATTAAGAGAGCATTGTGAGGATGCAGACACAATACAAGTGATGCGTTTAATTAAATTTACGGGGCTACAACTTACCCCGTGCTAGGAGAGCCATGAGCGAAGTCGTTCACTTCAGAATTTTCAGATAACTTTCAGTCTGAACTTGACTCTTAAAAGTTGCTGGGAAAGTTTTATCTCTTGCGAGAGTGTTACAGGTTGGTCCACTTGTGTACGGGAGGCATCATTTCATTTGAATTGTATGACTTATTCCCTGCTGAAGCTTTCAGTTTGACTGACCGACAATATTTTTGGTTGTCGGAAATGAGAGCTATCGGGAATCTAGGCAGGTGGGTCGTATTCAAAAGAATTTAATTAATTTCAGCAGATAGTAGTTTTTCTTTCATCGTAGAGTATCACTGTCAAAATTGAGGGGAAAAATACAAATGTAAAATATGCAAAACCGACAGCAATTTAAAATTTCAGCTGAATACAATGAAAACAAAAAACGAAAAAACTTGGGAATGACCATTGAAAACATACTTATTTTTGAGGCAGTAGTACTTTTGGAGAATGTAATCTTCGCTAAGTCTGAGAAGTTTTTACAGCTCTGATATTAAAAATCCACTGATAAAGGACGGTAAATGCTACCACGACTTCGCTCAAAACAAACATAATAATAATTTTCTATCAAAAACCGAGAAGAATATTGGTAGGACTAAACATTTCCTTGTGCACATATGGTTGTTATCTGTGGTACAGAGGCGATCAGCGATTCAGCTATCGTTGATTGAAACATTTACATCCTATCTAAAATGATATATGTAATGGGGCCGGATTCACCTATATGCCGCCCATGGGCCGCCTGTACTTTGCCGCCCCTTCTCATTCGTTTTGAAACATCAATAAAAACAATCAAGTGAATGTGCCGGAAGGGTAGGGGTGCATAAGACGCGTTTATTCGTGTTGGACACATTTTTTGCGAAAGCCATATGTCAACACTACCAGCAAAAGTTCACGGAACTTTGCGCGAAGGTTAAGTTCCGTAAACCTATCTCTGTGTAGACAAGGCCCTCCATTTATAAGAAATGAACGAAAAAAATATGAAAGAACAAACATGTGGTTTAATATAATTTTAACTTCCGCCGCCGCGCTGACCGCACTGCGTTTGACGCAATGCGTGAAGTCTTCATGCAGTCTTGTAGGCGCTATGCGTTTCACGTCGACCGCTGCTGACCGCACTGTTTTTGACGCAATGCGTGAAGTCTTCATGCAGTCTTGTAGGCGCTATGCGTTTCACGTCGATCGCTGCTGACTGCACTGTGTTTGACGCAATGCGTGAAGTATTCATACAGTCTTGTAGGCGCTAATATGTGTTACATGGCGACCGCCGCGCCAAGGGCCGCTCCTTTTCATCTCAAGTCTTCGTCAGCATTGCTCTCTGCGCCGCGCACTTCCAGGCCAAATTGCAAGCTTGGTTTCTCTTCGTTAACTCGACTAACTAAAGGTGCCACCTCTTGTATCACCGAAAGACGACAAAATTAGAAATAACTATACTCTCAGGAAATGCTAGATTTTGTCGCCTTTTCTCGTTTGTATTTTTTTCGGAGCCCGATTTGCTTTATACCTTCACTTAAAAAAATTGCAAAATTTGCCGCCCCCTAAATTTGCCGCCATGTGGCCACCCCCTAAATCCGGCCCTGATATGTAAATATTTCGGTAAAACCTAGATCTTATCTACATTCTCCAAGTAAGTAATATGAGTCCGAGTTGGCAAACTTTTACGAGGAAAAGAATTGGAATAAACTGAGACCATGGGAATTATTTATGATTGATGAAATAATTAGTGGCGGTAACCACATCCGGGCAAGTCATCGTGCCAAAAGATACACCGACCGCCAATTAGCAACGCGCCGTCAGAAATTCGGAAATTTTCGCTCACGATTGGCAATCATCTTGAGCGATTTCTGGTGCGGGATGAAAATGTAACGTTACTTACGAAATCGTGGTTTTCAAAAAGGAGACCGAGTGGATACCAAATAATGAGATGAAACGTACCTGAAACAAACGGAAAAGAGTAAAATTAAAAATTCAGTTCAGAAAATTATAAAGACCATAAGTGCTACAGGCCATAGGTAGGCGTTTAATTGCATCTCTATAACACTCCCTTTCAACGAGACGCAAACGTAATCGATAATCGATTGATTTTGCCTTTTTATGTCGCAGCGTTCTACACATACAGGGTTATTCAAAAATCACGCACCACTGGCCATAACTTTAGTTCAGTTTATGATATCGATTTGCGGTTTAAGACGTTTTCCCTCATATTGAGGAGGAAAAATTTTTAGGTACTTTCCAGTTTTTGATCCCCTCGGGGGGAGGGGGCGACTCAACAATTTCAAATGGCCACCCCCCTCATGGCCAGTGGTGCGTGACTTTTGAATAACCCTGTATGTACACGATAATGACTTCAAGTCCAGAAGAATATAAGTGGATCATCTGAAGATATTACTGCTGCGATTGGATCTCCGTTGATCTTATTTCCGTGTAAGGCGACGAAAGCATTCGAATACAAATATCCGCTATGGTTAATTTCACAGCAGGCAACTAACGTCGGATCTTTAAATGGTTTATGTTAACTCGAGGAAGGTGTGAAATGCTGCAAGGATAGACTGAGGCGGATGGTGTTGACGAGAATCTGAGATGGATGTGCTTACGCTCCTCGCGGTTGCCATGTCATCGGATATTGAGGAAATTACGGCGGCGGAACGCAAGTAGGTATGCCTTAGCAAAGAGCTGAGATCTGGAGGGAAAGTGATCGAAGCTGCGACAAGTTCTGAGGCGTCAATATCTCCTTCTGTTCTGCCTGAGAACACCATCATTGATTTCGATGGATGTTCGTCAAACACTGTCAAAGATCAAACCGTCTATGAACTTGATAAAGTTGTCAAAATTTGTTAGGAATGTGTTCAAGCATTACGTCGTGTGAAAAATACGTTGCATCGACCCCTTTCCTCGATGTAACGCACTAAGATGTTAACGATGTTAACGTACTAGCGTAAGTTTCCACCTCTTGTATATTATGCATTTCTTGGTGGCAGTTTACTTAACATTTGTTGATTTTCTTCTTTTTAAAATGTGGTCACGCCAAAAAGTATCTCCTCTAAAAAATTTCAAAATTTTGAAGGTATGGTTTTTATGTAAATCTGCATCTTACTCTCCCCCTCCACCGATCATCATAACGCACATATCGTAGACTTAACTCACGATCAATCTCTCATAGGAGTGATGCGTTTGGTACTGGAGAGCTCCCTGAGCTAGGATCTCCCGGGCCGGAACTGAACTCCGGAGGTAGGCACTAGAGACCCTTACCGTATGCATGCCTTTACTCCCTTTGTACCCTTTGCCTTTGCTCTATGATCGGGCGTAATCAATCCTTTCTTGTCATAAACGGTGCTTGACCTCTTTATGCACAAGCTTTATTTGCATTGAACTGTCCTCTTTACAGACTTGCGTTTACAACCTCTATACAGGTCATGACAAGTTATGAATTGACGCAAATGTTTTTGGCTTTTAAAGTTCATGAGGAAAACGAATCAGATGCGTCGGAAAGTCTGATAATCAACTTGTGAAGTGTTTAATTAACGTTAATGAGGTGGGTCTGTATGAACTAACTTCCATTTGAATTGTATTTAAAATATTTGTTATAATATCTCGTTCAGCAATTGCTTTCCGAACTTTCAGTTGTGGGTCATTTTCTGCTTGGGATCTTCAAGAAAGAGAGAAAAATGTGACGTTTTCTTCAGTTTCGAATGTGTCTAGTGGCACATCAGAGCTTTATGACAATTGGAAATTTTGCAATTTGGAACTACAATTTCTGGCTCATTTGAGAAACAACATACATGTCATTCATTTCCCTGCGCAGATAGGTGTTTTTATGTATTAGCTAGACATTTGAACACATTTTGCAATTAGGAACTACAATTTTTGGCTCACTTTACAAACAACATACGTGTCATTAGTTTCCCTGCGCAGATAAGCGTTTTTATATATTAGCTAGAAATTGTGGTTCCTTATTGGAAAATGCAGTCCGAGTCAAATTAGCCACTGAGTTGATAGTTAAAACACCACGAGAGTTAGTTTCCCGGACCAAAAAAACTAGTTTTAAGTTATCCCGCTCGACTTTTTCCACGTGCGTTTCCGTCGACGGAGGCCGGCAACGTCGGGGAGGATTTCGTGTCCCGGGTCGTGAATGAAGGGCTGACGGAGGGATCAGTTTTTAGATTGGGCATCGACAAGAGTCTCGCGTGTCTGGTGAGAGGAGATGGCACGGAGGCAAGTGAGTCCTTCAAAAATAGAAACAAGGCGCGCGGGATTTAACCCCGCCGACGCTCGACGCCCGGGCGTCGAAGAAGCGCCGACGTCTCCCCCAAAAACTTGCGCCTCTTTAGACGCCTTGGATCCTGCGGAAATCTCGTAGAATCGAGTTCACTGCGAGCAAACCTCAGTTGAATGGGCTTCAAGATGCATCGGCTTCTTTGATTTTTTCGTTTTGATAATAAGGAGTACTAGTGAGGGCTGGGCTTAAGATGGAAGGTGGCACTGTACCGAACCGCCCTCCTCCCTCTAGAGAAATTACGTGGCCCAGACCCAGGATTTCCTCCCACAAAGCACAAAAAGAGGAAAAAATTGAGTTTAACTACCTAACCAGTTTGAGTTGATGTCTAAAAATCAAGCAGTGTAAGAGCTGCTGCACTGGAAAAAAAACACATGGGATCGAGTCCAGACTCTTAAAGACATCGACAAGGAAAATTACTCTTGATTCTATCAGAATCTAGCTTAAATCAAGAACGAAGCCTCTTAATTTAAGCGGATTTCGTTTTGATTCAAGCATAAATCCGATTGAATCAAGAGTATTTTATCTTGTCAATGTTTCCAAGGGTCTGGACTCAAGATCCAATGTGTTTTTTTTTTTTTTTTTCCAGTGTGGTAATACATGTAAGTCGTTCCTGATGCGCACGTACACTCTGGCGACATGGCGACACCCATAGCCATACACCACAAGCGCCCATCTTCCCATAGGCTACCGGGCAACTGACGAAGCAACGTCTCTTCGTCAACGCCTTGCCGCCATGCTTGTCTAGGGAAAAGGGATGCTTGTAATGTATTAAAAAAAAAAAAAAAAAAAAAAAAAAAAAAAAACCTAGTAGGGATAGAAGTTCTCCTCTGAACGGGAAACAGGAATGTAAGTGTGGGGACACTAGACTGCCTAGCGATATAATACGCCCCCTAGTAGTCAATACTATAGATTTTTAACAATGCTTATCACGCGGCTGGTAAAAGAAATCAGATGTATGGTTATCACTGATGAAAATACAGTACCCACTGGTTAATTTTTGAAAATTAATGAAAAATTATAATCGGCTATGGAAATTTGTTTAATTTGTATGAACAAAAATGTTCATAGTAGCGATAAAGTGTTAAAAACTGTGCAGTATGCCAGAACATAGTTTTATATTAGTGCTCAAAAATTAAGTAACAGCTTTTACAGTTTTTAAATAATCGATCGCGAGTGCCAAAATTTGCTGAGTACTAGGGGTTCTTGGCTGGGTGCTGGGTACTTGATTTCATGAGAATCCTACGTAATCAGGAATCTAAAAACCATTAACATTCTTTTTCATCCGTGCAGCTCTAAAGTGCAAATACTTACTTTAGGGACGACCCAAAAGCCCTACATAAACCGCCCAGGGCACTTCCCGTCATAAAAGTGGAGAAATCGCCAAAGCAGTGGATGCAGTAGGGACAGGGGTCGAAAACGGAGGGGTCGCCGGGAGGTGGGGGCGAATGGTCGCGTCGCGTCGCGTCCCCACGTTACGTGGCTTATTCCGTGCGTGTGTCAAAGGTCTGGCGTGGAGTTGTCGGGCGAGCTTAGAGTAGTCGATAAACACGGCGCGCTTTTGATGAATCGCTCGGTAATTTGCACTCTTTAACCGGACATGCAACCACGCCGGTCTGCCCGCCGCCTCGCAAAGGTTAAATTCATTTGTCTCCTCGCAGCTCACCTGGAGCCCTACCCGCACTTGCCAGGAGAAAAACGCGCTTTATTCCGTCGCGCGGAGCCATTAAAGCATATTCTGCCGTCCTAAGGAGGAACGTCGTAAGAGCCTGCAGAGGTTGCCAAATTACCTCTGAGAAATTATACATTTTCAGGGATTTCTATCGAAATTTGTCTTTGAATTTTTTAGAGAATTTTATTCACGACCAGATCTAAATCATTTGAAAATTTCGAAAGGAAATATTCAAAATCTTCTTAAAAACAAAAATTTTATCGGAGGAAATTTGACAACTCTCGAATGTTCTTGCGGCGTTTTTCCTTAGCACGGCGGTGCGTTTACGCGCAGGCTTCCCACTTGCCAAGAGGGCTACGTTTTATTCCTTTGAGGCTGCTGAAACGTTCCCGTAACGGGGAAGTTGCAAATGACGATGAGATACTGAGCGAAATAACGGAGTCTGCATAATATCGACGGACTTCTTCTGTAGCGGATTGAAAGGGCAATTCGACGTCATAAGACGTCAGGATTGGTTTTGTTGATTTTTTTCAGCAGGATTATGTCTTGTCCTTTGGTTCGACGGTAACGAGCCTTCAAAAGCTGCTGATTGATGGGGTGGTTGCAGGGTATTGGATCACGGAAAATATAACTCGTGACTAACCCTTAATTTTTAGGGTTCGACCACGATTTATTGGACGAAATGATCACTCCTAATTTATTGAGGCTGAGTCTCTACTGGGGCTAAGGGGCTACCAGATGACCTCTGGATCGATAGACAAGAATGGCGAGCAGGTGTCGCAGAGCGCCCCGGCGCGCTTTAAAAGCGACTTGAATGCATCTATGAAAAGCAAAAAGTTCTCATGGGGAAAATATCTTCCGTAGTCCTGTTTTCAGTTTCGTGTGCACGGGAGGTAAAATAACACACTCAAATTCATATAATCCCTCATATTTGTGAAAATCGATTCCACGCGCGAATGCCGTGAAAGCAGCGCGGAGACAAAGGTGCTGGTACGGCCGCTAACAAAGGGTCATACCTTGGAGAATGGGTCTAACGGCCTAATTAATACGCGAAAATGGCCCCACGTCACATGAAAGCCATTTAGCAAACGGCCGGGACATCGGTCGTTAAAAGCATAAGTGGTCTGCTTAGGGCTCAGGAATAATTCTGCGCCCGCTTTTGGGCCCAAGTTTGAGCTCAGCCAACCCCTCTCCCTCCCTTTCCCGGATACGTGCCTAAAGTGCGTATGGATCGGGGATGCCTAAACAATGAGTTTACCCCGGTAGGAGCATACAGGGATGTCAGCTGGGACTAATAATGTCCCGGAATTTTGGTTCTCCGAACCAACTTTTTCCGGAATGCGACTTGGTACTTTTCTATTAAAGTGGACTTCACTTCACGATTAGGAACCATCCTGGCTCATTCATAAAACACGTATTTACATAAGGAACTTAATGATACATGCGTAGTTTCTAAACTGAGCCTAAATTGTGGTTCCGAATTAGCAGTCAAATTCAGTCAAATTAGGCCAATATAGGTTTTAAACGTCATGTTCTCTCATCAAAATGCGATGCAAAACACATTAAAAATACGAAAAACTCTGAAATTAACAAATCACAGAGAATTAAGCGCTATCATTGTTCGCATCAGAGTTAGAGGATTCAAACTTCCCACTCGTGGAACCAACCAAAACCAACGTAAATAAAATAAAAAATTGAAATCAACTTATCATTCACAACATAATAAGACTTACGTTTTTTTTTTTTTTTTTTTTTTTTTTTTTTTTTTTTTTTTTTTTTTTTTTTTTATCATTAAGGAAAAGGACATCATGAACGTCATCTATAAAAATGTGTTGGATGACTTTTAAGACGCGTAAGTGTCAAGCGTCGATTTTTTTTCTTTTGCACTGCCCCAGGGTCTCGGAATTGTAGGAGGTGAAGTCTGAAAAATATGGCTAAATATTGCAACTTTGGAGAGCAGAGGGAGCGGGGAGGGAAGCAAACCTAAGGCATGCAACAGGGATTAAACGATAATAACGACACGATAATACGGTGAAATTACATGCAATATTGCATGAAAAGCCTTCCAGTTGAAAGGAGCGAGGGATGAGAGTGGGGTTCGAGGAATATGCGTGCGTGGAGGTAAGCGGACAGGGTGGTTAAATGCCTTCATTTTTCCGACATGAGAGGTAAAAAAATTTCGCGGAAAAATAGCTGCGGAGTAAAATCAAAAGACGGGAGGTATTGATTTTATGGTAAAATACCTGCGTCTAGTATTAACAACAGCCTAACAAATCCAATTAATTATGGTGGTACGTCAATGGATTTGCAAGATTTTTCGGTTTCCGGCTACTCATAATGTGAAAACAAAAGTTGAGCTATCAGCCGATTTTACAGATAAATGCAAGATGTAAATGTATTACTATTAACACCCTCTTGCACACTGTTTTATTTGATTAAAGCATGGCCTAAGTCGCAATCATTGGATTTATTTGTAAAATCGGCTAATAGCTCAACTCAATATAATATATATATCGGCTAATAGCTAATAACTCAATTTTTCACATTGATGGATTTGTGTAAATTCTGCACTATCCGACCAATTTAAATAGCCGACAAGTGGAAGAAGCTGCATTACGAAATTTCTTTACTTATGATTATATAATACCTTGACCTAGATAAACATCATGGGCCGAAAATAGAGGTGATATCTGAGGGTGCTTTTATAGGCTGGTCGGGGAGAAACAACTATGGTTGGAATCACCACAGTGGTGATGTTCCACACACGGGGAAAAAACTTCGTGCATGGGACCCGAAGTTGAGGTACTATGGATCTCTGAAGTTTTCGGATTACGCATCCAGGAACTCGAGGGCCAACTGCCGAAGTTCGGGTCAGACGTCTGAAGTACCTAGGTATGTACCAGATACCTCAGATGCGTGACCCGAACCCTTCGGTATGTACCTAAGTACTTGAGGTGTCTGACCCGAACTTCGGCAGCTGGACCTCAAGTTTTCGGATGCGAGATCCGAAAACTTCAGCGATCCATATGACCTCAACTTCGGGTCCCATGCACGAAGTTTTTTTCTTTGTGAAGAGCGTTTAATTAACAGTAGCCATGATATGAACCTTAATTATTATGGTATTATCAATGGTTATGACTGTTTTGACTTAAAAGCTCATATGCACTCCATGGAGCACCATTTTTTCTAAAAAAAAATTTATACTTGATTCCTATCCTATTTTTCGGGGGAAATCAAGGGAATTTGGCACTGAATATAGGGGGAGAAAATAAGGGATAACACGATGGAAAATAAACAAGAGACGAACGTGTAATTACCGTTAATCAATCCTCCGATTAATTAGTTTCCATGGCGCGAGCCGATAAACAAGTCATTTATATCCCTTACTGTAGTGGTATAAACAAAATTACTCTGTCATCGAGATAATTTACGAATGCGTATTTTTGTCACGCGTTCAGTTCGGTGAGTTTCGGCGCGATGGAGCTCTGGTCTAATTTCGATGATAGCTCGTCCGGAAAGAGGAACTATCGTTCACATGTAGAATTAGTTTTTTTTAAAAAAAAACCGAAGTGTAGAAGAAATAGACGAATACATAAAAAATGAATTATGAAATCGAAAACAATTTAATGGTCGCTATTCATCTCTCACTGATTTCAAGGTGAAAATCAACTCTTTCGATCATTGTAGACCTCAAAATCACCCTTAAAAAATAATAAACATTCTTGACTGATAGAAGGGAGGGTTGGACCTAGACTTGACTTAATTTTTAAGCGGGACTTCAACACTGCAAGGAATATATACCTGACGGGAGAAGAAAAGGGTCAAAAATCTAAAAAACCGCTTGACGTCTTCCATGGACAGTCCCATACCATTCAAAAATGACTTAGAATGGATAATTTGCGCAGGTGTCTGAAATTTGATGAATTTCGTGTTTAATTGCAAACTGCTGCGTCCCAATCCCATAAGAAGCCATGGAAACCGACTATTCTCGTCCTAAACTAATTGTTGCTCCTAGTGTATTACGGAACTTTTTATTGGTGTAGCATAGGATCCCCTTATCTATAGTTCTAGATCGTTGGTTTGAATGGGAACTACCGCCAGATGACAGTGAATTTTTCTCTTTTAATGAATCTATTTTCATACCATTCCCCGTATCAGAAAAATGATAAGCGAAACCAACTCGAGAGGCACTTCTCAGACGAAGCAGCACACTATTTACGGGCAAATTCTCCATGTTCGGTGATTTCAAAACGCAAGCTTTAAGTCCAGCCCCTTAAAATGCAATTTTGCGTTGAGTCCGAGGGTTGGGCAACCCTCGCCGCTAACATGATACCTCTGGATTAAACCGTCTGGAGATTTCATGTGACATCACGACGCGACGCTGTCTCCTCAGACCGCGAAGCTCGAGCGTTCACCGCAGAGCGACGACGGTCCAGCCGTGGATTCGCGGATGTCTCGATTTCAGACAATACCCTTAAACCTCATCTCATGGTCTGCCGCGTTCGACGATCTGGGGGGAGCGGGGGAGGGGGTCGCGCCCCGCCGTCGCGTCATTTGGACGGTCAACGAACGCTAATAATGACGGAGTGCCCATCGCGCGAATCCCCGACGCATGTCAACGATGACGACGAGATACCTTTTGTTCATCTCGTACATGTTCCCGTCGTTGCCTAACCGAGGCGGATCTACCTAGGTCCAAGTCTGCCGTGCTGAGGAGGAACGCCGTATGTACATTCGGGAGTTGCCAAATTGCCTCCGATAAAACGTTTATTTTCGGGAAGAGTTGAGGCCCCTAGTTCCAAACCCGGCAATCTCCATTGCCCTGTCTAAAATCTGTGCAATCATATATATTAATTTTCTTTGAGGGAAAATCAAAACGTCCAGCTGTTTTTAAAATTGTCCAAATTTTCTGGTTTTATGACAGAAAATTCAGGAGAAAACCTAAACACGTAGGTTCTCCTGTTCTTTCACTTTAAATATTATAATGATCGCACAATTTAAGACAGGACAATGGAGATTATCGCTCTTGGAACTAGAGGCCTCAGTTATGAATATGTTCACTTGAAATTTCTAATTAATGAATACCTAATAGCGAATGAAATTTTCGGGAAAATTGGAGAGAAAATATTCACAGATGTTCCTGAAAACTCGCATTTTATCAAAAGAAATTTGGCAACGTCTGATTGCTCATATAGGGCGTTCTTCCTTAGTATAGCAGAACTCAGTGCTCGATGCTGTATACACGGAAGATTCTCACGTTGCAACGCTGCTTTCCCCGCAGGAAATGAGGCTATTGTGCGGTTGTGCAGGTCGATATATGCATGGTTTTAGTCATTCGTATTCCTGCGTTTGGTCCCGTTTCATCTCCCTAACTCCAGGTCTTAAACTTACGACTAAGAGGATTCTTCCGGGTTCCAGTAAGAGCACGACAAATTTCCATTTTGAGTGCTAGGATTCACTGCAATAAAAATAGATGAGAAAAATGGAAACAGGGCGTTCTCAGCAATATTCTTCGGTCATTTTCCTTTCTTCTTGCGACTCTTTGCTGGTCCCACTAAAAATGGAGAAATGGAAATCAAGGAAGAAGATTTTCATGTTTTCACCTCTCTTAGGCTGCTGCACTGAAACTTTAGCTCCGTTATGAGGAAAAGGGGACGAATACAGAAAAAATATCTGTTAGAATGATTTTCCTAGTAAAATCTGCTGGTTAAATCGAGTTTACACTATTTAAATTACCTCAGAAATTAATCTGCACTTTGCCAACTGGAAACAATCAACTGTCACTAAAACGAGTAAAACGATACAAATATTATTTGACTTTCTTCATTCATACAGAAGACTCGCGATAGTATGAAGTATGTGGATCAGCTTACGGGAATGCGACTTGACGGGGATCAACGCGTAGGATCTGTTAATGCCTAATCGCCAAATGGAAGGGGAATCACGCTCTTCATGATTCTCGTTCACGTTCTGAGGAAAAGGGCTTCGCTCGCCCTTTCATTTCGACGGCAAAAACAGCTACCACGCAATGTTAGATGGTCGACTAAATATTGAAATAAACAGTGCGTCTTCTTTTTCCAGAGAGCTATAGCCGAGACGTCTTAAGCAGCCCGTACTGTGGCTAACATCGAGGGACACCTGGTTTATTTTGACATGTTAACGTTGTTCTTCAATTGTTTCGAGAAGCGGGGCAATTGGGAAAGTCTAGGATGCGATGAATGAATGAAATTTTTCCGGGAGGGATTACCATTTTTGCAGATGTATCGGTGCTATGATGATCCAAGTTACGAGAAAAATATTCACTTGTTCTTATAAAATTGTATTTGCAGTACTCCACACAGCTTGATTGAATAACTCCAAAAAGGATATTCAAAATTTCATTTTGGGGAAAGGAATTGGAAGATTTACCTAAGCATAAAACTCAAAAATTTCAACAAGGGCTACGATGAAAATTCTTCTTGATAGTCCACTAAGGGATCCATCAGTCAGAATCAAGTCGCAAAATCAGCAGAGACATAATTTCTAGGAAATGCCGCACGTTTTAATAGAATTTTTCCTTCCTCCCTCAGATGCGGACAGTTTTTACGATCTGGATAGCACGCATATAGCGGAGGAGGAAAAAAAAGCTTTACTGGTGACCAAGACACCTCAACGAGGTCTCCTAATTCGAAAAACTCACTTAATGTTTCCAATTAAGGTGCATCAGGTGTAGCGACCTGCATTGATAACCAAACAGCGTTGCGGCATAGTGCACAAGTATGCACCTCCCCGCTAAACTCACAGCGTGGATCGCGCAAATTTTATACGAAATTTAGCAAGCGCGTCACCAAGGGACTTTGAAAGACGCGTTGTCGACCCAATAACGAACGGATAGCGGTGAGCCAGAGCACCCAACCCGAGTTTTAACATGAGCCGTCGTTACTATCCGCTACAGCACGGTTCATGGCTCATCATGGAATGTTACTTCCGAGGGCTCTTGGGCAGAATTCGAGTGATGCGCGAAATGCCGGCGCGTTGAAATTGGCGGCGGGGCATGTGCCGAAAATGGAGATGTCGCGCCAAGAACGCGCGGCATGTCGATCGCGGACCGTGCCAATGCGGAGATCCCGACCCGAAATGCCGCCGGAGGTTGTTAATGTCGTGACAGTTGGCGGATTTGACCGGTGGCCACTTGGCCAGCCGGTTCGCGGTTTCGGCGCTTCGGCCCTCGATGGAACTCGCTGATCTTATCAGACGCCGCACTTAAACCCAAGTTCGGATTCGCCCATCTCCGACCGCAACATGTGTATCATCGTATTAGTTACTTTTTTCTCTATCGCCGCAATGTTGCCAACAGAAGTTCTTGTAATTAGCATCTACGGGGGAGCTCTTGCGCATGTGCGGGAAGGGTTCGAAAGAGGCATACCAGAGAAAAGTCGCTGAATCATATGCCCAAATTCCCTGAATTTCTTTGACTGTTCTGAAAGACAATTTCTGACAAATTTGGATCGAAGTACTCAACTTTGTGTCCGTCCCGTACTTTTGCCGAGGGGAGACGGGAACCTGGGAGAACGTCTGGTGAACCCCTTTCATGGAGGGTATGATGAGGAGAGAGGACATGATAAGTAGGGAGGTCGGCCACGTCGGAGTATGGAAACGTTCTCAGAACCCCCTGCAAAATTCTCAGTTTTTTTCTCACAATCCAGGGCTCCCTAAACTTTTCCAGGTTTTCTCCCACCCTCCTGTGAGTCTCATTTTCCCATGAGACGACATAAAGTCACCGTCTGAGTTACCAATATTCGAGTCCCCTCAAACTGTATAGTATGTCTTATTTCCAAACACCTCGATTAAAATATAGATAACTCTTGATTCGTTTTCGATATTATCATAATCACCATCCTCGAAACGAACACGTTTCCCTTCTGGTATGATATGTAGCTATTCGGCATCTTACTTGAGCATATCTCCCGATTTGGCAAACCTGAATTCCCATCATCAATCCCTCAAACTGACGGTATCGACCGGAGGCAGTCATTTCCATACATCTGGGCACATGATGGGTCGCAGGTCCATTCGTCAAAGCGACGCTGGGCACCGGGTCCGTATTAGCATGGAAATGTCTCAATCATCGCTCAATCGAATTGGCCCGATCACGAGTTAGTTAGCGTCCGTTCTCACTCCGCGGGTGAGTGTCCGTTCGCCTGCTTTATCGCCTCATTTCACCACTACTGCCGTGCTAAGGAAAAACGCCGTATGAACATACGAGAGTTGCCAAATTTCCTCGAATAAAACATATGGTTTTGAGGAAAGTCATGCGTATTTTTTCTTAAAACTTTCAGATAATTAGATTGAATTGTGAACAGTATTTTCGGGAAAATTTGACGAAAAATGTTCAAAATTTTCCCAGGAAATTCGGTTTTTATTGAAGGAAATATGGCGACGCCTGAAGGCTCATACGGCGTTTTTCCTCAGCACGGCAGACTATCGGAGGCCCAATCCACAGGAGACATTGTCTATCGTCTTGTCTCGTCTCGATTGGCAGTCTCGTTTGATTCGTTTTTAAAAGTACCATAAGTTACCTTTACGTCTCATCAGGAGACGTAAATTGCTGGGGCTCTTTTCGTATGTGACGTGCCACGCTGGAATAATTTTAAAACGATTTAGATTATTAGAGAGAAAATTGAGAGTGAATCAAGAGCATAGGGAAGTGTACTTTCACACACTAAGTAAAGGGATTCACGAGGTTGATTTAAATTACATTCAGCCTTAATAGGGATGAACGTGGTGTATTCAGGTTTACATGTGACGATTACTCGCGATGATGGGCTTCAAAATGCTTCGGTGAGACTGATTTTATTTTTGAGGAACTATCTACAGGGTGTCTAGTTTTTTTCCATTTTGGGAAATCTTGATGAAACCCTGATTTTTCCTGATTTCTGACTGCTAAATCCTGATTTCACAATTTTTCCAAATCCTGATCAAATCCTGATTTTTTGCGGAGAAAAATTCAAATTTCTGCATAAGCGTATGCGAAAGCAAGAAAAATCCGATCGGACAGCCGACTTTTCTCAAATCCTGATTTTACGACCTATTTTTCCTTAAATCCTGATGAAATCGGGATTAAATCCTGACTGACCTCAAATCCTGATGGAATCGGGGAAATCGGGATAATCCTGATGCTAGATACCCTGTATCAGTTCAAATAGACCGAAATATTTCTTGAAACAAATGAACTGGCCTCGCCGACACAGATTTATTGGTTGTGACTGAACTTAGTCTTGGTTTTCAGTAACACGATCAGATACTCTCCATATAGGCAGGAGAGTCTACAGTCACGTGAAGGTAATCCAAAGCTAAAATCATGCTGTTCTTGTTTATAAGACCGTGAGAGTAACGCATACGCGTGCGAGTGAGGCTTCGCGCCTCAGGAGGCTGGACTGTGGAGCGGTCGAGGGGCGTACCTTCTTGGTGCTGTTTTAAACACATAGTCTCAACCATTGGCCTTCTAAATAAACCGTACTTTTTCCACGTGTACGTGCGTTTCACTCCACCCGCTTTACATACATCTTGGGTT
The DNA here is from genome assembly GCF_001854935.1 of Bemisia tabaci. Taxonomy (NCBI): domain Eukaryota; kingdom Metazoa; phylum Arthropoda; class Insecta; order Hemiptera; family Aleyrodidae; genus Bemisia; species Bemisia tabaci. The sequence continues at coordinate 2,299,416 of NW_017548020.1, forward strand.
CTAACTGCGCACTATAATTTTTGAGAAAGGCTGAAGACGGTTCTTAAAAACTGAGCAAAAGTTTCTAATCAATAAAATCGAGGACTTTCAAGACCGTACTGGCAAAATTTGGAGGTATCAAATAATGACTTAAAAATGGAAATTTCTTCTTCCGGTGCCTTTGCTTCATCCTATCGACCCAAAGCGGCAAATTTATTACGTGCAGACACCATTCGACATTTCGGAAGTTTCCATCGCCGAGGAGAAAAAGGACCGAGCGGAAGTCGGAGCTGCTGGCAGTGGCGATAATCGATTATCGATACTATCCCATTCGACGCTATGGTAAAGAATCGATTATTATGGTGTTCGTTGCGGACGCCCTGAAATCGATATTTTTTCATAGGTTTGAACGGCATATCAATCGATACATCGCAAAGCACGCCACGCCACTGGCTGCCGGGCTCCTAAGGGGGAATTTTCAGTTTCGAACTTTATGGTAATTCGCGGAACCTCAAAATCCTTGTCAATGACTCCGAGGTAAGTGCGAACCGGGTGAAAGCGCGTAGGAACCGGAACTTGATGGTCCCTCGGAGTGGGAGTGTTGGCCCGGTGAAATCCCTGCGGGAAAATATAGAAGATGAATTATTGGACGCCTCTCGTCTCGGCGGGGGAGCGGATCCGTTGAATTTACCATTCCATGGTTACGTATGCAGTGCCGGGCTCCCATTCCGACCCAGTCGGCGTTCACTTTAATTTCCGTTTCCTCGACTCGTTCAAATGACAGCGTTTTTGATTCGGCCTCACGTAGGCTAACGACTCTTGATCCCGGGATGGATTTTGTACTGAGCGTATTTATTCGTCGATTTCAGAGGAGGCATCGAAAGACAATCGGTTGTTATTATATAGAGGTTTTAAGTGTGTACACCTCGTACACCACAAAACCCCGGGTCTAATTTATCTTAACACCGGTGCAAATTAACACTAGCCCAAATGCTTATCTGATTAGTATTCAGGTAGTGTGACAAAAACTCTGAGTTGTGTTGATTAGCTAACTCTGAGTCAGTAGGAACATCATTGACATCCGAAGTTCAGCTGTACAGGATGACACGAGCGGATCCAGATTACTAATCAGACTTCATTCGCCTTTTGTCAATTGTCAAAGTCTGAAGGTGAGATTCAAGTGCTATAACCAAATGTGAATATTAGTGTCTTCATTGGATAGGATAACGAGTAATAATAAGGTAATGACCAGAAGTCGTGTAACCTTTATTTTGGTAAATATTATTGTTATATTGTTATATGAGAGACTTGGAGGACAAGTCGCATAAAGGCAGCCTTTAAACAAATTGAGGTAATAATGATTTCAAGTAAAACTGGTTTTAATGCATATTCTGGGAAAAATTCGCTTCCAAATACCAATTTTTAAGCATCAAATAGTCAGTTTGAACTTCCTTTCATCCATAAGGATCCATGTAATTTCAAAACTTAAAACACGTACTTCTCGAGATAGCAAAAACTGCACTTATATACGCCTTGTCCTCCAAGCCCCTCATATATTATTTTTGTAAAGTTTTTTTATAAATATTATGAAACAATACGTATAATGTGTCCCATATTGCACAGCCCTCCCACCCAACACCCTTTTATCTTGAAGAACCAATGCATATATATTGTAAAGTAAATATTGTAATTTCTGTGTAAAGAATAAGGTCAATAAATTACAAACATTAAAAAAATTGGATTTTGAAATAAAACGAGTTGACTGATGAATATTGGGTTGAGTACCTCGCCGGGTAAGTTTTTGCAAGTTATTTGAAGACTTTTGAACCAATTTCTCAACTTTTTGATGGCCATGCAGTCATCATAAGGCGAATTTGAGCGTTGACTTCGGAAAATAACTTTTACACTAAAGAAAAGATAGCGGTGAAAGGCCTCTATGATAGACTGTAACAGAGTACAAGTACGTACTATGTTATATACGTAAAATGTAGAATAACATCACTAATGCAGTGGGTAAATGACCATTTCAAGAGGTGAGCAATCAAGTACTCAGTGACCACACCCCAACGAGAGGAAGGGCAATTGAGGTGAGGCCAATTAATTATCGGAAGCTCATCACTCAAATTGGCTCTGCAGCTGCAAATCAAAGTTGTACATTGGTGCCAGATTTAGTACGGAGCCGTACTCAAATGAAAAAGAATCAGAGCGATTTCATAAGGGTGAATAAAACACGCATTCTATTATTGTGGAAAAAGGTTGTAGAATTAGGGGTACAAGGACACTATTCCTACACTGATCAAAATATTTGCGTTCTTGTGTTATTTTTGTTTAGTATAGGAAGTAAAACACAAACTGACACAAATTTTGTGTTGATTTTTATATATTTTGCGGTGAATTTAGCGCAGAAAACAATGGAGGGACTGGTAAACTGCATTCCTCCGATTGCGACGTTGGTATACGACACTCTTTATATATTGAATTTATTCAAGAAAACCAGCTGGCATTTTTCCTTGAAATTGCCACCAAAGGCAACGGTTATTTTGCGTTTTACTTCCACTTAGGGTCGCCACAGAATTTAGAAAATGAATTCTCTGACATATCCCTGATACATTCTGGTGAAATTCCTTGACAATTAAGGATATGCTAGTGCTTCCAAAGGCATGATTTGAAATAGTTTTCAGGCAGAATTTTTTGTTTAAACGTCAAACCGTTTCAGAGAAGAAATAAAGGTGACTTAACAATTTTTCCCTGACATGTCCTATAGTTTTTCCGGCATTCCCTGACCGTGGCAACCCGGTCCCTTATTAACCAAATTTTTGTGTTGAAATTTCTCTCTGTGTAGGGATATGCAGATATCCGATCGATTTGAAGATTTTGTGAATGGTGATAGTAAAGCGAAGAGAGTTATTGGGAAAATGAATAAATTCGCAACCCTGAGTTTTCTAGACGTTAAGTAAGACACTAAGCCGCGTGAAGACCTCCGTTAGTACTGACACCGCGTTGCCGACAAAAAGTAGTAATACCAGTATTCGCGCCTTACGAGTGGCTTCAACCAGTAATTTTCTCACAACCAACGTCTCATTTATGACGTTCGGCCCACGTCTAGTTTCTCTGGCATGGACTCCATCGCTACACTGCTATTTGTAAGGGCATGCCGCTGAAAATGTATAAGCATTTATGCCACTTCATCTCCTTGGGAAACGAATACGGTAAGTTTACGGATTGTGGTGTGCCACATGAATAAGTAGAGTGCCAATTGCTGCGCGTCTAGAGCTGAATAGATTCAAGTCTTACTCCTCGGACGTTGTTTGATTTTGATTTACGTTGTGGACAATGGCAGATCCAGCAAATTGGTAACATAGTCTTTTCTCCATTTAAATCTATGGAAATCTATCGAATCTTGGAGGGGCCAAATGCTCCGAAAAGAATCGATTATTTAGTATAGGTTTAAATGGAGGCAATCCGGTGTTGCCAAATTGCTAGATCCGCCTCTGGGAGGGTTGTAAATGAGTCAACCAACTCAGCAGCACTCCAAGTGACAAATTTCATTTGTGTAACTTTAAACATAAAAGACGCGAATCCAGAAGTTTCGGGATCAGTAACGCGCCGTTAAGTATTACTCCAACGAAAAATCAATTAAAAAGAAATATACGGGGGACTTAATACGAAAATTTTTCATTTCCCGAACTCTTAATAAGATGATTGTCTTCCCTTTGCCACTGCTATAGACAAATTAAACACCTAATATAGTAAAATGGAGAAAACGTGGTTGGTTGTCAATTACATTCATTCGGAGGTGCCTAGACAAAATAAAGTCTTCAACACCTTGAAAAAAAAAAATCGATACAGGCTATATTTTAGCGTGTCTGATCGTATGATTTTTTGGTTTTTTTTTCATGAAATTAACAAAAAAAATCACACCTTCAAAATTTTAAAGTAATGATGAAGAAATATGAGTAATCGGCGCGAAACATTTCGGGAATATGTAAGAGGAACTTTAATAAGAATAAAAAAAATAGTAAGAAGGAAAGGGTGGAGTAAAATCAAATATTGATGAGAAGCTAACAATAAGTCGAGAAAGCAGCACTGCATGCATCAATTTTTGAAGGCAACTAATGGAGTCGAGGCTAAAAATACGGGAGGAAGCCTCCGTCCATCCGGAAAACCAATTACGTCACAATCCATCGACGTGACGTGACACAGGTGCATCGACTGCGGCGCATAAACGACACAAGACACTCAAATCATACTTATTAGGCGGCCGAGAGCGGATTAAAAGTGCGATGGGGCGGATGATTCGCGAAAGGAACGCTTAGCTCCACGCAGTGGTCAACGAACACACCTCGCGAGGCCTCCACCTATCACCCTTTCACCATGAATAATTCAGCATGCTCGCGTTTGGCTCACAGATATTTTCTTTCGACTGACTCGGCGCTTTTTCGGCTGTTCCGACTTGAATTTTCGCGTCCTCCAGCCCCGACCCTTCGCATGTCTCCGCAAGCCCGGGGGAAGAGTCTGGAGGACCAAGTAAGGTTGCCGAGTTGCCCCTAAATGCACTTAAGGGTTATATCGACATACCATCCGCATTTCGGGCTCAGAGGCCGAAAGTTCCGGGCGTAGAACCCCGAGTAGTCGAAGCTACGGCTCCAGCACCCGGAACAGACGGTAAGTCTATACAGCCCGTAACTTTTTTATCTGTGTGGACTTCCTCACAAAAGACGTCAATGTGGCCCTTGGATAAAGCATAAGAAGAAACCGACCGAAATAAACAGATATAAACCGTCATAAAGTTAGAAAAATGGATTAGGAGTAATTTGGAACTCGAATATGTTTGCATCTTCTCCGGCTCAAACTTTTAAGTCGAGAAGAAACACTTTGAATATTAAATAATTAGTTAAACTTATTGTTAGTCTAAAAATGGAATATCATGCATGACTATTTAAACCCTATTTTTCTCGCGTCAGATCACGCGAGTGTGAATCAGTTCCTTTCGATTGAATTCGGTCAAAACTAGAATGTATGTAACAAGACAGAAAACTTCAATTTTAACACATTTCTTGGAAATTATTTCTCTTCATAAGATACTGATCCATTTATTTTGATTAGGACTGTTTCCTTCTTCAATCTTCCCTGGCAAAACGGGTTTTCTATACTTCCTGGATAAAGTTTGAGCCTCAGTACTGCAAAAACAATAAAAAAAAGTAACGATGGTATCTCTCCTCTTTGTATCCATGCCTTTAAGTCATGATTATCTCACATCGTTAAATGAATATTTTTCTCCGAAGGGAGGTATTTCCGTGAAATGTTGGGGCCACCGACCACCGTCTAATCATGTTTGCTGATTGTTCCAATTCGTATTCGACTTCATCCTGGAGGCCAGCCGCCAGCAGCATTAGGAGATTCCGCTGCCCACTTGAAAAGATTACATTCGAGTTTTCCTTTGCCCGTTTTGTTGTCCTCTTTGATGGACTTAATTTGCAATTTCAGTAAATTACATCTACCTGACGACCTCCTCCCCTTCTCTTTCAACCAGAACACGAGAAAACTGAGTATGAATTACAATTTCTCCGAAGGTTCTGCGATTAGAAACTTTGACAGAAATGAATTTTTGCATCAAAAAGACTGCGAATATTGATAAAATATAGCGTTATTACAGAACGGACATACCAAGCAGGGATTTCTGCAGATCAGCACAAAGAGCGAATATATTTTCCATCTGACAAGAATGCCCAGCTCTCTTCGTTGGGAGGGTTCTGTAAATTGTTCTTCTCTCGCTAGACCAAACCCAGGGCCCCCTCGAAAATGCAGAGGTGTAATTTAGAGACTTTTGTTTTTGAGGGCTCCCTCTTTGCGTCGGCTCTTTATATGTTTCCTTTGCTGATGTTACAAGAATAAATTGATGGTTTTGGATTCGGGGGACCTTTGTCTCGAGCAGTCGCTCGCGGCAAATTTTCTATCCAATCCGCATCTTTGAATACTACTTTCAATACGTTTAGATGAGAAAAACTTTACGCCAAATGTCGCACATTTTTTTGGAAAGTTGTTCTAAGTCATGGCGCATTGGGAAATTTTTGCATGAAATCTGCCGAAACTCTCTTATCTCATCCACAAGACGCCTAGAGGATAAAGTTGCTTAAGTGACGAGGAAATATTTACCTCACATTAAGAAAAGAATTAAAATGAAATACACATAGAGCTCAGTTTTAATGATTCAAATTAGTCATCAAGTCAAATTAATTGAAGTCAACAATCGAATTTTTACGAGCGGAAGCTCTGAGCTCAGGATCATGAAAAATCAATAATCCTCCATTTTTAACTTGAATGTGAACATTTTTAAGGGGACCACCGCGCTTCAAGTGAAATTTTGAAGGTTGACACGTTATTTTAAACTCTGTCCGGTGGTCCACCAGGATATCTAACTGAAAATCTCTCCGAATGCAGAGATTTCTTATGAGAGCCTCAGTAAAAACTACAAAGGTCACGTTCGCATCAACTTTCATCCGAGCAGATATGAAACTTGAACCAAAATATCAACGAGACATTAACCTTGGACGTTATTCGACGTAAAAATTAAAGTGCTTAAGCAAGTCGGTCCTTTATATTTCTTGGTATTCTTCAGTTGTTCTGCTGCTGTAATAAAGCTTACTTGAGTACTATCTCGATTCTTAGAGCTCAGCAAAAACGAAGGAAAATGTAAGAGGTATCAAGTCTAGCCCTCCTCAGATGAGATGAGTAAAAAACTCCGAGACGATGCTGATTGAAGAATCTACCTTTTCTGCGTACCTGCGAGGAGATATTACAGTTCCCTTTTTGTCTCTTATCGTGGAGAACGGGAGACTCGAGAAGATTGAAAGGGTAGAAACAGGGACAAATGCGGATGAAGAATGAATGTTGCGGTTCCACGGGCAAGGATGGATGGCTCGGAAAAGAAATTAAAGCTTGTCATCCTTTGCGTAAATATCTTGACACGTTGAATGGAACACTCAACCAGCAAGACTGGAGTATTAAGCCAGCCGCTGGGTTGCTGAGTCGAGCAAAGAAATTCGACTGATTCTAGATTGTTGGTCTCACATAAAAGCATGGTGTCCAGAATTTTTGGCCGTGTGCTTTCCTGAAGTATTCCTAATTTCCGCGGAAAAATATTTCGATGAAAAGCCGGGATTTCTTTTCATTTTCCTCAAAAGCCTTTCGGAAAAACAAGATTCTCTCAGAATTCTGGGGAACAAAATCAGGCAACAAGGACCACAAGTTTCGGAAATTTTTTTGTTTACGGCGCAGAAAGAGAGGAATCCCTGGTATTTAGTACGAATTCCCCGATTTTCCCGGATATTTTTTATCTCGTGGTAAATTCCAGTATTTCCAATACTTTCCAGTATTTAGGTAGTTTTTAAAAGTTTAGAAATCGGTCATGGCGCCTAAAAGATGGTTCTGCGCAAATGTGACCCCTAGAAATTGTCCCCCCCACCCCCCCTCACATAAAAATTCTAATTTTTCACATGGATGATTTTTCGAAATTCTCCTCAAGTTACAGCTACTGGTTCTAAATAAATCATCTAGCGTCTAACTTTTCACTAAATGCGCCGTGAGACATGGGCGAAAAGTCAATTTGGTCCCTAAAAAATCTTCCATGGTCCCTAAAAAATCTTCTATGGCCCCTAAAAATCGAGCTTGATGCTCCACATGGCTCCTGAGACTCAAAGGTGAATTTCGAACTTTGGCCCCTTACAGAAACGACTCCTTCGTTTATTTTTGACCTGCTATGAGTATTCAACATTGAAACATGCAACCGACCGACTCGGGAGTTCTTTCGACTCCATGTGAGACAACTTGACAAGAGTGCTGAGCATCGTGGGTGAATATGAGGGGGGTGAAAGGGGGTGGGGGACAGCGGAGAAATGCCGACTGAAATGGTGCCTCGAGGGCATCTCGACTATTTTCAAGGTCGAGCTTGATCCCTCTGTTGCGGCTTTTTTCGTTGCTGCAAAGCTGCCAATTCAATCCATCATACAATGCATTAGAGCAGACAGGGATTAGACGAAGACCCCGCGGGGTGGAGAGGGACGGGTGCGGAGGGGTGAAAGCCATTTCGCGGTTAAAAGCGCGTTCGGCAAGTCGGTTCGCATGCGAGCGGCGATTTTTTCCGGAGATAGGATCTGCGGCTTCGGTAGACGCAGCGTCGCCAAGACAGTGCGATTTAGTCGGGGATCGTTGAACTCACTGCCGATTCATGATCGCGATGAGAAAGGAGAGAATAATGGGAGAAGCAAAAGTTAATGTCCAAGTTCCAACGTTTTTCTTCACAGGAAAAGGCCACCCACGACTAGTGAAGAGAGGACAACTTGCTGAAGGATCGTATCAGCAATTTTGTGTCTTTAGCGAGTAAATTTTATACTTCTGGAAACTGAAGGGCCGGCCATAAATTGCACTGGAAAAAAAAAAAAAAAAAAAAAAAAAAAAAAAAAACACATTGGATCTAGAGTCCAGACTCTTGAAAACATTGTCAAGAAAAAATACTCTTGATTCAATCGGATTTTTGCTTGAATCAAAACGAAATCCGCTTAAATTAAGAGGCTTGGTTCTTGATTTAAGCTAGATTCTGATTGAATCAGGAGTACTTTTTCTTGTCGATGTTTTTAAGAATCTGGACTCTAGATCCAATGTGTTTTTTTCCAGTGTACGTAGCGCACTTTTTCGTGATTTTTGATCCCCTTCCCCATTCCTCCCTCTTGTAACGCTTTTGTGGTGTAGGTCCCTGTTGTTTAACAAATAAAACAGAGACTTCAGTCCAAGAGCGCACCAAAAATTTGCGCTTTGGGATTGTACTATCAGTGGCCTCCATGTTCGGAAATGTGCGCTTTTCGACCGTCTTTTTTGCGCAAGTGCGCTTTTGGATTCTAGTGAAAAAAAAATTTCAAGAATTCGTTTGTAAGTATTTTGATTTCGAAGGATGAGGGAGAAAATTTTTCTATTGAGGGTCATTTCACCGTTCTCAAGTGGGTAACTTGAAAAGGATGATTGTTTTACTTGTTCGGTCACATTTGTAGGTGAGGCTTACGTTATACGCCTAAGTGTGATTCATAATTAAATTCACTCATCCCACGCTTGTGAGACCGCGAAGAAAAGTAAGATGTCCGAGTACTCCAACAGGTTTTACCTCGTTTTACACAAAAAATTATGCACGTGTAAAGCATTAAAGCGATGAGGAGTTTTAATGTTATTCAGGCAGTCGCAGGGTTTTGAGAACATTTCACATGTCACCAGAGCTGCCATCAAAAAGCAATCCAAGACAAGGTCTTTTCTCTTCTTGTTCTTTCCTTCCCTCTCCCTGTACAAGATGTAAAGTTCTTCGCCACGTTCGAACTAGAGGCTTCAAAGAGACTCACCAATTGCACCGATGACCAATAAGAAGACCGGAAAAGGCATCGATGAGTCTCTTTGAGAGTCCCAGCTTGTGCGTGGAAAGGAGCCATTTCAACCTCCAACCAACGGCTACTTTTTATCCGATGGATTCAAAACAAGCTCATCTCGCTTGCTCTTACTTGCTATACTTTGAAAAACGCAGCAGTGGCGAGGCGCGATGATCGATTATCGATAATTCCCCATTTGAAACTGAAGTAAAGAATCGATTATTAAGGTTTTTGTTGCGATCACCTTGTTTATCGATCCTTTTCCGTAGGTTTAAATATCAGATCAATCGATATGTCGCAAACCACGCTGAGCTAGAGTACCTGTATAGCGAGAGTATGGACAGATGTGAAACTCCGAAAATCCATCAGGCCTTCACCGATGCCTTCGCAAATAAAGTTAGGGCTCAGAAATGCAGCCAACCTATGAATTTCGAATGTCTAGAGCGATTTACAAATACAATTGTTACGAACCGTCGTTTATAAAGCATGTATTTGGCTTACTTTTTGCATAAGTTTACTTATTTTTGCGAAAGAACGCTCATTTATGTACATTCTTGGACATCTTAGTTAGAATTGAAATCTGTAGGCTGGCAGTGAAATTTTGTGTGTTAGAAGTTGCTCAGAAGAAAGGCTGCACTTTTGGCCTTAAGCCCTCCATCGAGCGATCTGTCCATACTCTCGCTATACTGGTACTCTACGCTGAGCCACTGAAATACGAATAAAAATCCGGCGAGAGTGCTTTTGAAGAATGTTACAGTAATATGGAAATTAAGAAATTAAGAGAGAACATTGGATTATCACGTTGAGACAGGATCGTGACCGGTTGATGAGTGACATGACAGCGAACAGTTCTGTTCATCGATGCAGAAGGCGGTGCAAATTGGCAGACCAAAGAGCCGAGTTCGTGATCGTTGACTCGGAGAATTTGAGGAGGAACTCTCAGGACCAAAAATTTGCGGCACGCGGTAATCCGCCGCGGAGGCTTTTCGGGAATTCCACGCGGACATCTTAAAGAAGCCTAATCGATAAAAAAAAATGTGAGCAAATACCATGGCCAAACTAAGCAGAGGTTCGATACTGGATTCGCTGATTTCATCAGGGATAGTCTATCGGATCTCTTCACTGTTTCATAAATCAAACGCACTTTGAGATGGAAAATGATGGACTTGAAGAACCGCAGACAAACTGAGTAGCCATCTATCTGGCTGCGGAATTACTCGAACATGTAGCAGTTCTGGCGTATCTGTTTTCATTGAAAATTTTTCAGCAGTTTCAGAAAAAACCCCTTGATGACCCAGAAGTCACAGTATTTTCAAAATTGGGGAAGCGACTGTCCTTCCGACTTCATCAAACTTTCCCCAGAAACTGACAGTGGAACGTGTTAAAAAAAAAAAAAATCCGTACCTATACTTTTTTTTTAGAAAATATCCTAAATCTTAAAAATCTATCGCTAACCCTAAAATCGTGTTTGCCCATTCGTTCGACGGATAGTTTAGAAAACTTTCTGAAATTCGTAAAAATGATTTTTTTGAGTTTAAATCGGCCAGTTGCGCTGGTGACAGAATCGTGTTTTGATGCCTGACTCTTGTAAATTAGCTGAAAATAAGGAGATCTGTCCAAACAGCAACTTTCTAAGTTGAATATTAACCGAGATGTCGTCCTTTGAAAAGTCGGGTTTTGGACGTCATCCACCGCGGTAGTGCATAACATGGTATGCACTACCGCGGTGGATGACGTCATAAATCGAGCTTTTCAAGGCGCGATATCTCGGTTAATATCAACGTAGTAAGTTGCTGATTGGACAGATCTTATTATTTTTAGTTCATCTGCAAGAATAGCGCACCAAAACATGATTCTGTCACCAGCGCAACTGACCCATTCTCCTGTATATTTTGCAACTCTTGTTCTAAGCATGCTTTTCAGACGGTCATGGGGTTATAGCTGGTATTACCTGGAAAGGTTGGACAAATTTTCGAAAGCTGCTTAAGTAAAACGGAGGATCGCGCAACAGTGTCGCAACTTAAAATGCCATTAACCCATTACGCGCTCAATAAGTCGGCGGAAATCTTCACGTTATGAAGTAACGTCTTCCACGTCGGAAAGAAGCTTAGAGTTTGTAATTTCGACGTAAGTTTTAATACACAGGAAATCCCAATCCATTATTGGAGAGAGCCGAACCAACTTCAGAACACCGCTTCTCTCTAATTTCAGATCCGAAGTTATGAACTCTTCAGCGCGGGCTGAAAGCGAAATTCACGATGAAAATGCACCTAGTTTTGCGCTGAGGTAATTTAATCTCAACGCTCTTTCTACGTGTATTTAAATTCCGGATACAAGCGTGTGCTTTTTCAGATTGGCAGTCAGACAATGTAACACACGAGTAACTTCGTGTTAAAAATTCATTTTTCATTCAATTTAATTCACGAAAAGGCAAAACCAACCTTTTCTCTGAATTAATCAATTGAGTGGATCGGAGTTGAGCGATTTGTTTTTACATACTTTTCACTCCTTACTAAACATAAAGGTAGCGAAACGAAAGTGTGTCTTAGTAAGAAATTTACTCCTGGGGGACTTCAATGAATGTTTCTTTATGTACAAGAAAAAATAATACTCGAAACATTTTGATTGACTCGACAACTTCTTTCCTTAAGAAAGTACAACTTTAGCGCATTTATTGAGCACCTTCGGGAAAAAGGTCCGGAAAAATGTCATTAATACCACGAACAATTTTGTTTTCTATAGCGCACTACTATATGAAAACGAATTCGGCATTTGACGAAAAATAATCGGTTTTAATCCCTGCTATTCCGTGCAATCAGCGTGCCGTAAAATCATATAAAATAACAATGATACGTTTAAGAAAAGGATATTGAAAATCGAGAGAAGCGACAAACATTGGGAATAAGCTCCATAAATATTTTCCCTCTCGGTGAAAATGTCTGTTAACATGAGCCCCTGTACTGAGGTGTCATTTTGCCGTTAAATGAATAGAAATAACCGATTCTGCGCCTGAAGTCCACTGAAAAATTAATCGGAAGGGCGAGTGTTTGCTGATTGCATCACACACGCACGTTCATTTACGACGTGATCCTCGGTTTCCTCTCTGCAATTACTATTCCCACCCATGGCGTTATGTCGTCATGTCGCCGGCTGACATTACTTCTCGACTCCAGCTGAGTTGGGGCCCAGGTGAGATTAACTCATTCATTTCTTTCTCGACCGCCAGCCCCTCTCAAGTTTTTTTTCCATTTCTGCAAGCTCTGTAATGGCTCATATACATCTTCCTTCGACGGAAGACTCACCGCGTCTGATGCGCAATCGCCCATTTCGTTCTTTTGAATGACTTTTCTTCCGCAGGCCGAATTGTGTAAACATCATGCAGCGCGATCTAAGAATCATTTATTTTCTGGGGAGTCTTGTTTGATAAGCCGTGCGGTGAGGACGCTCCGTAGTTAGACACGCTCCGTTATCATAGTTCTAATCTAGATAAGCTCAATGCTCTATAGTTGACAAGTTTGTGGTGTTTTAACCTAAAAATGTAAGCAGCTCTCCTGCACCGTGTGCCGCGCCATACGCGGCGAAAGTGAACTTGGCAACATGGACACTACAAGTGATGGTGATAAAGACGTTCAGGCTTCTACACCTGCCACGTCTACAGACTTAACAGCTAACCTAGAAGATGAAATCAATAAAACAATCAGCACTACTGTGAGTGTTGGACAAAATCCGATCGCTATTGAAAGGATTAACGCTCTTAAAAATGTTCTATGCAAAGTGCCTAAAGTGTTAAATATACTAGCCTCTGAAAAAACGAGAGCCGAACAAACAATTAATGACCTTAAAGTTGAGACTTCTATCCTCAGAAATGAGCTAGACCAAGTCAAAGCTTTCATTGAAATGAACTCTAATAAACAATGCACTAACCAAAATGTAAATTCAAACGTGTTGGTGAACCAAAATAACACCTTTGATAGCCAACCTAACCTAAATAAAAACAGTTTCGACCTTCTTAACGCGAACGATGCAGCATCGTCAGATCCCAACAGGCCGGCCACTTCTGAAAATGAAGTTCCAGCACCACCCAAGGTAAACCTCAACACAGATACCTCTTATCTGGTCAGACCTAGAAATAGGAAAAGACCAGCGATTAATCAAAACATCGCAGAAACGGAAAGGAGTACTCCGCAACAACCTGTAGCTACCCGATCTCCAACTAAAAAGAAGTCCAAAAATCTTAAACAATCAAAGATTTTTTCTCACTTTTCCAATTCTATCGTCAACCAAGGTTCTCAAAATCCTCAAACATCCAACTGTAATTTAAATGCCAATGCAGCTCTGCAAAAAATAGATGCGAAAACCACAGACAACCAGCAGAGTCAAGGTACATGCACAAATACAGATAAAATAGCAAACAATAATCAAAATAATGCTGAACAATCTGTACAGAAGAAAAAAAACGTCAGCCCACCTCCATTTAGGATTTCGGAAGTGAACAATATCAAGTCCATAATTTCACTAATTGACGCTATTCCCGAAAAAGGCGAAAACTTCAAGTTTAGCCTTAAATCCCTCAATAACAATGTCGTTAAAGTTTTTCCAGAGAACCAGGAAACCTGGGAAAAATGCGGCAAGACATTTCAAGAAGCTAACCTACAGTATGTCACCTATGAAAACAAGATAACTCGTCCCATAAAAGTAGTGGTGAGAGGACTTCACCAGTCAACCCCCGTCGAGGAAATAATCGATGATCTTAAGGACAAAGGATTCAAAGCGATTGGAGCAAGCAATGTGAAAATCGTGGAATGGATCGAGATTCAACAACCCCAACCTAATCAAGAGGCCCAGGTAGACCCTTCGCAACAAGTGTATCAAAAACAGTTCAAGAAAAAATTAATAGGTCTTCCTATTTTTCACATTTTGTTCGAAAATACCCAAGATGTGGAGGAAATTTTTAATATTAAGAGTATCCTTCACACAAGAATTGTAGTTGAACCCCTTAAAAAAGGAGATGATATAGTCCCACAGTGCCTCCGGTGCCAAGCATATGGTCATACCCGTAGATATTGTTTTAGGGCCCCTCGTTGTGTTCGGTGTGCAGGGGATCACTTCTCAGACAAATGCGAGTTAGGCAAATTTACAAAAGACCCCTTATGTGTAAACTGTGGGGAAAAACACCCCGCAAACTACAGAGGATGCGCAGTAGCTAAAGCGATTCAAAAACAAAGAAAGAAGCCCATTGGAAAAGATGGTAAAGATAAGAAAAATGGAAGTGAAGAAACTAAGACCCAAGCCCCCCCTCCCCCTCCAAAACCGAACACAGGGAGAGGGTACGCCCAAGCAGTGAATGGTGGTAATAATGGCTCACACATCACAAATTCAGAATCATTAGATCAAAATATGTATCTAGCATTAATTTTATCCAAGTTAGACCAACAGAGCCAAGAAATTAGCTGGCTTAAAGAGAAAATCCAAAAATTAGAACATGGCAAACGGCGCTAATAGATTGAGGAATAAGATTGACCCCTTGATTGGCTCTGATCTAGAATGTAAACCAATATTGGGTGATGATATTGACAGGATTTCCGACATGGGACGTTCTAAAATACTAAAAATTATCACATGGAATGTTGATGGTATACTTGAAAAAAGAATGGAAGTAACTGACTTTCTCAAAGAAACAGATGCCGACATCCTGTTAATATCAGAAACCCATCTTAAATTTGATAGTTATCTTAAAATCCCAGGCTACGCCATATATCACACTACCCACCCGGCAGGTACAGCAAGAGGAGGAGCAGCGGTAATTATAAAGTTAAAACTTCAACATTACCTAGATATGCCATATAAAAACAATAAATTCCAAGT
The DNA here is from genome assembly GCF_001854935.1 of Bemisia tabaci. NCBI lineage: Eukaryota > Metazoa > Arthropoda > Insecta > Hemiptera > Aleyrodidae > Bemisia > Bemisia tabaci. Next base: position 2,314,667 of record NW_017548020.1, read on the forward strand.
TGCGTCAATCACAGTTAAGACCTATATGGGTGACATAAGAGTTGCATCTCTTTATAGTCCCCCTAATAACAGAATTAAAAAAGACGATTACATCTCGCTATTCGAAACTTTGGGTCCCAGATTCATAATCGGTGGCGATTTTAATGCGAAGCATAAATTATGGGGATCTAGGAAGACCCTCACTAAAGGTAAAGAACTAGAAAAAGCCTCAATTGATCTAAAATTAAATTTTCACTCTCAAGGATATCCCACCTCATGGCCAAAAGACAGGAGAAAAAAGCCAGATGTAATCGACTTTTTCGTGTCAAAAGGCATTTCAATTAATTGTTGTGACACCTACGCAATCGGTGATCTATCATCAGATCACATTCCAGTATTACTCATGCTCTCGTCATCTGGACTGCTAAGAATTAAAAATAGTCCTCTATTCAATGAAAAAACGGATTGGAAGCAATTCAGAGATAAGCTTAACAGTATAATAACCGTAAATGCAATTCTAAGCAACGAGCAATGCGAGAACGAAATTCAATTACTTGCCATACAAATTCAAAACATTGTTAAATCCTGTACCCCACCGACCAAAACAATGCTTTACAGTTTGAAGATTCCTAAAGACGTTAGAGAACTAATTAGACAAAGGAGAAAAGCCCGAGCCACTTGGCATACTACTAGATATCCAGGTGACAAAACAATCCTTAATAAAATAAATAAAAAACTCAATAGCTTACTCTGGAATTACAAACATGAGAGTACGAAAAAATTCCTTAAGGGTTTAGATAACAAACCCGGAACAGATTATTCCCTATGGAAGGCAATTAGATATTTAAAAAATACGCCAATTCATTCACCCCCAATTAGAAAAAAGGACGGAGATTGGGCCAAAACAGAAATAGAAAAAGCAGAGGTATTCGCTGAACATCTTGCCAATGTGTTCGCTCCAAATGAAGACATACCGGGAGTAAATCTCGAACAGCTAGAAAAACCGGAAGTAATACCGAATAAAAAAATAGCTCTAATAAAACAGGAAGAACTACTTAAAGAAATTAAATATAAAGTTAAGCGTAGGAAATCTCCGGGAAGAGATCAGATTGGTGGTGAGATATTAAAACAGCTCCCAGGTAATGCAATAACTAAGCTTTGCTCTATTTTCAATTACATGCTAGAAAAAAGTTACTTTCCAAAAGTATGGAAAGAAGCCGAAATAATTTTAATCCCGAAGACAGGTAAAGACCACACTGAACCCAGTTCTCATAGGCCAATCTCCCTCCTTTCAGTTATAAGTAAATTATGGGAACGCTTATACCTTAAAAGACTAAAACCTATACTTCTAGAAAATAATGCGATCCCCAACCACCAATTTGGATTCCGTGAAAAGCATTCAACAACCCAACAAGTACATAGAGTAATTAACTTAATAGAAAAGACACTAGAAGAGAAAGGAGTTACAGCTGCCATATTCCTTGACATTCAAATGGCATTCGACAGAGTCTGGCATCAAGGACTAATCTTCAAACTGAAAAGCATTCTACCGATCAACCACTGCGATTTAATAAATTCATACCTGTCAAATAGACAATTTAGAGTAAGATATGGAAGTGCATATTCGGAATTTAAAACTATATTGGCCGGAGTTCCCCAGGGGAGTGTTTTGGGGCCAATTTTATACCTTTTGTTCACTAGAGACGTGCCTGAAAGTGGTAAACTTCTAGGAACATTCGCCGATGATATTGCAGCTTTGGAGACGGGTCGGGATCTTCCTGAGGCCACTGTCAAGTTACAAAATACTGTTGATGAGGTTGTGAGCTGGACTAAGGACTGGAGAGTGGCTCTCTCCAACCCAAAATCCGTTCACACTGTTTTCACTAACAAAAAAGTTAACTATATTCCTATACTAATTGAAAATAAACCTGTACCATACTCGGATTCAGCAAAATACCTCGGAGTCACGATTGACAGAAAATTGATTTGGAAACATCATATCAAAAACAAAAGAGAACAACTTAATGCAAAATACAGACAAATGTATTGGCTCTTGGGAAGAAACTCGGCCCTCTCCATAGCCAATAAAGTTCTCTTATACAAACAAGTCCTTAGGCCTGTCTGGACATACGCCTGTGAACTATGGGGCTGCACTAAACCGAGCAACAGATACTTGATTGAGTCCTTCCAGGCGAAGGTGCTACGGTCAATGGTGGATGCCCCATGGTTCACAACTAACGAATCAATTAGGGAGGAGCTCGGAATAGAGTCTGTCTCTGATTATATTAAAACAGCTTCCTACAAGTACTATAATAAACTTGAAATTCACTCAAATCCCCTAGCCAGGGACCTCACCATAGACGACCCGGTAAGGAGGCTAAAGAGGATCAAGCCTCGCGACTTGGCCTTTGGCGTCTAACTTA
>NW_017548020.1:2317204-2375996 GCF_001854935.1 Bemisia tabaci
AAAAAAAAAAAAAAAAAAAAAAAAAAAAATTTATTTTCTGGTCAGAGGGGACTGGAAAAAAAACGCAGGACGCAGGAAAAAAGTTCGGTCATATGAGCCGTTAGTGCATAGTGTTGTACATCAGCCGCAACATTTGGTTCAAGTAACTGTGCTCCTGGTTCTAGAACCCGTATCCTCGGTTTATTCGACCAAGCTTTCAAACCGAACGAATTTGGGAAAAAAACTCAGTTGCATGAACGAAGGATAAGATTTCTAGAGTCGAGAGTACGATTAAATGCACCGATAGTGCGGCTGATCGAAAACAGTACACTTTTACGGTCCATGTGACCAAACTTCTTTTCTCACTGCATGCACTGAAGAAAATTTCGGGTGAAATTATGCCGTCAGTTGTTTTCAGAAGATTTCCTTTTCCTCCCTCCAAAAAATGCTTTCCGAGAACAGTAAATTGTTCAGGTGCGATACAATGTTAGGCGGACACAGGCACAGTGACAACCGCTCCGAAACATTTTGAGATACATTTTTCTGACGATCGGTTTGAAATTGCTCCCAGGAAACTTACAGAGAAAGTCCCCCTCTCCCACACATCGTCCATCACTTGCAGGGTGTCTACTAAAACAGGCTTGCCAAAAATCAGTACTTTTACAGTACTTTTACGGTACTTTTCCAGTCCATTCCCAAGAAATTTTGTACCTCCGCAATGGAGAAATTCAGTACTTTTTCAGTACCTCCAATTGACGAAATTCGAAAATTTTCAAAAATTTGAATTCCTCGCTCAAATTGTGACAAAAATAACAAAAATTCCTGACCTTCTCGCGAAATTCCGCACTTTTTCAGTACTTCCGGACCGCCCTTAAAAAATCAGTACTTTTTCCGGACTTGCAGACACCCTGACTTGTGACAATGACTGTACTTGTAAATCTAAATTCACGCAATGTTAGATATGAACTACACCGCTCCACGCAACAGTGTTTCCCTATTGAAATTTTCTGAGTGACAGTGAGGTTTTCTCGGTCTATTTCTGATGACAAATCTTCAAGATCTGAAAGGCACCGTTCCTCCACTCGGAATAACAAGGTAAAAATAATGATCTCCGAGAGACACGTTAGCCGAACCGCGGCATTTACTGGAGAGAGACTTGGAGGCGACTTGAAATTATATTGAAAAGAATTCATTTCTGGCTTAAATAATCCTGTTTTATTTTTAATTTTCCGGTCGGCGGACGCGAAGGAGCCTCCGGCGATCGCGATTCAAACGACTTGTTGCCGAATCCCACGATGAATTCCATCACGATCCTGTATCACATTTAAGGATAAAAATAAGATACATTTGGCAACCCGGAGCGGGCAGAGGGATGAGGCGAGAGCTTTATCAGCGAGAGATCTGAACTTTTATCTTGTTTGCTTATTTATTTCAGTCATTTTTCTCTTTTAAAAGTTGTGCCAAGATAACACGGTAACATTTCTTGGGTCGCATTTTTAATTCCACTCCCGGACCCCTCAAAAAACGGTTGTGGTATTTTAATCAAATTACAACTTACAGATCACTGAACTTTGAAAAGTTTTCGGATTTCGATACTTGCGGATACATGGAATGACGTTTGTAGAGAGAGGGGCTGGAAACTTGTGGAAACATCATTTACAAGCATGAACGACTATCTCAGTAGACTATCCTCGTTTATGCGTCCATTTAATTGTAATTGGTGCGAACTGTGAAGTAGTTTGCACACGTTTGAAAACCTTCAAAGGCTCTAAAAACTATACCGGCGCACAAATCTCCATTATATTCATCAGTCATTTTAAAATAAAAAATGCTATGAAGAATGATGAGCTAATATACGTATTTCCATGAGTTTTTAAAGCGAGGGAAAGTCGAGCGTACTTTTTATTGCGTATATATAACACTCAATAAGAGTAGTATTATAAAAAATTTAGTTAACTCACCGTCAGGCCGTAAAATGAGTGGAGTTTGAATCACTTTTTCGAGATTGATGGAACTAATCGGCCGTCCTAAGGCAGAACGCCGTATGAGCCACCAGGCGTTGTCAAATTTCCTTCGACAAATCACGAATTTTCTGGAGAATTTTTGAATATTTCTTTTCCGATTTTTCGGAGGATTCCGTTCGTAATTTTATCTAAAAATTCGGACAATTTCTAGGAAAAATATTCATAACTTTCTTCAAAAATAAATATTTTCAAAGGAGAAATTTGGCAATTCTCGAATGTTCATACAGCGTTCTTCCTTACCACGGTCGTAATGTTTGTAAGCCAGAAAGGAACAGGGTGAAGCGACAACACTCACCTGAAACAAACAATAACAGGAAAAATTAGTTGTGTTCAATCGAAATAATCATTTAAAAAGTAAGAATTTCCAACGACTGAGACGAATGCAAACTAACAAAATAAGTCTCAACCTGAAGCTGTAGAAACTCCTTGCTTTTAAAACAAAATGTTTAAATTTATTTAGTTACTTTGGAAAGATGGTTCGAACCTATGAACGTTCGATGAAATTTAAGACAAGTGAAACTTCCTGAAAACATATAAAAAAACAAAAAATGAAACAGGCAAAATCAACGATCTCTCTAAACCTAACACAATACTCAGGGGTATAGAAGTACCATTAACTTAACGTAGAAAGAAATTTATGACGAAAAAGGGGTAGAGCTGAGAAATGGAACGAAAGTTTGATAGTAATTAATTAATTGATTGCCATTACTGGCGCAAAATGTGAGAGTTAAACACAAAATGACAGACTTATTAGAACTCATTGAAAAGTTCAGAGCGGCACATGGAGATCAATCGTCCTTATAAAATAAACGTTTCCAACAGTAAGTTTCATGCCTCCCCATAGGGTAAATGATCACCAAGAACTTAAATGTTCACTGCTGACAAAAACTTTACAGATATATTCTGGACGCTTGGAACTCTCAGTGCTTTTACTTGAAGCCTATCATTTTCACTTATGTTAATGAATGCTCAATAAATTTGAATCTGACTCCAATTTTATCCGAATTTTCCACGCCAAAACTTTAAATTGCAACTTCTGTAACAGTGATTTCACGATTTCACGTTTTTTTGAAAATTGCAATGGCTTTTGTAGTCTTCACTGACTTCTAAAGAATCCTAAAAAAACGGCAAGTCTTTGACCAGCTGATTCGGCCTGTTTTTAATAGTATTTAATTCTTGATCCGGAAGCCTACATGCATCAACGATGCGCGCTAGTAGTTTTGTGCCTCACTCAGTGTAGCTTACGACATCGACACCAAGAAACTGGTCTTATCATGAGGTTATTGGTCTCGGATATTTTATCAAACCAAATAATGTATCGAGCCCTCCGAAAGAAACTTAAGTTATTGAGATCCGTCAGTAATTGAGATGCCTTCTCAGTCTCCGCTCTCTAAAGTCAACAACTTTCCGGGGAATCCAGAAAAATCTGGGAAAGGACTCGATTACGTTGAACTTCTGGAGAGTTTGAGTCGTCCAACTATCAAATTATGATTTGAGTGGACTCGAATAACAGCATCCCGCTTCAAGTAATGGAACAGTGTATTTTTAGTTTTTAGTATCTTTTCACTTATTGGAGATGGTATTGTACGGAACGATAAATTAGGCTGAAGGAAAATGATGCTTGAAACTATTGGGAAATACGAATTGAAAGGATCCTCAATAGAGAGCATGGGAAAATTGTATCAGATAGATATTCAGGTAGGCAGAATCGCTATCCGCAGCCCGCTTGTGTTCTGCTAAAGCAATTTCAAGTTCTTCAAAGGTATCCTAATTTTTAAAAGGAAGGGATGTAGATCCAAAAAGAGAGGTAAAACTATATTACCGCAGTGTGTATAAAAGCCGAACTGTGCCACGAATTTATACACACATAAATTGATAAAAGATGCGTTTCGTATTCTCCCGTGCCAAGAAAAAAACGCATTATGAACATACGAAAGGTGCGAAATTTTCCCGTATAAAACATGTACACTGGAAAAAACCACATTATTGGATCTAGAGTCCAGACTCTTGAAAACATTGACAAGAAAAAGGACTCTTGATTCCATCAGATTTAAGCTTAAATCAAAAGGAAATCAGCTCAAATTAAGAGGCTTGGTTCTTGATTTAAGCTTAAATCTGATTGAATCAAGATTATTTTTTCTTGTCAATGTTTTTAAGAGTCTGGACTCTAGATCAAATGTGTTTTTTTTTCCAGTGCTTAGTAGAGGTGTCAAATTCAAAGAAAATTAAATTCGCTATCGACAACGAAACTGATTTCTTTGAATTGAAAGAAACAACTGGTTTGAATTTTTAAAACAGTACTTTCAGTCCTAAAATGCTTCTTTCGGCAAAACATTTTTCTTGCCGAAAAAAAATATATCTTTAAGACACAGAAAATTGAGTCTAAATTCTAAAAAGTTTTCAACCGTTCTTTTGACAAAACATGATTGCAGAAATTCAGAGCGACCGTATTCGCTTTAAAGTCACCAAACCAGCCACGAATGGCAAATAAAAAAGACGATGGTGGGAGTACGAATATTGAAATTCACTGGAAAAAAAAAAAAAAAAAAACACATTGGATCTAGAGTCCAGACTCTTAAAAACATCGACAAGAAAAAGTACTCTTGATCCAATTAGAATCTAGCTTACATCAAGAACCAAACTTCACAGCGAATTTAAGCGGATTTCGTTTTGGTTCAAGCAAAAATCCGATTGAATCAAGAGTATTTTTCCTTGTCAACGTTTTCAAGAGTCTGGACTCGAGATCCAATGTGTTTTTTTCTTTCCAGTGTTGTAACTGTTGAGGCCACTGTTTGGGTCACGGCGGCAGTGAATTTAGTCATCGGTGCGAAGATAACAGGACGGGCTGTTCATACAACCGCGGAACACGACATCCACATCTCTGTTTGGGGGGAAAAGAGCCGTATCGTGTTTCCGGTCAAAGATTGAACGTCGCTCGCAGATAAAACAGCACTAATAAATGGATGCACCCAGCACTGGCGTCGCCACCCTCTGCCGAGAGGGGTGTCGCGTTGGGTTAGCCAAATATTTATTGGCCCTAAACGGTCCCGGGTCATGAATACAATTACCCCAACCGCGACCCTCCCGCGGAAAGAAAGCTGGCAATGGCGCGGCCAGACAGAATCTTAATTAGTCACCGTATCATCTTCATCTGCACTAGCTGCACCCCGGGAGCCCGGCTCGGTGGCGGGGGAGCTTTAATTATTTACTGCGAGTCTGCAAACGTCACCAATAAAAACAACGATAGCCGGGTCCCTCTCGATTGGTCGTGTGATACTTAACACGTGTCCCGGGTCGAGGGTTCCCGAGGGTTCCGGATTTTAATCGGCCGCAGGGCTTAGCGCGGGCGTTGCGTTCGACTTGCACAAACACTGCAAGTCATCCGCGGTGCCCGCGTGTCCGCCCTTAAAAGCATGCGGAACGGGCTTTCGGTGTCATCGGGGCTTTGGGTCCCCCGAGGGATGAAAAATTGAACTCCTGCTCGAGATCAATTTGAATTTTACATGGATCCGAATAACGCGTAGACTCGCGATGAATAATTGCTGTATTATGTTGAATCTATCAGCCAACCCACAATTTTAATTCGTTGCTGAACGTGTCTTGCGCTGAGCTTAAAAATAAAAAAAAAAAAACTTGGTGGAGGCTGCTAGGTTGTCAGGTTATATCTAGCTATCCCCGAAGAATCTACCATCCAGTGCTAGAATGCTGACTATGGTGTTCATTGATCCACTGAATCTACGAGACACACAGTAAACGGTACCAGGAGATTGGTTATAGATACTGTATTTCTTAGCGAAACCATTCACTTCCTTCATGACGTTACTCATCAACATTTTCTGCCAAATCTGGACAGTCACACAGCAGTCGCACACTGACCAATTCAGGTTTTTCTTTCTTACACTAAAGCGATTTGCTGCTTTGTTGGAACTGAAAATGTTTGAGATCTACAGTTTGACAGATAGTTTTCTTTTCTTTTTTTTTGCGACTCTCACTCGAAGAGGGCCCTTCTACCTTTTCAATAGCTACGGCCCTGGTTGTTGAAGCATAGCCTGCGCCTCAAGCGTATCTTTTAATTGCACCACAGCTCTTGAGAGCGCTTTGTTACCATGCCTATCAATCCAAAAAGAAGAAAATTCTAGTTCCGGTTTTAACAAAAAGCTGAGACGGTTCAGGATTTACACTGAAAAAAAAGTCGCTTGGATCTAGAGTCCAGACTCTTAAAAACATCGACAAGAAAAAATACTCTTGATTCAATCGGATTTTTGCTTAGATCGAGAACCAAGTCTCTTAGTTTGAGCGGATTTCCTTTCGATTCAAGCAAAAAGCAGATTGAATCAAGAGTATTTTTTCTTGTCATTGTTTTCAAGAGTCTGGACTCCAGATCCAAGCGACTTTTTTCCAGTGTATCTACTCCTCTTATATATCTTTCGGCGAGTTTTAGCTGCTTTAAACCGCAAGAAAAAGCTAAGTCTGAAATAATTCTAAAAAATGTATACGACGATGAAAGAGTCCTTTGATAAAAGTTCCACTAATCGATAACGAATGCGTGTAAAACCCACCGCGGCCACGGAGGGGGAGGGGGGATAAAGGAGGCTGGAGATACTGGATGAGTGGAGCCAGGCCGAGGCATACGTCAAAGTAAGTACGTTCGAGCGATTTAATTTTACGGTGGAGTGATATTTACCTACTCCGCCGCGCGGGCACACAGAGCGGAACCGAGACCCAAGAGAGAAGACCCTGGGTTTCGTGTTGGCTTTGCCGCACCGACCGCGCCGTGCAGCGTGCAGCAAGAAGGTGCATATCCGAGTCACGCCCCCCACCCGAAGCATCGGAGCGACCCGATCGTCCTCTCTCATTACAATAGACATAGATAGGGATTTGTCTATCTACAGCTTCCGATAAAAAGGAGGGGCGGGAGCCACCGCGCCGGTAGCCGCCGCGCCGCGTCGCACCCCCTATCTATCCATCTGCCCCCTTTCCCCGACTCGGGGAGTCGTGTCTCATTAAAACAGCAGTGACCTACCGTCCGGTCCCCGTATTCCCGTATTACCATTCAATATTCCTCGTACAACTCCCCGTCCGTCCCGTATTGTAATTACTTATTTCGAATCGTTGTGAATTCAGATTGTGTTATCTGCTTTCCCAAGCTTTGCTGTATTTAAATTTCTCCGGGGTACCGACTCCCTCCCCGCCCCCCGCCCCGCCCCCAGGGGGAGAGTGCCCCGCGGATTAAAAGTAAGGTAATCCCGTTGGGTTGCGCCGCCGCGCGGAACCTGTTCCCGATTTCCGGTTATGGATCCTGAAATAATTGTTGGCTCCGTGGCTCCGGACAAAGAGTCGACGGCGCACGGTGGTACGCGTCAATTTGAGAGGTCGGACAAAATGTGGTAATTTTAATAGGTTATAACTCACAATCAGAGAAAAACAAAGTTTTGATGATTGGAAAGTGGGCTCAATGGTTTTCAATTTGCGATTTGATTGTTGATTCTAATGTAAAAGTTCGTGAGAAACACGTTGGTGCCACTGGTTTTCTCTGAAATCAACTCCCAAGCTCAAAAAAGCTCTCAAGTTGAGGTCAAAATGGAGGGGATATCCCACGCTATCCTGAGAATCCACATCAACATCCAGACAAACTTTCCATGCAAAGGTAGGGAGCAAATACATTAGCAGTGATGCCGTGTTTTCAGTTTTGGAGTCCCCAAAATGTATTTGCTCCCTATCTTTGCAAGGAGAGTTTGTCTTGATGTTGATGTGGACTCTTAGGATAGCGGGATATCCCCTCCATTTTAGCCTCAACTTGAGAGCTTTTTTTGAGCTTGGAGGTTGATTTCAGAGAAAATCAGAGGCACCACACCACCGTGTATCTCACGAACTTTAACGTAAGAATCAACAGTCAAATCGCAAATTCCTCACACATGCAACATCTCCATTGAAAATGTGACGAAATAAAGGTTAGAATTGACAATTTTTGTTAAAAATTTCATGTTCGACTTGCTCTAAAGACTCTTTCCACTGTGCGGCGTGTATCGATGGACGGATGACCGGATCGGATCCGGACGTGAGCGGATTTGAAGAGCTCGCCGATCCCTGTCACGTCTGTCCTGTAAGTGATGCCACCGCCCTGACTGCGCCGCTTCATGGAATGCCATTCTAGGTGCACCCAGCCAGGATTTTCCCTGATTATTTCTCCTCCGCGTCTCTTGTCTTTTTTACTGTATGCATGATTGACGATCGTTATGTTTGAAGGAAAAAATCTACGGGCAATATTCGCGACGGATCTTTCTGGTTGCCACCCTTCAAATGGATGTGAAATTCTGTTGACAGCTGAATATTCCCTGTACAGGTAAAAACGACGTATGGGCCGAAGTAAAAACCGACTTCACTGGGAGAATTTTGAATATTTTTCTTCAAATTTTTCAGACAATTTTGTTTGTCAATTTAAAATAAGTGACAATGCAATGAAAATTACGAATATCTTTTCTAAAAAATACACTAGAAAAAAAACACATTGGATCTAGAGTCCAGACTCTTGAACACATTTACAAGAAAAAGGACTCTTGATTCAATCAGATTTAAGCTTAAATCAAGAACCAAGCCTCTTAATTTGAGCGGATTTCCTTTTGATTTAAGCTTAAATCTGATTGAATCAAGAGCATTTTTTCTTGTCAACGGTTTCAAGAGTCTGGACTCTAGATCTACTGTGTTTTTTTTCCAGTGTACGTCTTAAAGATAAATTTATTTTCAGCCAACAAATTTTTTGCCGAAAGAAGCGTTTTAGGACTGACAGTATTGTTTTAAAAATTCAAACCAGTTTTTTCTTCAATTCAAAGAAATCCGTTTTGTTGTCGATAGCAAATTTAACATGCATTCTTTGAATTTGACACATCTACTAAGCATGTAGGCTACAGTGACACATAGTGACGTTGTGGGAGGAGCTAATGGACCAGCCTCGACGCACATAAGCAGACGCCTAAGCGCGGAGAATACATTATATAATTACGTTTTTAAATGTTTTTGCGGAAAGAAACATTTTAGGACTGAAAGTATTGTTTTAAAAATTCAAACCAGCTTTTTCTTTCAGTTCAAAGAAATCAGTTCTGTTGTTGATAGCGAATTTAATTTTCTTTCAATTTGACACCTCTACTAAGCATATAGGCTACAGTGACGAATCTCCACAATCCACATAGTGATGCGGTGGGAGGAGCTAATGGAGCAGCCTCGACGCACACAAGCAGACGCCTAAGCGCGGAGAATACATTATATAATTACGATTCGCATTTAGCTGAACTCGCAGATCCAGGCGAATCCTCGACTATCACTCTCTGGCGAGAACAAAAGGTAAAAAATACTCTCGTGCACCCGCGGATTGCCGAGTGGGCGACTGCTTTTCCCACCCCAGCTTCCCGCCTTTGTGTTTTGTGCACAGTTGCTCTTCGCTTTCAGCGGGAACTGAAATTATGCTAAATGCACTTCACCCGTGATTCTCGCGAGCACAATGTGTGCTTCAGTTAACTTTATCCCCGCTGCGTTACCTCAAGAAGCTTCGTAATTACTGTGCGGAGTGAAAATGCTCAACTCGTACCGCGTAATTTAATTTTTTCACTATTCCCGCAAATGCTTGCCTCTTCCTTTTTTTTTTCAAACTGCATTTTGTTCGTCTCCTTCGTTCACCGTTATTTACGGAGAGTGCAGGGTAACTATTGATTTACAAATAAGTTGTTACTAGTCGCCCCCTAATGTACGGTGAGCATCTTCACTCTGGACCGTCATTTAAAATACACCACGCAGGGTTTGATTTATCTCTGGTTCAAACTGCTATTCCTTGTCAAAAACCTCAAATTACCTCGACGTCTTCAATATTTTGTTTTATGTGGTAAAAGTAATAGCACAAACTATCGGGGCCCTTACTAAGATAAGAGTCATAATTTAACCGTTTTAAGTTCAACAGGGTAAAAGTTGATTTCTTATAACACGGAAAAAAAAGATAGGGGTTGAGTCCCAACAGTTGGATGATATGGACATTGCCAATTAATTGTGGTAGTACCCCGATTAATTGTGGTAGTATCAAAATTAGTTGTGGTAGTATCCGGATAAATTAGGTTACTAACCCAAATGTTGCGGTACTACCCCAACTTGAGTTGCGGTGCTACCAAAATTAATTGGAAATGTCCATATCATCCAACAAATTTGGGTAGTACACTGAAAAAAATAGTTCTGTTCACAGGGCTCCTGCACTTCTTTTGTAACAGTCACAGAAGCTTCCGTTATGAGGACAGAGTACTCTGTTCCCACGACCGAAGTTCTGTTCTCACAACAGAAAAATTCTGTAAGTGTAACAAAGAAACTGCAGGAGCCATGTGAACAGATGGTTCTGTCGTCAGCGCACCATGTATTATTTCTGTGTAGAAAAATTTTGGGGGATAACCCCTGACACCTTTTTTCCGTGTAAGCGACTGGTTTCTTTATTAGTTTATTAACAGCTAGTTTATCGAATTAAATTCTCCCAAAACGTTTCTCTCCAAAATTGAAATTAGCAGTAGAGATTCCGAAACACGGCAACCAATACCCTTTCTCCGCCCAACGTCTCATTTGCCGAACAATGAACAGAACGAACGAGTATGGTTCATCAGGCGGGGGAGGGGAGGGGGTTGAAAGAGAGCCGGAAAGATAAACTTTTCGACGGGGGGCTCACGGTTCGTGGAGCTTGGACGCCCCGGCCCGGCCGAGTCCAAATCGAGCAATAATTGAGCTGTCGATCTCGTTCCCTTGTTGACTGTTGACTTTTTGACACCTGTGAAAAGCACCCCGAAACGCNGGGGGGGGGGGGGGGGGGGGGGGGCAAAGGTGGGAGGACGCTAGGGCCGCCTTCGAGTGCTCGTTGGATGTTTGTTCGGGCAGATAAACCTCGTTAAGTTATTCACTGTTTGCTTAACCGGTCGAATGTCACTCCACCATAATCTCCGTCAATAAAGCTCGCCCGTCTCGGATGCGACTTGAACAAATATCTTTTAGACTTCTCTATAAATCAACGCTGTCGACGCGTCGGCCGCGGCAATCGTCATAGACGGACGTCGACACCTCCATCGTCCATAATACGTCGTCTCCCGGACGAAAGAACGTAACTGCATTCCAATGTTGCCAAATTTCTCCTCGCAAATTGCATATTAACTGGGAGAATCTTGGGCATTCCAAACTGAAAATTTCACTGATTTTTCCTCCGGTTGAATGCAAAAATCAGACAATTTTTTAATCGAAAGTGCACAGGTACCTTTTAGTAAAGGAATTAATTGTTTGAGTCAATTTGGCAACCTTGGAATGAAGTTATGATCCTTCGTCCGGGAGACGGCGAAAAGAGCCGTTTTTCCGAGTAACAACCTATGAGCTTTCCGATGCTCCTTATAGTGTGCAACTTACATCTTAATTTGCGAGTAACCGATCAAAGAAATCCTTTCGGAAATTTCACCCCGAAGATGACCGTATTTTCACTCGCACCTCCATATAAATTAATAGCATGTGCTTTGTTATTTTGCTACACATTATTGTAAGCCAGTTGCACAATCTGAGCACCACAACGAGGCGCTTACGTCGTTTCTGCAAATAATGGCTCGAGTTGAATATGAATGGTCTACGGGGTATGTTGCCGCTAGGGGAGAACGTCGTAGGTAAGAGCAACCGGAAGTTGCAAAATTTCTTCCGATGAACCGTTAAGTTTTTGGGAAACTTGTACACTGGAAAAAAACACATTGGATCTAGAGTCCAGACTCTTAAAAACATCGACAAGAAAAAATACTCTAGATTCGATCGGATTTTTGCTTAAATCAAGAACCGAGCCTCTTAATTTGAGAAGATTTCCTTTTGATTTAAGCTTAAATCTGATTGAATCAAGAGTATTTTATTTCTCAATGTTTTCAAGAGTCTGGACTGTAGATCCAATGTGTTTTTTTCCAGTGTATGTCATACGGTTTCAAAAAATTCGCAGAATTTTGTTAGCAATTTTTTCTTGTAGACCCAACACAGAAAAAAAATTCTCGGCGTTTTTATTAAGGTCCGTTGGTACCTTTACCATCTCACTTTTTTACCAATTATAGGTAATTATATCAAGACAGACTGGTAAGCGTACCTAAAAACCGGTATTTTTACTATTTTCTCAGGTAAGAATACAACTATTATTGGTAATCAATTCCCGGTAACTTTGCCATTTTATCTCGGTAATTCTACCAAAGTCGATAAAAAATTTTGGCAATTTTACCGGAGTCCAGTAAAATTACCGAGAAAGTCAATAATTTTACCTAGATTTCTCGGTAAAATTACCAATTCCATAAATGGTAATTTTACCAAGAAAAAACTGGGATCAAATAGAACCCTGAATTCTTGGTAATTTTACCCTTTTCTTACTGAATTCACCGAGATTTTTTTTTCAGTGAACAATTATGAAAAATAGTATTGGCAATTTTTCTCAAAATTACACAATTTATTCGAAGAAATTTGGCAACGTTCGAATGCTGATACGGGGTTTTCACCGAAGCCGGCAGCGTGGTCCTCCGGTACCGCTAATCTTGCCGTGTGTAACCGCCCGACTTATCAATTTGATTATTTTCACTACTACGCGCTGAGGAGGATCAGCCGTCACTTTACTGCGATTGTCGAGTTGCGCCGGGTTTTGATCCTGCCGACACGCTGCGCCGCCGCCGCCGACAACTTTCAAAGCCCAAAGCCCCTCGACCTGAATCGCTAAACCGTCCGCAAACAGAGCTTTCATTCATCCCCGGTCCACGCAAACCGCAATCGGACGCATTTATGCTAAGAGGAACCGGTGGCGTGGCGTGCTTTGCGAGATATCGATTGATCTGTCATTTAAACCTATGGTAAAGGATCGATAGGCAGGGTGTTCGCGGCGAACACCTTAATAATCGATTCTTTACCACCGGTTTAAATGACATAACAATCGATGTATCGCAATTCACGTCACGCCACTGATGAGGAACTATGTTGCACGCAGACCCTATGCAAATAGCTCCTTCTGGCATAAATACGTCCGATCATTGTAGATGCGACATCGAACAATGTCGATTTTCTGGCACTTGTGTTGAATGGTAGGCGGAGTAATAATTGGACGTATTTCTGTCAAACGGAACTATGTGCATTATGACGTGAGCCCTGTTATGCATGTATTCTTATGGGTCTCAGGGCTCATGACTTAATGTACGTAGTTCTGATTGATAGAAATACGTCCAACTGAAAGAGTGGGCTAGTTATTGACATTGATAGACAAAGCGATTTAATAGAAAGAGAAGACGACGTGAAAATAGAGCGATATCCTACTGGTGGGAGCGGGTGGTTCCAATGGACGAAAGAGCTGAGTAATGGACTAACTAACGGCAACCCACCTCCTGCAAAAAGAAGCGTAGGGAATTTTGACGCAATACAGTATAATGACGGTTGAAACTTTTAGGTTTCGACCTCATTAGATAACTGAACATTCGTTAAAAAGACAAACAATGTTTCTAGGCTTTTAACCTTGGCATATCAAGTAATTCCCTCAATATGACGAGTAACTATGAGAGATACAATTTTCTGATAACGATGACTTTGATTTTTCTCAGTGCATCTAGCACCTAAACACAGAGTAGGATGTGCGACGACTGAGCGATATTTGGTAATAAAACACTGACTTCTTCTCCATTTCTTTCTTTCTCCTCGCATTATAAAAGCGAAATAAAATGTTGAGGTTGGTCTTATGTTTCAAATTTCTGATTTCTTCAACAATGTCCGTCTAACTCTAAACGTTTCGTAGTGATCTCAACTTCTGCGTACCGTGTCAATAATAAATTTGTGCGGAATGGGCTTCAGCGTGGTTTTGACGAGTTGACAAGAACTCTCTCGATGACAAAGAGCCCAAAGTTCAGGAGAAGCCACAATAAAAATCAAGCCTTTCTTTTGCCTCGCGGATCCGTTCATAAAAGAAACGAATAATGCTAAACGGAGGTTATTATTACTCTCATTAAACTTGTAGGAAGAAGGGAGGAAAAGAAACGCACGAAGAGATTTCAGGAGCGAAAACGGAAACCGGAGTTCAAGTCCGAGTCTCATTTAAATATTCGCTGAAAATCTGGTGGTGTCAGGAAACATAAAATACCCGGCTCGGGGACGTGGAAACAAAGGGGAACTCTTTGTTTCACTCTCCCGTGGAATAATCCGAAAATAAATCATTAATCGCGCCGAGTTAAAGTTACTAATAAGCAGTTAAGATTCAGTAATTAAGGGGCCCTTCCGAAGGGCGAGGTGGGTACACAATGCGAAAAAGAGCGCGGAGCTGGAACTGGAAACAAAAATAATTGAAGGGATCCTCGGGGAGGGGGAGCCGGGAGGGATTCGAGATGAACTCAGCCACAGATTCAGACGGGTAAAAATAGCCCCTCGAGTTAGGTTGAACTCTCGAAGAGTTCGAAAATTCTGAGTTCCTTGTTCACAGCTTTTGTAATTGAACTCCGGTCTTGATTACACTGAGAGAAAAATTTGACGATCAATTCTTTTCAGGTTGACCCAATTCATTGAACCTGAAAACATAAGTTTCGAAAAAGCCAGGAATAAATCGAAATAAAAAAAGGAATCGAGCATCAAATCTATTTTTTTTCTTAATGTAAGACTTCGGATTGATCGGAACCAAACTCAAAATGAAGGCACTTCCCTCTTTGCCTCTTTATGCGTACCTAGTCGAGGTAAACTTAATTAGTGCATCCTCAATGCTAATGTCGGTCTCCCTTGCCAATGGGTAGTTAGAATCAAAAATTCAATAGTCATCATACAACCGTCATTGAACTCCCGCAGAAATTGCAATCCTACATAACAATTAGCCATTCTAGACAGACTACAATGAAAACATTTAAACTGCCATTCATTCAGCTTTAATGTGCGTCTTTATCAGCTTTTCAAATAAGAGAACACTCTTGAGGTTACGTGACCATCAGGAGAAGTAAACATGTAAGGCAAAGTCACGACCCCCCAAAAAAGGCTACTAAAAATTGAAAGGTCTTCAAGTGTCATAGTGTCATACGTGCCATGAATCACTAATTTTGCGGCCAGGCAATAACGCTGGATCACAAGAAACCGTCAGCGTCTTGTATTTTCAACATTCCTGATTTCCTACAATTTCCTAAGCACTGACTTATTAATCATAAATCAATTTCGGGAATTAGAAGCACGCAACCGTGCTTTTTCCGTCTCGCCATGACAGAAAAGAATCAAAATTTTGACTCTTTTCCTTGTCCTCCTTTCTAAGGAGCGTAACTATACTTTGAGATGATCCCTGTCGTCGATATAACTGTATGCTTGCTCGAGCTCATCTCCCAGTTTAGTTGCGCCTTTCTGCCGGCCGAGCAATAATTTCAGAAACGATTAATTTCCCTTTGATCTCCTTCTATACATATGACCAAGTCCTCTGTCACAGTGTCCACGCACTCGGTTCGTTTCGGCTGATTATTGAAATTGATAGACAAAGCGATAGATAAAGCAAACCTAAGGATAACGCATGGTTGTTATTTAGACTGCCATTCCAGAGTTGCCAAAGCCAAAATCCCTACGTCTTTAAAGATCATTTTCTAGCAAATTGAATTCCTTTGGTTTGCCTTCGCTATGATGGGATGCTACGGATGGGCTTTCATAGCAGTCGACATTGTACCATTAGTTCACTCGACCAGAGTCACGACAAGCTCAAAAAATAAAAAAAATAACCAAGGAAACTTGGCAACCTCGTAAGAGGGTGAACTCGGACGTGGCATCAACTTACAATCCAACGGAGCTTAATTTCGAACAGCGCAAAGCCACTGCACAGCAAACACCTATCGCCTCGAAAAACACGCCGGGTAACAAAAATCCCGTGTCGAAGCCTCGGCGACCCTCCCCACCTACAAACAGAGGGAATTAAACACGTGTAGACGATATTGGTTCAATCACGGTCCGTCCGCGGCCGTTACAATGCAGCGGATCGTCGCTCCTCCGACGTAAACGCGTATATCGATTTTCACGTGAGTCCCGTTTCACATCTGAATCCACACATTTTGGGTCTCATGTAGAGATGGAGGCATGTCCTTGCGCTGGAAGAGCGACGAAATGAGAGGAGAAAACAAACAAAATCCGAGGACAGGGGTGCGCAGCCCCTAACGTGCGGGAGCCCTAAGATAATAAATTGATTTTGGACAAGTCGGCGGAATCTGAGCAAAGCGAGCGGAACGCAAATAAGATGATTGGAGGCATACGTCGAGAGCAAGCCGCCCTTCACCGACGACGACGGCGGCGTCGCGACGCTGCAGCGAGCGCCGCCGCGACGCGCGAAGGAAATGACGCTGCCAAATCGTCATCATTAACGGAGTAAATGCGCCCTGATGGCAGCTAGAGGAAGGGTCATTTACGGTCCAGATTCAGCCAGAAGAAAAGTCATTTTAGGTCCAAGCCCAGCAGGCTGATTGTTGAAATTTAAAGACAAAGCAATAGACAAAGAAGACAGAGAAAGTATGGAGCGATCATATTGCATGGTTGAAATGGGTGGTCCTTAAAGACTAAGCGAGACTAATGGACTAACTAAAGGGTCTCTCGTGGGTCGCCATTGGTAAGTCTATTACCTACCTACTTCGTCCATCGCAACCACCCGTTTCCACTAATAGGATCCCTCCATATCCCTTTCGTCTTCTTTGTCTATGGCTTTGTATATCAATTTCAATGATCGGCCCACAGGGCTGTTTAAAGTTTTGGGGAATAATGGGCCACTGGAGAGGGCCTCAACTAGGGAAAAGTCACATGTTTTGTCTTCCCTATCTTCCGTGGAAAACGATGCACACGATGAGAAGTTCGTAAAACAACTCTTGGACAATATTTCAAGAAGTATTTTTAACACAGATCGAATGGAAGTTATAGATTTAACACTTGAGATCATGTATATTTTTACCATTTAAGCAGTGTTACTTGTGAACGCTTGAATCTCGTTCAGGATTTAATTTCCAGACTTCTCGTGTGATTCGTTTTTTTCGTGAAACTTGAGGGAAAACATGTTGCGTAGTTCCTTACCATAGCTCGTCTATGAACCCATTAATATTCACGTTAATCGTCAAATAATTGTTCATATGGGTAAGGGATCCATTAAGGCATTCAAAACAACCAAGTCATTGCTAAAGTAGCACATAGCAATACACCGAAAAAAAGTGAAGTTGATTTAACATTCTGGATGTAGAAAAAGTGTGCGAGAACTTACAAAATGCTGAATTAACTCCTACAGCAGTAATTTTAGCAGTGTCAAGATGTAAAACTAACTGCCGTAGTGGGTAATTTAGCACTTTGTGAGTTCTCGCACACTTTCTTTACATCCAGGATGTTAAATCGACTTCACTCTTTTTTCGGTGTAGATAGGCATAACAGACAAAAATGGCTGCTGCAATCAACTCAGAGAATGTAACGAAATTGAGCCAATCTCTTCTTAGGCTTCGACTTAAATTAGCGTTAAAAATCATCCCCCAACAATTAATATAAATCTTCTGATTTATTTACATTCCTATCCATTTATCATATCCTCCGAGGGGAGCTCCGGTAATTCCGTGCTATTTACTCTGGCAACAGTGATTGACGGGGGGAGATGGGATTCACCGGGGGTGGGATGCGGGGACGGCGGGCCGGGGCGAGACGTGAGAACAAAATCATTAATCGATCTGAACGAGAAGAAATTAAGCTCCAACAAAAAGTTGGAGGCCGGAGCGGAGGAGCCGAACAAAGCTCGGCAACTTGTCGAGGGGGCTGCGGCTGGCTGGCCTGCACGTGCCGACGCAACGGGCAACGCACAGACTCCTCGCGGCGCGGCGGGCCTCAGCGCCCGCGAGGGTAGACTAACGGCATTGCCATAACGCCCGGAAATCATCCATCCTCACCGAAATACTGTAAAGCTCTGCATTGGTTTTCCGACCAACGGCGCACAGCGCATCAAGTCAATAGGACAAAGTTTAGAAACTTTAAACGCTTATAACTCCGTTTATACAAACTTTTGAGGTTCTAAAAGTAGTTTCATTGGTTTCCTCGTGAAATTTTCTTCCGGAGGCACACCCCTCTAAATTTAAAATGTGACAAAATGAGCATCATAATTTGCAATTTCAGTCAAAATACTGTAATCCCCTGCATTGGTTTTCCGACCAAAAACGCACAGTGGCTCGAGTCAATCGGACAAAATTTGAAAACTTTAAAAGCTTATAACTCCGTTTATACAAACTTTTGAGGTTCTAAAAGTAGTTTCATTGGTTTTCTCGTGAAATTTTCTTCCGGAAGCACCCCTCTAAATTTAAAATGTGACAATATGAACATCATAATTTGCAATTTCAGTCAAAATACTGTAATCCCCTGCAATGGTTTTCCAACCAACGACGCACAGTCGATCGAGTGAATAGGAGCGGTCGGACAAAGTTTAGAACCTTTAAACGCTTATAACTCCGTTTATATAAACTTTTGAGGCTCTAAAAGTGGTTTCATTTGTTTTCTCTTGAAATTTTCTCCTGTAAACACCCTTTAAACATTAAAATGTGACAAAATAAACATCAAAATTTGCAGTTCTAGTAAAAAATTTCACGTTCGACCTTTCTACTTGAATCGATCTCATGTGGGACGTATGAACAGTTGAGCGGGTGTTTTGTGCTTGGAGTGCCCGTTCCCTTGTGAGAGGTGATATTCGCACATGCACTGGAAAAAAAGTCTATTGTATGCAGGGTCTGACTCTTAAAAAATTGACAAGGAAAAATAGTCTTGATTCAATCGGATGTTTACTTGAATCTAAGGCCAAGCATCTTAATATAAGCGGATTTCCTTCTGATTCAAGCAAAAATCCGATTGAATCAAGAGTCTTTTTCTTTTCAAACTTTTTAAGAGACAGGTCCGTTTTCCGAGTGTCCGTTTCCTTGTGAGAGGTAATACTCACACATGCACTGGAAAAAAAAGCCTTTGTATCCAGGGTCTGACTCTTTAAAAAATTGACAAGGAAAAATAGTCTTGATTCAATCGGACGTTCGCTGAAATCGCGAGAGCCCAGCCTCTCAATTTAAGCGAATTTCCTTTTAATTCGAGCAAAATTCCGATGGAATCAAGAGTATTTTTTCTTGTCAAACTTTTTCAGAGTTTCGACTTTGAAGCTAAGACACTTTTATTCCAAGGAATCACGAATACCCTCTTGACAAAACAAAAACACGAGCGGAAATTTTGGGAACCGATGACGGACTTTCACCTCCAATACGTGAAGTTCCACCCTCACGGGGCACAACGTGGCAAGAGGGTAGATAACGTTGCTATCATAAAACAACACGGCGACGGTGGGTGGACCTGCGTGAAGGGTGGCTTTATGACTCTCTGCGGCCCGCGAGTTGGCGCGGTGGCCGCGGGTTCGGGCCCCGGTGCGTTCCCGGTTGCCCGCTCCCCCTGGAATGGCTCATCTGAACGTGAGTCTGAACGCGGTGGGGGTGTTCCGTTTTCGACGGTGCGGCAACCTGGGCGTTGTTGCCCCTACCGCAAGCGTCACCCCTCGTGCCGGAGTCGCATCTCGGCAGGTGAACTTTCTCCACTCGCCGCCCACCCTTTCGAACCTGACCCATGTTGCCATTTTCTGCCTCCAGAAAAAATTATATGAACTAAGCTCTCGAAATATTTCAAAATGTTGATAACTTTTCGTTTTATTGCCACAAATGTTATTAGATTTAGGTTAAAAAGAAAGAAAAAACACAGGGCAAGGATGTCCGTGAAGTTAGCACCCCGACTTTTAAAATTTTACATTTTCCCTTTTGCTCATCATTGCTCATCATTTGCTCACCTCGAAAATCGCTTTCAGCCTGAGCAAAAAAAATGATAGCGATTTTCGAGGTGAGCAAATGATGAGCAATGATGAGCAAAAGAGAAAATTTAAAATTTTAAAAGTCGGGCTGCTAACTTCACAGACATAGGTCAAGGTAAAAATATGGAAATCTCAGATTGGGAGTGCAGCGAATCAAAAAAAAAATAAACCAGAGACAAAAAGACTATATGCTATTAGTTAATCGAAAAAATGGTAACATTTCCTTACAATATAGTTTTGTATTATTTTTTACAGTAAATGAGATGGGAGGAAATTACAAACAAATAATAGCCAGTAATCTGCGTTTTTTTTTGGTACAGTTGGATATTTGTTTGCAACTGCGCAACGCAATGGCGGGTTTTCGTAACATTTTGATATATATTAAAGATGCATGCACATAAGAAGCTCAACTTTTAATTTTAAATCGCGTGGAGAAAGTTCTCGTACTTCAAGAATGATTTTAGTGTCTCTTAAAATCCAACCGTTTTTGGGAAATTTGAAACTTACTTGCACGTGGTTTCCTAAACATTTTCCGTTCGTTTTCCGTAAAAGTTGTGCCATACAAATCGGGGGGAGTCGAGCACTTGCCGAGCATAATGATAGCTAGAAAATTTTGTGGAGAGGGCAAGGGGCCCTTCCCCTTCACAAAAGCTACTTGTACTGAGTGGCTACATACAATCAATTTCTGAGGGGGGGGGGGGTTGGCAATAGCCTCCCGGGGACGCAGTCCCCCTAGGAACCCCTCTAGATACGTCTATGTGCCCCTAGTAAGCTAAAATAAAGGTCTTGCTTTTCCCAGCCATCGTAACGACTAGCCTCTCTCGGCACACATGAACATCCAACAAAGATCATCATTTTACGAAGCTTTACTAGTTTAATTTATGTTGGTCACATGATATTGGGGCAGCATTGCAACGATGCTCTTTACAACCCCCTGGCCTGCTCATGATTCCATGGGGAAGATAGGACCGGCAAGGCATAGAGATAACATGCTCGAGGGTCACTAAACAATCAAGCGCGGATCATAACATGAATGAGGGCGTGTAGTTTGAATGTACCGCATTGTCGGAGAGCCCAGACAGCGTTTTTGAGTTATTTACGAGTAGCGAGGTTTCAAAAGCAGAGTGAAGTCCTGTGAATAAGGCAAATCATTCACGGCGACCGACAGAAATTCAAGTGGTCTTCATGGCGTCCTGAATGTGATAAGTATACAGCGCAAACCATGTTGACGGGGTCGAAAGCCACCCCTCACTTTGTCTCCGAGTAATGAGGAGGAAATAGGGTAGGTCAGCACGGAACTTTAGAATTTTCTGATTTATTTATCTTCCTTTTTCTAGCGATAACACGAAGAATACAAATTCCTAATTAAAATGAGGCAAAATGTTAAAAATAAACAGATAATGAGATTTACCCCCAACGATGAACTTGGCTGTAACATGAGGTGGTAGAAAATATAGTTCTAGAATCGTTACAGTAGGTTTGCGAGCAATCGTGGAGTCCGAAATTTTCTTAACACATTTTGAACAATTTTCCTGACATCCAGAGCTTCTAGACTTAACCAAAACTCCTCATATTTCCAGTTTTTTTTTGAAGAGCTATCTTGCAGAATTCCCCCTTTCACTAGGAGTTGATTCAGTAAGTGAAGATTGTTAAAATCGAAAAATTCCCTCTAAATCATAAAAAAATGTCATAATGGGCATGTCCTCTCTAAAAATTAATGCGAAGCGCTTTTATGTAGTTACGTAGTTGAGTTGGGGCGTCATTGAATCGGCACAATTCTAGTATCCTAGCATACTGTAGGCAGTTTGAAAGCAAAAAGCCCTCGTTTTAGCTGAGTCTTAGAGGAAGAAAAATGGTACAAGAAAAGTAAGGCTGAAGTACTCTCCCAGAGATAAAATTGTTGTAAACAGGCCCTCCTAAAAAAAAAAAAAAAAACTAAAAAAAAAGGGATTAAGCGTTAACGGTCCCCTGCATTCTCGCCAACGATTTGATCCCCGGAAGATACTCAACGGATGACGCTAAAACAATAGTACGGGAGGCGGAAGAAGCTGTAAAACTTTATCAAGGATCAGAGCCGCGCCAGAAGCTCGAAAAAAACGAGAAAACGGGAGCTGTAAGCAGTTCGGGAATGATTGCCGGAAGTTTAAAATTAAATACAGGGGCTGCGAAGCCCGGGCGTAAAAAAATCGAATTTTTCACGGTGAACTGGGAGAAAAGCGGGGGGAAATTGGGGAGGCGAATCTGTTTCAAAGATAGCGAGGCTCCGCGGATGAGCTTGAAAAATGCGGGGAGCTTTATCTTGGCGCGAGAGTCGGCCTGACTGATTATCGCTCCGCGCCAACAAAGAATTCGCTTTGTTTCCTGCGAGGAAGACGAAAACAAGCCGTCAAATTTGGCTATGGCATAATCTGCATCGCCGACTCCCTGTCTATACACGCACGGCTGGCGCCGGATCGTTATGGATGGTGACTTCCTCTCTGCCGTGCTAGGGAAAAACGCCGTATGAGCATTCGAAAGTTGCCAAATCGCCCCGGATAAAACATGTATTTTTGAAAAAGATTATCCGTATTTGGACCGCGTTTAACAGAAAGGAACCAATCCACATCAGCTGTTGCCAAATTTAACTGGGTAAGTCAATTTTTTACGAGAGAACGTTTGTGCGGATTCCTTTGAAAATTTTAAGGAATTTGCGCCGTGCAATGGAGAAAATTCACTGAAATTTGCGCGAAAATCCGCCCAACCGTTTTCATTTAAAAAAGTAATTCGTCCAATTAAATTTGGCGATAGCTGATGTGGCTTGGTTCCTTTCTGTTTAACGCGGTCCGTTTATCCTTGAAATTTTTAGACATTTTAGACAAAATTGCGAACAAAATTGTCTAAAAAAATTGAAGAAAAACATTCACAATTTTCTCAGTAAATTAGGTTTTTATTGAAGGAAATGTGGCAACGTCTGGCGGTTCATACGGCGTTCCTCCTAAGCATAGCAGCTCTCCGGTTTGGTGTGAGCTCCTCTGCGATTTGGTCGCTCCTCTGACGCAGAGGCATCTCAATTTTTCTGTGAGCCCCAAAGTGCATGGATTCTTACGTGACACAGGGCTCAAGTGGAAACTGAGATGCGTCCTTACGTCATAGGGACGACGATTTGGCGCAGCATGTTTGCGATAGATAGACGGTTTCCGACGGAATTGCAGACTTTATGGCCGGCGTCTCTATCGATCGGAGACGAGGCGACCTCCCGCCGGTGGATGGAGCCGTAAATGTGAAAATGACGGATATTCCTCCTGGGTGCACTGTACCCGTGATCATTTTACATGCATGTGTGACTGCTTGACTACTCTTGTAAGGAGTAAGGAGTAAGGATGATGCTTCACATGATGGACTGAGAGACGTCTGTTGTGAATGGAAATACATCAGATGGAGTAAATCGTGGAGATCGAAAACTTGCTACAAACATTCTATTTTATTTATCAGCAGGGCGCTGTTCAGCAATCTCTCGACATGGCTAACGATGTGTTCCAGGTAAAGAAGACTAAAGCGGGCTGATTGTTGAACTTGATCGACAGAGCGATAGACAAAGTAGACATAAGGAGTATGGAGCTACCCTACTGGTTGAAATGGTTGGTTCATATTTACTAGGGGAGAAGATGATGAACTAACTATAGGGTTTCTCGTGGGTTACCGTTAGTTAGTCTATTATCTATACCTTCTTTGTCCATTGCAACCACTCGCGTCCACCAATAGGATCCCTTAATATCCCTGTTGTCTTCTTTGCCTATAGCTTTGTCTACCAGTTTCAACAATCAGCCTGACGACTGCGAATGTAAAATAGTTTTTATTATTTGACAAATACAATGCATTCGTTAAAAAAATTTAGCAGTATCAAGTAAATCCCAACGAAATATGAAATAGCACAACTGCTTATAATAATAACTGCGTAGGCAGAAAGAATACAAGAGCGGCAAAGAAAGCGTGGGTGAAAAAACACGAGACAGTGGTAATCCGACGGATAAAAAAATGTATTCGCCGAGGGAGTTTCCGTAATTTCTTAAAGCGCCGAAAAAGACTCCAAGAGGAAAACGTGATTCGGTTGATTAAGCACATTAAAGTCGACAGATTTCTTTTGGGAACACTTTGGAGGAGGTGGCTCGTAAATTTGCCCGTTGACAGCGGCACCAGCGGGGAATTCGAAGAACACGGAAAACGAGGCAGGAATAGTCAACAAATTCGAGAGAAGTGCGAAAATCAACTTCTAACGAGTAGGTGAGTCGACTTCAGTGGGAACAGAGACTTAATGACTTGGTGAAATGTCATTTTTCATTTTAACGGCCGGAAATAAACAAAGGACGAAAACTTCAAACAATCAACGCTACGAACTTTTTTCCGAGTGTTAAATATCAGACAGGAGGCATGGGGAGCTTTTAAACTTCAAATGGCGAAAATACCAACGTAACCGACAGCTTGTCTGGTATGATCATGTTCAAAGAGTGGTGAATGACAGGTTGCGTAACGGGTACCAGATTGCGCTCCTTTAGGAGAGAAACATGGGGACGCCCAGCTGAATCTTGGGTTGGTATTGAAAATGGAAATAGAAGTAGTGATTTCCAGGCAACTTTCGGTTGGATGGACATGAATATAGACGCACAGACCGCACCAAGTTGTTTGGCGCAATTCGAGAAGTATTCCGACAGTCTTGTAGGCGCTATGCGTTTCACGCCAACCGCTGCTGAACGCACTATGTTGGACGCAACGCGTGAAGTATTCACGCAGTCTTGTAGGCGCTATGCGTTTCACGCTGACCGCACTGTGTTTGACACAATGCGTGAAGTATTCATGCATTCTTTGTAGGCGCTATCCGTTTCACGCTGATCGCAATGACCGCACTGTGTTTGATGCGATGCGTGAAGTATTCGTGCAGTCTTGTAGGCGGGCCACCTTCTTAATCCGGCCTGACGCTCAGTGTGAATCAGATTATCTATATGTTCGACATTAAATCATAATCCGTCGATGAAGCATATCCCTTCGAACTACCAACAATCATTACACGATCGTCTTAATTATCTAATGGACTACATTCTGCGTTACGGAACTGCTACTTCTAACTCATTGTGGAAGCACATATCATGTGCCATTCTCTTCCCTACTTAGATAAGCGCTTTTATGAAAGAACTAGATTTAGTAGTTCCTCATTGCAAAATGAAGTTCATATGATGAAGATCCCGATGTGTAGAGCACTCTTTCATCCCCGAAAGGACGCGCAATCCGGCGTTCGCGCGTTCGTGCAGCGAGAACAAGACGCGAATTTCATGCCTTCCAAGCTTATTCAAATACTCTCCGAATCAACTCCGCGATCCGTGCTTTCTCATTGTGCCCGCGCGCTTTTCCAGTTTTCCCCCAAACTGTTTTCTTTTCAGTGGCAAGAACCGAGAAGATTATATCGAGCCGCCTAACCCGGGGAGGGGGTTCGGATCTCACGAGTTTTATCCGCTCAACCGTTGCCAGATGATTCTCTCGCTCCTTCCTTACATTTTTATCCGCTGAATATCAGTTTCAACTGCATGTTTCAGTTCAAAGAAAGAGGTAACCATGCCAAAAGCGAAGTGTGAATGATCGATGTCATATTTCCCCACTTGAATCTATGGTAAATAATCGATTTTTATGATGTCCATTGTAAACACCCTGTATGTCGATCCTTTTCCGAAGGTTTAAATGGCAGATCAATCGATACATAGCAAAACACGTCACAATATTGAATCATGCAGATCTGCGGTTTTTACCGCAAATTTGAAACTTGAAAAAGCAACCCGTGCTTAAAAACTTGTTGATTTTTAATTTATTGGAAGTTTAGTCGAAGTCTTGCGTCAACTAGTACTTCTTACTGTTTGTAACATTTTCGGTTCCCAAATTGGCGCTTTCTTCAGGTTTGGTTCCAAATTAAAATTTAAAAAAAATCGACTCTCAGAGGCTAGAAAGAAACTATTATGGGGGTCGTTATAGAAAAGCTCTGATAGGAACCGTCATTTTGTGTTAATACGGGGAGTACGACACAAAGTAACCTGAACGCGTCGGTATTGTAACATCGCCCAAATCTTCGGGCTACATTGACCAAATCTTCAAGTTGGCCATTTGCAACCATGATGAATATCAGGCGCAAGCCACTTAGGATG
This sequence comes from Bemisia tabaci, assembly GCF_001854935.1. NCBI lineage: Eukaryota > Metazoa > Arthropoda > Insecta > Hemiptera > Aleyrodidae > Bemisia > Bemisia tabaci. The sequence goes on from NW_017548020.1 coordinate 2,343,220, forward strand.
CGATTGCTACTTGCAAGTCGCAACCTCTGAGTGGCATTAAGAGAAAAGATGTGCACATGAGTTTAGAAATGAACGTATTCACGCTAAAAGGAACTATGTGCATAGGGATTGCGTGTGACATAGTTTCTATTGTCATAAATACGTCCAAATATACTTTCTTCATCACTGAAAAAAATAGTTCTGTTCACAGGGCTCCTGCACTTCTTTTGTAACAGTTACAGAAGCTTCCGTTATGAGAACAGAGTGCTCTGTTCCCACGACCAAAGTTCTGTTCTCACAACAGAAAAATTCTGTAAAAGTAAGAAAAAAACTGCAGTAGCCCTGTGAACAGAAGGTTCAGTTGTCAGCACCATTTATTTTTCTCTGTGATCCCCAGATGTCTCAGAGTGACCTACGGTTACGGTCGATTTAACTAAAACTTTGATAGATCAACCATGTCCTTTTGGTTGATCTGACCGAAAAAAGGTAACTCAAAGTACCCATAAACACCGACATTTTAAAGTGTGTAGAGGTGGAAACATCGAATAACCTAAAATTTGCGGAAAAGCCGAGACAGGTACAAATAAATGCCATTAACCTCAGAGGTTAGGGTATAAACACAGAAATCTCGCATTTTCAAGAACATTCCCGTTGCACGACAACAATGTTAGGTTGGTGTAGACCGTGAGGGTTGTAAGGTGCTATCAAGGAGGAAAGACCCCTTTCTTTGAGGGGAGCTGCCGCACACCCTTCGTCTTAAATTGCTTCTTACATCCCCTTGACTCGCGAGGAGCAAGACCCTTCCTTTTCCTCCTTCAATTGTTTTACTCCAATCAGCCCGAGAATTCCGAACGCCCTAAGATTACACGTGCTTCCAGCATCTTTTTTTCCTCTCAGCCCGGACGTAGCTTTTGATTCTCGTTGTATGTTAAATGGCAATTAACGCCCCTAACTCTTTTAATTACTCACCATGTATTTAATTATCCTTTGATTCACCGGGTTTTTGATAATTTGTCGAGGTGGAGTTAATGGAGCGTTAAGATTTTTTCTATTCCATGCGGTTCATGGAAATGTGATGACTTAGTGGCTTAAAAAGCTAATTGTATATTTCTGACCGACGTTTTTATTTTTTTTTCTCTCTCTCAATATTCCTTAGATTTTGTAGACTGCACTTTGGTTAGTTCTGAAGTACCGTCCTATTTGATTGCTCAAACACAAAGGCCACCAAAAGACAAGATTTGAAACATACTATACAGATCAACTTAATTTATGGGGGAAATTGCGCGTTCGATAGCAATGAGCAAAAAATCAGTGTTATCATTATCGTTAAAAAAATAACACACTCCTTTACGTAATGGTTCGATTAAGGAAATTAAAGTCATTGAAATCGGATTTAGAAATTTAATTTCGATTTATTCGTCGTTAGAAAGTTAAATCGAAACACTAAAGATCAAACGCCGTGCCAATTTGGGGGCAGGTAATAAGTATCAAACCAAAAATGTCTAAAAACCTTTCGCATCATTTGACGCAGTCCAGTAAAGTATGCACTTCACACATGTAAGATATGGACAGCCTGCCCACAGTTATGAAGGATCGAATGACTATGGAGATATGATGTGTATGTCATTGCTAGTTGCGTGAGGGAATGGACTGTGGTCAATAAAGAGGATTTGCCGATGCTGTAGTGCAGTATGCAACTTCCACGTTGATGCACTTTCGATAGGTGGGTCAAGCTCTCCCATACACGCGGTGCACCACTCCTTTTAGCATACCTGTCCGTTGTCGCTAATCCTCGAACGCAGCACGCGAGCTATAGGTGGGTTCGAAAGAAAGTATTCATTTGTCACTTCATCGCTGGGGCGGGCTGGGCGGGAAGCGATAAGGTCGCGCGGAGAATGGGCATAATTTAACATCTTTAAAAAAGTATTGTGCCGCGGACACTGTGTAAACGCAGCGTCCGGGCGATATTAGCGGGGATCAACGGTTGTTGGGCCCGTCGGAACTCGTATAAATTCAGGCTTACGTCGTGTCAGAGCCGACGCTTGGCGGTTTTCAAAAGCGTGGCATTTACTCGAAAAGTCACATCACGCCCACGAAACGCGCGAGCTCCGAGTTCGTAGTCGTTCCTTCCGCAAAACCAACAGCCCATTATCAACGCCCTCGCGGCCGGTCGGACCCCGGACAGCGGACGCCCTGGCCCAGGGGTCTGATGCCGGTCACTCCGCGTTCCGGCCCCTCACACATTCTTCGCCGACCGGGGTTGCCAGCTTCGGGGACTGAAACCCACGTGCACTAGTTTTGGAGTGTCTTCACATGGGAACAGTGTTCGAAACTCACCTTTGAGTTTTAGGAGCCATGTGGCGCATCAAGCCCCATTTTTAGGCGCCATTGAAGATTTCTAGGGGCCAAATTGACTTTCTGCCTATACATTACGGCACATTTAATTGAAAAGTTAGACGCAAGATGTTTTCGTCGCAAAACTAGTAAGCAGCTATAACTTGGGGAAGACAAAAGCACTAAGAATGAAATCGTGAAAATTTAGAAAAAACAAGCTTCCACTTGTAGTGCTGAAAATTCTGAGTTTTTTCAATTCAAATGAATTTGTTTTTCTTTCATTATGTGACTCCCTGTGAAAATCCATACTTTTAGGGGGCAATTTTTAGGGGCCACGTTGGCGCAGATCCTTCATTTTATTGGCGCCATACCCGATTTTTTAGGCGCATTTGGCGCGTTGGCGCCGGTGAGTTTCGAACACTGCATGGAAAGAGCCAAAGCCTCGGTTGCAATATGCTGCCTTACTAAGGAAGAACGCCGCATGAGCCTTCAGACGTTGCCAAGTTTCCTTCGATAAAAACCGAATTTACTGCGGGAAAATTGTGAATATTTCCCCCCAAAATTTTCAGACCATTTCGCACGAAATTAAATCTAAAATATCTGAAAATTCAAAAGAAAAATGTGCATGAATATCGTCAAAAATATATGTCTTATGAAGGAAATTTGGCAACTTTCGAATGTTCATACGGCGTTCTTCCTTAGCACGGCAGTATGAGTGGATCTCATTTAGTAGAAAGGAGCCACTGACAATAAGACCATACCGCCTGCATGCCTGTAGGACTGTCGTCCTTAGTTGGTGGAGCTGGCAACAAGAGATTCCCCTCATTTTCGCCATAATGTCCGAGCCCTTCCGTCTTGGTCATGGAGTGTTGATGGCAGGCCCTGCGAAGATTACACATTCGCGACATAATTCATAGCCCTTCGCCCATGAACGGGCGATATTAATCTCAACAAAAGCACCAACCACCAACTAATGACTCCCAAGGATGTTGTCAATTCGACTGCATAAGGACAAAGTGCATAGGTGTCATTCAGTGGCGTGGCGTGCTTTGCGATACATCGATTGATCTGTCATTTAAACCTATGGAAAAGTATCGAAAAACAGGATGTTCACGACGAACATCTTAATAATCGACTCTTTGCCATGGCATCAAACAGAGGAATATCGATAATCGATCATTCTCACCTTGCCACTTGCACGAAAAACGTTCGTTTTTGTGGAAACTTTAATTGAGTGTACGCTTTGCAGCAACGCATTATCAAAAATATCCGTGGAAAATAAATCTACGACCTTTCCTTTTCGATCAAAATAAAGCCGAATGAGACATTTTTGGACACATAGGACCCCTTAATTTGTAAGGCATTTAAAAACTAGGTTGAGAAATTGATAAACCCCTTTACTTCTTTATTTTGGAGGCTTTACAGGATTCAACGGCAAATAGCTTGTAAATTTACTCGTATTGGAAATTAATGTGTGAAAAAGTGTAAGAACTGCAGAAAAAATAAATCCTGCGACCTCAACGCAATTGTCATACACTTATTTGAATCAGTGAGAACGAAAACACACCAACTCGAAAAAATGAGAGTAATTAAGACGCACACAAAACTGCACAGTTGGCGCAGAAGTTAGTGAAGGAAAAATATATTTGGTGCCGAAAGACAAATACTTGAGGACATTTTAAAGGTCCAAATTGGAACAGATGCGCTAACTTCAATGACCTTCAGGAAAATTGATTGTCCTCAATGAAATTGAGCATTTTTGAGCTACCGAGTTGGTGTGTTTTCGTTCTCATTGATTCGTTTATGATTAATGCATATTTGAATATTTTCTTTCTTAGACATAGAAGTCGCTAATTTGTACCCAAGTTTTTAAGCAGTTTTCTTTTCGCAGAGCGGCAGGCGACAATATTTGGATTAGTTCCAAAAACAACAGATCCTTTACCGGCGGAGAGATCTGCAACCGAGACAGTAAAAAGATGCTGCTTCTGCTTCCATCAGTTAATAGTTAATACTCGGAGAGAGAGGAATTTAAATCCGAATCTGACGGGACAATCAACGGTGGCGAGAAGGATGAAAGGATAGAGCGACGCTAAACGAAAATATTCATTTCATTTTCTCAATTTATGGGATGAGGATGATAAATATTCAAATTCGATCTTTCCCGCGAACGGAGCGCTCAAGCGAGTATTATTCCGAAAATACACGGCGGCGTGGATGGGAAATTCGCTTGGGGAAACATTTACACTGGTGCGGACTAAAGAGCCGAGTCGAGGATTCGGGCTAAATTCGCCAGATTAAGTAATAAGACAACCGGTCCCGGGAGGGAAAAGACTGGGGCCCACGGTGCTCGGCCGGATTAAGTGGAAAATGATGAACTAAACGGGAAAAAATGAATAGAGTTGATGCAACTGCCACTTTCGAGGTTGTCGGATTGGCTGAAATCAGATACAATGGTCTGATAAACGAGTTAACTGGGTCTCAAAAACTAGCGTATTTTCTTGCGGATACACTGGAAAAAAACACATTGGATCTAGAGTCTAGACTCTTGAAAACATTGACGAGGAAAAGGACTCTTGATTCAATCGGATTTTTGCTTGAATCAAAACGAAATCCGCTTAAATTAAGAGGCTTGGTTCTTGATTTAAGCTAGATTCTGATTAAATCAAGAGTACTTTTTCTTGTCGATGTTTTTAAGAGTCTGGACTCTAGATCCAACGTGTTTTTTTCCCCAATGTAATTCACGAAAAAGAAAATGAAAAGAAAGAGAGAATCTAGTATCCTCGCCAGATTTTGCATATTTACTTACTAAACATTTAGAAGAGACCAGTGCTCTCATTTCCCGGAACTAGCGCTGAGTTTCGAAACTTTTACGATTTTCCGGACTTTTCCCCGGAACTTTTAAAATTACAGAAATACTCCGGTTCTGTTGCATTTTCCGGAACTTTCTCAGAACGTTTGTAAAAATCTTAGAGGAATCCTGGAACTTTTAACGGTTATGGAATGGAGGAAATTTGAAGACAAAAATTCAGAATTTCGGAACTTTTAACTTTTGAAATGGGAGTACTGACAAAGACAAATTTTCATTCTGGACGTGAAAATTCAAGAAGTCTAGGGTGTTTTTTTATTAATCCCCCGTTAGCATTGGTAGACTCAATAATCAATTACTTAAAACTTATTCATCATCAAATCATTTCAAACTCTTACCCACTGAAATTCTTTTGAATTTTCCTACTTTTTTCTTTGAATTTACCGATATCTTTAAATTTTTGTAAAATATCTTCATCAGACTTTGATAATTTATGAGGATATCCCTGGCGATGTTGATTTGGAGGTAGATATCGATCGGAAAATTCAATTCGTAAGAATCTGCATGTATTGATTTTGATGGTTAGTATCGTAAAATTAAATAATTAAAATGGGAAACTGTTAATTTAAAGGAAATACATTCAGCACATATCTGATTAGACTAGGAAAAAATTCTTCGTTATCTGCGATATACTAAACCAAGAGGCGCATGTAAGGGTTAAAAGTCATTTTGCTAGACACCAGTCTTCGGCAAGTTTGGAGTTCTTAGTCCGTGGATGCAATTCACAATAGCTAATGCAACCTAGGATTAAACTGTACATAGAAGAAACTTTGATAAAACCGTAATATTACGATTAAAAGTTCATCGCCCTTTGAGCAGAGTTTTGGCGACCTTCTTTTTCTTAAAAGCTGCACGAAAAATTAAATCGAAAATTGACAACACTGCTTTGAGTCAAGATGAGCGCTGCCGTGCTAAGGAAGAACGCCGTATGAACATTCGAGAGTTGCCAAATTTCCCCGGATAAAACATGTATTTTAGACGAAATCTGAACATATTTTTTCTTGAAATTTTCAGATATTTTAGATTAAATTGCGAACAAAATAGTCTGCAAAATTGGAAGAAAAATATTTACAATTTCCCCGATAAATTCGTATTTTATCAGAGGAAATTTGGCAACGCCTGGAGGTTCATACGGCGTTCTTTCTTAGCATGACAGAGCGGGTCGGGACATCTTCTAGTGGAAACTGGGAAGGAACGTCAACAAACGGAGTTGGCGAGGAGCGGGAGAAATTAAAATAATATAGTGTTTGCATATTTAATATTGCGCTTGAGAGAGTCAGACAAGACGACGAGACCAAAAAGATGTGGGGGTGGGGATGGAAACCATGGGGCGCAGACGGAAAGCGAGAGAGGAAATAGTCGGAAGGGGGGAGGGGGGGGGCGAGGGAGCATCTTGGAAAACTCCGCGGCGAACTTTCTCCCTCGCGAAACGTCGAAATAGGACAGTTTCGCACACTGTCTCGACCTAAGAAGTTCTAGATCAGGGTTATACAGTTTGGCGTATACGAAAGGGGATGAAGATTACGTCACACCCTAAAGGAAGGAGAGGGGGCCTGATTCAGCATGATGGGCTTGTAACAGGGAAAGAAAGGGGTCAAAAAATACATTGCGTCAAGAAAAATCGGGGGAAAACCCCGATTTTTACAAGATCGATAATTTTGGTGTAAGAAGCCATAATAATACCGATGTTATAACGCGAAAGTGAGAAAGATTTGACAAAGCGTGACTACTTCATCCGCGGCATAGACTAGCGTGACGGGGATGCAAGAAGAGGTGTGTCCAATATTCCGACTTTGAGCGTGACATAATACGTGGACGGTTCATGGCAGCTTTATAAAATCCAGTAAAAGGAAAGAACTTGCTGACTAAAAACCAAATAAAACCTTGACTTGCAAATATACGGGACCAGCAATGCTAACCTAGTAGAGTAAAGTATTCTAAAAAATAAGCCATGGGGTCGTCGGACCTATTCTGCCGTGCTAAGGAAGAACGTCGTATGAACCTTCAGGCGTTGCCAAATTTCTTTCGATAAAACACGACTATCCCGGTAAAATAATTAATATTTTTCCTCCAATTTTTCGGATAATTTTGTTCTCGATTTCAACCATAGTCTCTGGTAATTTCAGGGGAAAATATTCATAAATTTTCCCCAAAAACAAACATTTTAGTGAAGGAAATTTGGCAACTCTCGAACGTTTATACGGGGTTTTTCCTTAGCATTGGTCTGGTAGTTTCACCGTCGATTTCATTTTTAAAAGCTGGACTTTAATCAGCTTCGTTCAAAAGGCCGTTTCCCAATCCGTTTCAAAACCGCTAGCTTAGCTTTCCCAACTCAAAATTGACTCAATCTTTACAGGATCCCCGGGCCCCGTTCACAGAGTCGAGTTCCCATTCCGCCATTGGCACTCGGGCATAGAATTCGAAGAACAGCTTTGACATGGACTCAAAGGCATTCATCCTTGAACACGGAGCTTACTGAAGCGCGGAAACTGGAAAGGGCTGCGATCGGAGGCGGTGGCGCATCGCGGTGACGTCACAATGCCCGACGTTAATTGGTGCATGATTGATGGCTCCGAGATCTTCGACGGGCAATTCCTCAGTGCGCACCGGTGAATTGAGAATTATGCTCTGTAACAGGACATCAAAACCCCCCCCCCCCCNAATTCCTCTTAGCGCGACATTTTTCGACGCGGCATCCGGTTCGCTGTCTCCAACGGTATTCGCGGTATCGGTCCCGGCTATGAAACCTGCACTTTACGCAACTTTCATAAATGTATGATCGTTTGTGGTGTGCCTTGCAAAGTACACGTGTTGACACAAATTTATGCTGCGTGTTTTGTCATGTACCGTGCGAGCCTGGTTTCAGCCGACGCCGCCGCGCCGCCGCGCAGGTCGGTAACGGATGAGAGACGGAATTGTTCGGCATTCTTGGCGCCTGCTCGAACGAATAAAAAAATTAATTTAACACACGAGAGGCTCGAATGTTTGGCTCGGGTTTTGGCTTGCACCCTCGAGCGCTGAAGTGAAGAAATTAATCAGAGTGTAAAAATCCAAACGAATGTCTGTTAAACCGATCTGATTTAAGAGATGGCATTGAGTTTTTGCAAGCATTGATGAGGCTGTGCTGTTATTCAAAGTATGACTCGCATTTAATCAGAGGTGGATCCAGCAATTTCGCAACATCGGATTCCCTCCATTTCAGCCTGCGCTAAATAATCGATTATTTTCGGAGCACCTGGCTCCTCCAAGGATCGATACATTCACATCGGTTTAAATAAAGCAAAGATAATGTTCCCAATTTGCTGGATCCGCCAATGCATTTAATTTATCGTCGTGTTGAGCAGAAAAGCTGAATTTCAATCCATTTGCATTTGCTTCCTGTCAGCTTTTGTTTTTGAAAGGAATTGCGTTTGTTGCTCTATGGACATGGCATCTCAGAAACGATGCAAGAAGGCTGTAAATTAGATTTTTTTGGTATTTTTTGCTCAAATCGGTGGGAATGTAAGGGAAAAATTCTCAGGTTGTCTACTAGAAAGGCACACCTGTTGTTGAGCTGTCAAAGTGTCGCGCATGCAAACGAAATAACACTGTCATGTAACCCTTGACTTCACTTCACACCGTAGTGCCGTTCATTCTACCTTTCTAGGCGTGAGAGCAGTAAGTCTGTGCCAATGATGCAATTTCATCAAAATAAAAATATTTTCTTGCAAAGTGTTCCAGGCTTCCCTCCCGCCTTTTCCGTAAGAGGATACGCATACCTCAACACTGTGAGCATGAGGATCGTGGGAGGCATTCCAAATAATGGATTTTGGATTAATGAAAGTCAGAAAACCTGCATGTTTATTTTATAACTTATCACACTCCTTGCATAACGCAACTCAGAGGGTATCTCAAAATATTTTGGGTTACACTCGAAAAAAATTCTCGACGTTTTTACCAAGGTCCGTTGGTACCTTTACCATCTCACTTTTTTACCAGGTAGTGGTAATTTTACCAAGACAGACTGGTAAGCTTACCTAAAAACCGGTATTTTTACTGTTTTTTTTCAGGTAAGAATATCATTTTTATTGGTTATCAATTCCCGGTAATTTTGCCATTTTATCTCGGCAATTCTACCACAGTTGATAAAAAATATTGGCGTTTTTACCGCGGTCCAGAAAAATTACCGAAAAAAATTTCCAATTCCATAAATGGTATTTTACCGCGAAAAAACTGGGATCAAATAGAACCCTGAATTCTTGGTAATTTTACCCTTTTCTTAGTAAATACACCGAGATTTTTTTTTTCAGTGTAAGACAGCATTAAACGATTCCGCGAATATTATCTACAGGCACTGTCATTGGCTTGGAGACAGGGTCGTTTTATTAATGACGTGGCTCCACGAAAACATACCGAACGCAGAGAAATCGTAAATAAGCAATAAATGCTCCGCTAAAATTTTCATGATCCGCGATGCGAGAGTATCCTCGATCCATCATTTTGGTTGGAGGGCCTAAAGGGGGAATATTTTGACTCGCGCTACATGGTGTCATTATTGAGGCCGCATATTTCATGAGCACGCGATGAAACCGAGCTAATATCGAACAAAACAGAGCAACATCGTTACTGAATGGCTGCCGCGCCGAGCTGAAAGGCTAGCTTCAGCTCCGGCGGGCTTCAAAGCGAAATGGGGGATTTCGATTGCACTTTGGCGACCACGACAATATGTGCCGCGCGGAATATGCCCCCGACAAAACCTACTCCAATACTCGGGGCTGAACTTGTTTTCATTAGATTCTAAGGGAATGCGGCGCACTGAAAACGCCATAAATTCGAGTGAGGGCAAATGGGCTGCAAAGAGGGTTCTGTCATGATATTTCATTCGAAAACGCCGAACATGTACCCTTGGCTTATAGGGGTTGCGATCCGGGAGCCTTGCCATACTACACGGACTAGTGACTTACACAACGCTCTGCGCATTCGGATATGAAGTTATATTCCGTTTTCATTCGGTTTTTTTACTACATTACTTCTTTTCGAATAGCATATTTTTCGAGCGATTTTGCGAAAGAGTGAATAACGCTTCATGCACAGTCTCAAATTACAAATGGAACAGTCCCTAGGGTCAAATACGTATGATTGAAATGCAACGGCTCCAATGCTTCATGGACGACTAATATCACAGTTACATGATCAGAATTTTCTGCGGGCCCTTATGAGGCCTTATATGTAACAATGGCGGATGTGAAAAATTACCTTGTAGAAACACGCTTAAAAAACTGTTTTGCTCACACAAAAATTTAATATGTTTGGCTCTGGCATTATTTACAGATCTCACAGGTCACATCTCAAGTATTTTCTCTAGATTTTCTCGATGCCAAAACAGTTTTTTGAATGTGTTTCGAAAAGGTAATTTTTCACATCCGCTATTGTTACAGATAAGTCCTCATATGCGTTTTCAGTAACCACGTTTAACGCGAATGGTTTATTTTGATGCGTAAATTTATCAGATGATGATTCACTTTAGCATAGTTCAATTATTTATCATTTCGAAAAAAGAGACAAGCCAAGAAATAGATTATTTTGATGCGAACTTTTTATCTTCGAAGGGAAAGATGCAAAGAGAATGTAAAAAATATGCGAACATGCAATTTATCGTCCCAGACAGACAATTTGTAACACAACCCAATAGTAAAATGTCTTTGAGCTGGCGCCGCACGATTCACCGAACTAAAATGACAAATTTTATTCAAAGATAAATGCCTCAGATTCTTTTAGAGATTCTAAGACAAAATGCGATGTAATTTACGGTAAGAACGCAGAATACCTACGAACTGTTTTTGCAGACAGAATAGTAAAACCGTGAGATAATCGTACAATTAAAATTAATTACATTTAAAGAATTAATGAAGAAGTTTTAGGAGAGTGAACCTTTAATAAATATGCTCAATAGACACTCGCTCTCTCATCAGATAACCGGAGAGAGGAGACGAATACAAACCTTATGAATAATCATTTGTCGTTGTCCGTTCATAAAGTTCCACGATCGTTAGTGAAGATAACTTTGTTAAAATAAGGTTTATACATTCATACGATACTTTTTCGTGATTAAGAGCTCAAAAGCTGTCCACGTGGGGAGCTATCAAGTTTTATCTGCACTCATTTTTCTTTCAACACTTCAACTTCTCCGTATGAATAATTAATTCGCGAGAGCTCTCATTAATTTTTACAACAATCTGAATCAAAGATAAGGACCAGCGGTCTAGTTTATACCAACGAGGAAAGATTGTCTGTTGGGCATCCTTTTGAAAGTTTTGGCTGTAGGTTCTGAGTTGGGATAGGGAATTTGTCGTTGGTCAGTGCAAAGAAAATACAAGGTAGGTATCTACTGAAAGCAGACTGGCCAAAAATGAGTACTTTTACAGTGCATTCCCAAGAAATTCAGCACCGCCTCAGCGGGAAAATTCAGTACTTTTTCAGTACATCCAACTGACCGAATACGAAAAATTTAAAAAATTTGAATATCTCGCTCAAATTGCGACAAAAATGACAAAAATTCCGGACCTCCTTTCGGAATTTTCGCTCTTTTTCAGTACTTCCGGACCGCCCTTAAAAAATCAGTACTATTTCCGGACATTCTGGAAATGCCGAACTTGCAGACACACTGAAATAGGAGATGGAAAAACACAGCTAGTATCCATTCCAAACGGCGCTATCAAAATTTTAACACTTCACTAATCTCCAAATACCTCAGAGTGACCTACGATTGCTGTCGATTTAAACCACGAAGATCGATCATCCAAGTCTTTTTGGTTCATTTGACCAAAAATAAGTAACTCGTGGTAACCCAGGGTAACTATATATACGATTTTTAACCGTGCACGGGGGAGAATTAGGGGGGCTCGTTATCGTGTCAACATTGAAACGACCGCAATAACTTGGGTGATGATAATCGATGATTTCCGGCAGGGTATTATTCGGTGGGCTGCGGCCATGATTCACCAATCGATCACACAATGCTCTCGAGTCCGGTCTGGCCGGTCGCCGGGTCACAACTTTCGACAAGTAGGTAAACAATCCGACTGAGGGGCTAATTTGGGCGTTGATTTCGCGGCTCGACCCCTTTGTTTGCAGTTCCTGTCGAAAGCGAAAACAAAAGCTCCACCAACAGGGATTCGCTAGTTAGCGAGGCTCAACCCCGGTGTTGCCACGCTGCCACATTCGAAAATTTGCCATTCGATTCCCGGGAAATACTGGAAAATATTCTTTTTTTAAAGAAGGGAAAAAAAACTGGATAGGATCTTCCTACAGTTTTTTCTTTAGAATTTGAGAGAAAATTCTGGGAAATACGAACATGTTCCTACTTATGGTACAATAACTTACCTTCAGGGCGTGCGGTTGCATACAGGATTGGAAAAATCTTTGACAGGGTGGGCCGAAAGTAACTGAAAAGTGTCAATAACTTTTGAACAAAAAGAGATAAAAAGTTCCGGTTTGGACCATTGCTTATTGTGGCGAGGGGCTGATTTTTTCAGGGGGGCTCATTTACGGAACCATCCAGAGGGAGCCCCCCAGGGGGGTAACTCGAAATTTTCAAAAGGCAACATTATTGGAAAGAAGATAAAAAAGAAACATTCTCGCGCAAACCGGAGATCAATCCAACTTTTCGTCCTCGAGATACTCACGATCAACCTTTTATCTCTTTTTGTTCCAAAGTTATAGTCACTTTTCGCTAACTTTTGGCCCATCCCGTAAATGAGATTCAAGACCATTATAAATGCTTGTACTTATTATTGGGGATATATGGTTTTCAAATGTACCCAAAAACGTGTGCCCACTGCCCAGTTATTAAACTTATTCCGTGTGAAATGTTTTACTTTTACATTGGAAAGAGGAGGCGATGTCATATTCCAATTTTGCTACATACACATGAAAAAAGCGAATAAACTATAATTACTCACAGCGGAACTTCACTCGAATCATTTGGTTGCTAAAAATGACCATCCAAAACTTACCTGAAACAAAAAGCAAAAAAGTAAAGTAAAGTAAGTAAAACGTAGTGAGTTACAAACGATTTTTTCGTGCTCAAAAGTGTGAAAAAATTGATCAAGCAACACTAGATATTTTGAAAGAATAGAGTGGAATTTAGTGTGTCTAAAATTTTAGTTTATTCTAGTTGTAGTCTTCGTCCTCCTTACAGGTAGGTAGATAGTTCATTTTAAAAAGGAAAAATGGTTCTAAAAATGAAAACATCCCCAAAATTGGAAAGACAAAAGAGACAAAAATCTGATGAACTACCCTCCAAAACAATTAACCGATAAACTACAGAGTATTAAAGTTAAAGAAAGTGGTTAGAAAATGCGTATCCTCAGGAGTGGGGGGAGGAGGGAGGTGAGGTATTTAAACGATATTGGACCATAATGCGAGGGGCTGTCCTCTAGAACACTTGAACACTCTATGGCAAAGAAGCTGTATCGATGAGGTAATGAGAAGGGGTGGAAAACTTGAAGTGACCTCCTTTTGTTCTTCTTTAGAGATGACACTTGAGGAAACCCTGGTAATCTTCGATTACAACAGGTGCTCAAGAAAAGGGTCGAGATTTGTTTACAACACTTAAAGCGCCTTGTCACGGCTTCTGGTGTTCGCATTTCCTATCAAATCGACCTGTTAGCGATGTTATGGAGGTTAAATGATGAAGTAAAAACACGAGAAAGCTCGTAAACTAGTCTTCCTTTATCAGAGCGTAAATCTGGTAATATCACACGGAGCTACTGAAAAACTCTGCCATAAACTTTTCCAGAGCGCCTTTCCTTGATACGCCTACCAGTAGTTTCAACTGGTTAAGGGTCACGGGATCACGAGAGAGAGACAACATGAGAGGGAGAGATAGAGGGGTCAGTTTCGATTGGACCATAATATTAAACGTAATCCAGTAGTTGCGATGGCGCAATTTTTATACGAGAAAATCACACGCGGATTATTTCTAGAAATACGGAGACAACATAAAACGCGCTGGATGCAATAATCTTGATGATTTCCTACCAGCCTCCGATTTACATACTTATTTCTAGTATCAAGTTTACGCACAAATGTAAAACTGGCCACTAACTCTCTCCTTTCCTCGACGCTCTGGTACTATTTCATGAAGATTGCTGCAGTGTAGGATGCACCAATGCACCATATCACGAATTGGTCAAATTCGCATTGACCGTTCCGAGCATCTGACAACATTGTTTTTCTACATTTCAACCTATGGAAATATATCGATTCTCGGAGTGCCAGGTGTTCCGGCAAGAATCGATTATTCAACACAGGTTTAAGTGGGGGAAAGCCAATGTTGCCACATTGCTGGACCCGCCCCTGCAAACTCGCCGGTAGAATTTTGGGGCGGGTCCAACTCGTTTCGAATCCTGAATTTACGATCCATGGTAGAACCATGGTAAGTGATTGGCGCCGTATTGTTACAGCAAAAGCAATAGTCTACCACGGTGGCATGATAATTAAGTGTCCCTCACCCTTTGCGACGACCGAGCAGCAATAAAAGAAGCACGTTGAACGAGTGATGTTCGTCTTTGGTATTACATGAAAAATCGTGTGTCCGTAAGTTTCGATTTTTATGTGTCTCTCGACGTGATGGTTCTTATTAAGCGTCTAGTTATAGGTGTTCCTCGGAACTAACGCGGTGTGAATTCTCCTGGCGGCCAGTCCCAAGTCCTGAACTTTATAAAATTCGATCACTATCGGGACGTTGTGTCGGACTGCGGTTGATGCGAGGCGAATGATTTCGAAAAGATCCGAGCGTGCATGGACTTGGCGGAACGAATCGCTTCTTCATAGCTGCCTCCCAGAGCTTTGTTGAGCGTCTGATGGATTCAATCTGGGCATGGTTTTGTCGTGTACGGATGGGTCGCCGGGTTTCATTGACCTGCCAGGAATGACAACGGCCAACGTCTTGCGACTTTTCAAGAGGATCCTTGGATAAACAGGAGGATTTTGCTCGACAGGAATAATAAATAGTTAAATGAGCTAACTAATAAAATGAAAGGTACAAACTCCCTCCAATTTGCAGACAAAAAGAGTCAATAATATGGGCGGAATTTTTTAAAGAGGGGACGTAGGGGACCCTCTGTCCCGATATCCTCTCTACAAATTAAAAAAGCTCAAATCAAATAATCCAACAATTTCAATTTATTTTTCGGTCGGAGCTCCTTCCCGAGAACTCGCTAATTCTACCTTAGTATCAGAGACAGCTCTTCATTAGGATCAGTAGCGCTTCCCGCATTCTTCACTGAAATGAAATATTTGATAAAGAACGAAAGAAAAATAACGGAACATTAATTTGAAAACATCGGTGCAAAAATAATGAGCGAGACTCAACCATTTTGAAGGAACCTGACAAAACCAATGAATAAATAAATATTTCGGGGTCTATACACTGAAAAAAAAAAAAAAAAAAAAAATTGAAATATTACGTATTTTTATACTTGAAGCGTCGTTTCTTGTCGACAAAATTGCGTTTTTTGAGTTAATAAAACGTTGTTTAGCTATAACTTTTTTAACTTAAACTTAGCGATACCAAAAAGACGCTTTAACACATTGACATTAAGTTAAATCCGGATTTAACTTTAAAAAAAAAAAAAACAAATTTTGTCAACAAGAAAGAGCGTTTTACGTCAAAATGATATCTCAAGAAAAGTTTTCTCTCAATGTAGAACGTATGGTTGTAGCGATCACAGAATACTGGTTGCACGATCAGATCATTTACTCCCGGAGATCGGCCTCACATAGTGATCGGCGTGAAACCAATATTCTGTGATCGCTACAACCAAACATTGTGCATTACGTTCTACTTGTGTTCATACGCCTACTGAAAAATCCAAATTTTCAGTCTATTTTGAGACACAGATATTTTTTTTGGGTGGGATAGGGAGAGGAGGAATTTATTTTCTACAAATGAGAGCAAGTAATTCCGTTGGTATGTCCGTTTTATCTTTTGTTCATTTTCCCCCCATTCTTCAGTATGAATCAAAGCGGTGAATATCACCGGTATACAATTCCCAAAGTAAACGCATACTCCACGAGTTTACGCACATTGTTGATAAATCATATTTGAACTACCGGGTGGAGCAGTGGCATTTTTTCCGTGAACAATTTCGTAAATGGCTGCAACAAACTTTTTTTGTTGACTTCGTTCCGCACGAATTTCGGATGAAAAAGGTTTTTAATTCCGAGATGCATTCTGCTTCCACTTTGTGTTCTCTTTAATATTATTGATTGTCATCTAGTCGAGCGAATTTGTAGAGTTAATCCATTATAATCTGCAGCAGTTTTGTAATAGGTATTCTCCATTATTGCATGAGTTTACGAGGGGCAATTGTTTGCTTCCTATACAGTTTAGGCAATTCAACTTTAATCAGTAGTTCAACTCATTTCAAAGTGAGTTTTTGACCATCAAGGCTCTTCTAAAAAAAATCTTATCATAAGCTGAACTAAAACTCTAACGTCCATTTTTAATTTTTTAGCCCTCATAGTTGTGCATTGAAGAACGGAAATATGCCCTCTTCGCCGCATAATTTGCTATTTTGTGTCGTGGATGAATTTATTAGGGTATCTGAAACGCTTCATTTTGCTAGCGGCTATGTGTCAATGTGGGAGCACCCAAACGATTACTTACGGTTGACGAAGTAACTTTTCGTGCGAAGTCTACTTGGAATTTGAAGATTTTATTAGACGATGGTCAAATTCAGGATTCGGGTGCCTACGGTCCCATCTCTAGGCCGACGAGAAAAAGATATTCGATTATATTTGAATTTGTTTCTTCAAAAATTGAGTCAAATAAAATAACCGAAATCAAAGGAAACAGGATTGGAAAGTTACTCCATTGTATATGTATGTATGAGCCGCTTTTACGGCGCGCTAGGGCGCTCTGCGACGCCTATTCTCCACAGGAATCTGTCATGGTAGAGATCCTCCGGAAGCTGGCATCTCTCCATCTCTTCATGGATGCCCTCTACCCACCGTTTGGCTGGACGCCCTCTCCGTCGCCTACCTGGGGGGACCCACTCCAACACCTTCTTCGGCAACCTGGTATCAGCCATTCTCTGCACATGCCCATACCATACCAATTGCTTGGTCATGATATCGTGCACAATCGTCCCCTCAACGCCCATTATCTCTCGGACACGTTCATTCCTGACACGTTCTCTCCTCGAGATTCCAGCCGATCTTCGCCAGAAATCCATCTCGGTCGCCTTGAGCATTTCTTGGGTCCGCTTCTTCAACTGCCACACTTCACTGCCATAGGTGATAATAGGCTTGACAACCGAGTTATAAATCCTCTTCTTGTTGTCTTTGGAAATCCTTTGGTCCCAAAGGATCCCATTAAGCATGGCGATGGCTTTCCTTCCTAGAAGATTACGGTCCCGAATGGCCTGATCCAGCTTCCCATCCGAAGTCAGGTTCACCCCCAGGTACTTGTATTGTTCGCAACTTTCTATATGTTGACCATCCTCCAGGACTATGCTTTGCTGAGCACCTCCGACTGACATCTTTTTTGTCTTACGGACACTAACCTCGAGGCCCCATTTGCGGTACTCCTCCACCAACTTCCGGGTCATATACTCCGCGTCATCGTGATCTTGACTTATGACTACCTGGTCGTCAGCAAAGCATAGCGTGAACAGTGTTTCTTGGTCATTTAGAGGGACGCCCATGCCGGCACACTTTCTTTTCCATTCCTTCAGAACGTGCTCTAGATATATCTTAAACAGCGTCGGTGACAGACAACATCCCTGCTTAAGCCCCTTGGTGACAAAAAAACCGTCTGAAAGCCTTCCTTGGCACTTAATTCTAGCAAAAGCCCCCCGATAAAACTGCTTGACTGCCCCAATAAGTCCTTTACTAAAACCAGTTTCTTCAAGGACTTCCCAGAGTTTCACAAGAGGAATACTATCAGTTACTCCATTGACTAAGACAATTAATTAAACTCAGTAAGGTAGAACACATCACTTTCAGGAATGATTGGTTGTTTCCAGCCTATAAAAATTTCAGCGTTCACTGCTTCGATTCCCCTTCTAAGTATTTTGCGGGGAAAAACATGCAGCTTACAACAATTTTGAACAACATGTTTTGTATGCGCGGAAACTCCATATGAAAATAATTTGAGGATACTAGTGCGGCAAGGAGTGAACCCACACTGGAAAAAAAACACATTGGATCTAGAGTCCAGACTCTTTAAAACATCGACAAGAAGAAGTACTCTTGATTGAATCAGAATCTATCTTAAATCAAGAACCAAGCCTCTTAATTTAAGCGGATTTCGTGTTGATCCAAACAAAAATCCGATTGAATCAAGATAGTATTTTTTCTTGTCATTGTTTTCAAGAGTCCGGACTCTAGATCCAATGTGTTTTTTTTTTCGTAGTGCATTTTATTTTTTCATGGTAAAAACCGACGTCAAGGCAACTCTGCCGCTGCAGGGATTAAAAAATTAGAAGTGACCAGCGACTACTATGCGCCGCGAGACGGCCATAAACCCATAAATTCGGTGCCAATAACGTCCGAGCGCGGGCGGGGGGACTGTCGCTGTGACGCGGCCCTGTCTCGAGTCCTGATTCGTCGATCGAGATGGCGATGCTCCGGCCGGGCTCCTCGGATTTCGTAACACCAGAAGAAACCTTATAAATCCCGATATTTTGACTTAATCTTAATAGCTTCCGTCCCCACGCTCCGCGCGAGGATAAATTATAGTTCAGACTTCGCCCCCCCCCTCCGCCCCCGCACACCCCCTCCCCCTCGGCTGGCTCGCTCTGGCTCATCCCTGAAAAACGACCGCGCTCATCTCATCGCTTTATAGCCCTTGTCAATTTGCGCCTCGATCCAGGGATTTTCGGCTCTCTATCCGCGGTGTTGCCGATATGAAACTGAGGCGTGGCGTGATGTGCGATATATCGATTGATCATGCCATTTAAACCTATGGAAACGAATCGATTGACAGGGTATTCGCAACAAACGTTGTAATAATCGATTCTTAAACATAGGTTCAAATGAGGAAAAATCGACAATCGATCATTCACGCTTCGCCACTCGAATATCGCACTACTATCATTTGAAACCTCTCAATGGTAACTATACTTTGTGTAGATTTTTCCGGGAGATCCCCGGTATTTTTATCTCTAATGAGTAATGATAGCTGTTTTGGTAACGATAATGAACTGTTAAAGGAATAACTTAGGGTAAAACTTGAAGACCCGAAAAATTGTAGATGCCAGCCCTACTGCCGCAGGATTAGACTGTATACGGGTAGGGCCGGTACCTACCCAACACTAAGTGATATCATTCTGGGACTTGAATCCTTCTTGTTCTGGAGAAAAAAAGATGACAGTTTTCGTCGGAGGTGCAGGGAAGTTATTGAACTTTTTCTTTTTCTCAAAACTGCTTAAGTTTGCGCCCGACTCGTTCTTCACGAATTCAGCTCAAAAAGAATAACTATTGTTGATTCGCGCAACTCACTTGACACCCATGTTAATTCTGACTGAGGATAAGCCAAACGCGGTGGAGTCCCGTGAAACGTATGGCCAGTCGTTGCGTTGTCTCCTCGTCGAAACCGCGTATTAATCGGCTTTAATGAAATATGACACCCAATCTAATCATTTTCGAAACGAAAGTTTGCGGCAGTTTAAGAATCGTCGAAACAGATGGTGAGTCTAAAGTATTGATACTAGTACTTCTCTTCAGGGCCGGATTAAGGGAGTTGACGGCCGGATTGACGGAAAATTTTGCAATTTTTTTGAATGTAGGTATAAAAAAAAATCGGATTCAGAAAAAAAAATATCTATGAGAAAAGGGGACAGAATCTCTCTTTCCTGAGAGTATAGTAATTTCTAATTTTGTCGTTTTTCGGTGATACAAGAGACAGCATCTTTAATTAGTCGAATTAAGAGAGGAACTGAACACACAATTTGGCCTGGAGCTTAGCGCAGAGAGGAATGGTGACGAGGACTCGAGATGAAAAGGACAAGCCCTCGGCGCGGCGCGGTCGGCATGTAACACATATTAGCGCCTACAAGACTGCAGGAATACTTCACGCATTGCGCCAAACACACTCGATCAGCGCGGCGCAGCGACGGAAGTTAAAATTATTATACAATATTTATGTTTGTTCTTTCATAATATTTTGGTTCATCATCAGATTTAAGCTGAAATCAAAAGGAAATCAGCTCAAATTAAGAGGCTGGGTTCTTGATTTAAGCTTAAATCCGATTGAACCAAGAGTATTTTTTCTGGTCGATGTTTTTAAGAGTCTGGAATCTAGATCCAATGTGTTTTTTTTTTCCCAGTGTGCACTATCTTGTGAGGATTTGAGGATAATTGTCAACACCTTCTCATTTTTTTCCTTTCATATTTTCAATTTTTCATTACATTTCAGTTTACTCATTAGGGATGGCTGGATTTCGTTCATTTCTGTCTTTTTCACGTCTATCTCCCAGCCATCACCTACAATCACCCATTACTTTAATTACTGAACTTGCAGCTGATAGCTCCACTGATTATAGCCAGCCAATAGCGTGTAGACTTGTTGTCTCACCACCTGTGACGTCAGCAAGTCTATAAAAGCTTGCGCTGCCCTAAAATCTAGGTCTTATTCCATCCCCGACCCGTACTAGTACGTAGTGCCTTTTTCGCCCTTTTGGCACATCTTTTAGTGACTAATTTAATTCTTGTAATTCTGTAACTTTTTCTCTTTCGGTTAATATATTCAAAATTCCATCATCAAAATTTCGTTATTCAATTTTTCCGTGTAGTTTGTTGCTCCTACTCAAAGAGCAACTGGTGCCGAACGGTTATTCCAACTCTCATTTATGACAATAATAAAAGAGAAAAAATAGAGCACCTGTTTTGAAACTCAAGAGAACTGGACTAAAAAAGATGGAGCTACCGGGGTGAAAAACAAAAATAGGGAGCAAAAGCTACAAAAAAGACAAGTTGGTTTTTGCAATCGCTAGCGATAGCAATATTCGTCATGGGAACTTTTGCTTCTTGGATATGAAAATTTTAAGGTACAGTTCGTTTGTAGTAACTTCAGAATTGAAGGGGCTATGTAATTTTGTGTCGACATCTCTTTTTTAACATTTTTAATTTTTTTTCTTTGCAAACAAGAAAGCTGTTATTTACCAATTATTTATTTTCGTTGGATTATGTATGGTTTTTGGAAGTTAACGCATTTAACTTTCAGTTTCGTTTTTTCGGCGTAAAGTATGATATTTTTACTCTACGCATATGCCCGAATACGCAGCATAACGACGGTGAAACTACCAAACCACGTATCTCGTTTGCGGTGTTTAAAAATCTCCGCTCACATTTTATTTTTTTGAAGTAGACCAAATCAATATCATTCCTTGAAATTTTCACAGAATTTTCTCCGCTTGAAGAGGAAAAATCACGGAAATTTTCAAGACTGGACGTTAAGTAGCTTTTCATTTAAAAAATAAAGTATGACAGAAAGTCTGCGACGTCGCAAACCGAGAAACGTGGTTTGGTAGTTTCACCGTCGATAAGTGACCTATGTGCTTCCTAAGTTGCCATTTTTTTCATTCAAATAGATGTAACTGAAATGTTAGATGTGTACTACCTATACTACTTTCATGTCATTGCTTTATTTATTTATTTACTTTTTGCGTAGGTATAAATTGTTATTTTTTGCTGAATTTTGGAGAAAATATTGCTTTAAGAACGTGGAATGTAAATTAATTTTATTGAAAAAAGAAAATACCATCATTAATTTGGACGAACAGAGAAAATATACATCAATATTTGGGTCAACATCTCCCTGATTATATAAAGGATGAATATATTAGTATTTCTGTATCAAAAAACTTAGCTTTTGTCTTCAGAGATACGATGATTCTAGTCCCAGTCAATTTGTTTTAGTGAAAAAACAAAAAAACAAAAAACAAAAAATAAAAAATAAAAAAAAAACAACTGAAATGTTAGACATACTATTTTCATGTCTTTCTATTTGTATCAATAGGTACTTTTTGCTTAACTTACGAACGTTGAATGCTAATTAACTTTATTGAAAAAAGAAAATAACGTCATTAATTTGGGGGAACATGTGGCTTATTATATGAAGGAGGTATATTCCAGTATTTTTGTTTAACATATTAACTCACGAGAAAATGTTCGTACATTTATCATCTAGTATTAATTATTTTTTGATGATTGGTCTAAAACATTCAATACAACCATTAAAAAGTAGTACCAATCATCGGGTATAGAACTCACGATCGCCGGGTGCCCGCATCTAATCACAAATACGAGGCGGTTTAGTCAACTAGGCTATGACGGATCCACGTGAGTGGGAGTAAAAATAGCATTTAAAAGACTCGGGCAATGGGCGGGACTTATCACAAGAGACCTTGACTGCTTTTGGGATGCACATTGCTGTAGGAGCCATGGTTCGCACTGTTTTAATGCGTCTTGAGGTTCATCCCAAAACGCATTCCGATGGCGGCAGTTGAGCTAAGGCAATATTTGCGTATCCATGAATTAAATCAATCAATCGAGCTCTGATTTTGGCTCATATATCCGTAACGGGTCCTCCAGAGCAATTTTCCACCTTGTACGATGGTTATTATTTCTTTACTTCTATTTTTCAAATTTGAGGTGGGATAATGGCGGCTTCTCAAGAACACCGAGGTAGGCGATCTTTTGCACCAACGAACAGAAAACTGATGGCGAAAAATAACCAATCAGAACCTCCCAAAAAAAACAGTTTGCCTAAAAACGGAACTTCGTGGTTCTGCGCAGATTTACCAGTCAGACACGACATCTCAGGGTGGAAAAAAACTCGCTGAAAGCGAATTTTAGCAATCAATACAACTTGACGTAGAGACATGATTGGCTAAAAAATACAACGGTTTTTGATACATCGGAAAATCAACCAAAAATCGGAGACTGGGCGAAACGCTCAAGGTCGCAGAGGTATAGGGAATCCCATAGCGAAAGCAACGGAACGATTCTAATATCATGGGGAACTCCGTTCCCATGACAAAAAGTTGAACTTCTGGACCCTTCCTCAGAGACACAGCGAAAAGAAGCGAACGTATCGATGGCGGGCGTAATTGAGTTTAAATGGATTTGGAGGACTATCCCCTTTCATCCTTGCATCGCCTTCTTCGCCTCAACAGAAATGGACGTATACTATATACATTGAGACATGAGCCCTGAGACCCATAAGAATATAAGCATAACAGGGCTCAAGTCATAATGCACATAATTTCGTTCGGCAGAATTTCGTCCAAATGAGAACTGAAACAACTGTCTTATTCGCCTTCCTATCATCACATTTCATTCCAAGACTGTTCATCCTTATTAGATAAGGACCCACGAGAGGTTGCTGGCTAGTTTCCTCAACCCAAAAGGATTCGTAGCCACCCTGAGGGTCCTTAAAGTCATTATCTCTGATTTTTCCTTCAAACAAAGCGCACCTTAAAGGGCTCAACAAAAGTTTTCCTTTCACTCCGCTTCGCCCCTTTCACGCCCTCGGAAAGGGCGAGTTCGCACCTTTTTCCAAACTCGAGATAATCGCATTAGCTCGGATCAATTATTGAAGCGCAGACTTTTTTGAGGCCTTAATTAAATTCCGCTTTAAGAACATAACTCAGGGGTGCTTTAATCTGCTTTACAAAGTGTCTAATTAATTCTGAAAGGAGACGATAGTGACCCCACCGGTGCGATGGGGGTGTCTGCGTAACTCGTCTGCGTCACGACGAATAAGCAAAACGAAATGAGACGCGAGACAGCCCGTCTTGAAAATTACCGTGACTTATTTTGATGAACGATAAATAATGAAAAATACTATAAGTATACCGATTCAGATTAGAAAGTGTATACTCTATCAAAGGATAGAAGCCTCTAAATGAGCACGTTTGCTTTTTCTTTTCTATTTTCGCGTATACTTGTAAATTCCCTGGTGGTATTATTCAACAAAATAATTCTGTGTCGAGAGCATAATTTTATAAATTAAAGGATGTGTTCTTAACTGTAACTAAAATTGAATCTTATGGCATTTCATGAATACTAATACTTTTCTTTCTGACAAGTGGTATAATATAAATACTACTGAATTAAGGGGGCAGCCCCAAAACACGCATTGAAAAATATTTTGTAAATATCCAAAAGGGTCTAAGCCCAACTATGACAAATTTCACCAAATTCTCCAATTTCCATCACCAAATCCGCTCATTATTATAAGTACAATCTTCTTAAAATTGTTGTTCGTTTTGAAAGAATAGAATTATAGCAAATGATGATGTCCCTGAACCCTTTCATTTTATATTTCGTGAGGACACAATCTTAGGAAACACAATTTTGTGGCTCAAATAGATTGGGCACGATTGACTGTTCTTTAATTCTTCCACATTACTTTTAAAATTATTCTACGTCGTCGTGGAATGATTAGCTTAACCCAAGCTTAACTCAACATAAGAAAATACATTCAGATTGAGTGAAATTGGCGGTGCAGGATGTACTATCAAGCCTCACTGAAAAAACATTCTCGGCGTTTTTATCAAGGTCCGTTGGTACCTTTACCATCTCACTTTCTTTACCAATTATTGGTAATTTTACCAAGACAGACTGGTAAGCTTACCTAAAAACCGGTATTTTTGCTGTTTTTTTCAGGTAAGAATATCACTTTTATTGGTAATCGATTCCCGGTAACTTTGTCATTTTATCTCGGTAATTCTACCACAGTCGATAAAAAATATTGACGTTTTCACCGAGGTCCAGTAAAATTGCCGAGAATTTTCAATAATTTTACCAAGAAAAAACTGGGATCAAAAAGAATCCTGAATTCGTGGCAATTTCACTCTTTTCTTCGTAAATACACCGAGATTTTTTTTTCAGTGCTCCACTGGTTGGAGCTGAGCTGGATGAGAGTCAAGAAATTACTCGAAAGAAGAAAGAAACGAGACAAGCCGACGGCGGGGAGGATGAACAAGATTACTTTCGTCACATCTTCATTTTCTCAACCTCAAAAATCAAATGCACACGCCGCGCCGCGCGTCTGAATCCCTGAAAATAAATTGAATTATCCAAACTCGCGGAATGGTTCGCCTACCTGAGACATGATTGAAAAACGCCGAACCGGGCTTAAAAACTTCCCTCCGAGGCGACGAAAAAGCGTGCGATTCTGGGGGTGACAGGCAGACGTTAAACTTCAATTTTCACGTTCGTTCTTTCCGATTTAATGTACGCACGCACCCGCGGGGGGATGTTGGGGGGACGGCTGGCGGAAGGGGGGGGAAGGTGGGAGGCTTGCATAAACTACAGAGATTGAAACTTGGTGCGGCTGGCGGGAGGTAATCTGCGTGAATATTGTATCAGAAGATGCTATCTGAGTGATTTACCATTGTCAGTTTTCAACGAATTTCCCTAACCGTGGCGGATGATGTATGAGGGCTCTGGGGGCCAGCTGACTGAGAGTTAAATCATCGGAATTTAACAATGGGAGCGAGCGACGCGCGAGTGCGCGAGGCGCAAAATGTAACGAACTGAGCGCACCGAGTGAAAGCTACCTGTGAGCGGGGATGAAAGGGAAATTTCCTCAGAGGGCTTCTCCTCAGAAAGGATCGAGAGCTCCGACTTTTCTTTTATGCGACGTCAGCGTGGGGATTAAGAAGGAAATCGACGACTTTTCGGAACGATAGCATCCCAGAACAAAGTCCAAAGTAGTCGAAGAAGGATACAGGAGGATTCCCGAGGAGCTTCAATGTGTAACATTTCCAAAATTGTCACCAAATTTAGTGAAATTTGAGGATTTAAAGTGAAAAATGAGGTATTTCCTTGACATTAAAGCTTTCAAAAATTATGGTAGTTTGAAGAGGATTTAGTTTTCCAACTTTATTGTACAGTCCATCGTTGCGCGGCAAAGGAACGAAACTCCACACTGAGAAAAAAGTGAGTGAGTTTTACAAAGCGATACTATTTGGTAAAATTAACCAGACTAGAGAGGTATTCAACAGACCTCTTCACGGGATGGATTTAGGGGGTGGCCACATGGGCCGCGGCCCATGGCGGGAAATTTAGAGGGGGGCGACAAAGTTTAAAATTTTTTTACGCGTAGGTTTAAAAAAAAATCGGATTCAGAAAAAAAAAAAAAAATTACATACGAGAAAAGGCAACAAAATCTCTCATTTCCTGAGAGTATAGTAATTTCTAGTTTTGTCGTCTTTCGGTGATACAAGAGGCAGCACCTTTAATTAGTCTAGTTAAGAGAGAAACCAAACACGCAATTTGGCCTGGAACGGCGCGGCGCGGAGACCAATGATGTCGAGGACTTGAGATGAAAAGGAGAAGCTCACAACGCGGCGCGGCGGTCGGCATGTAACACATATTAGCGCCTGCAAGACTGCATGAATACTTCACGCATTGCGTTAAACACAGTGCGGTTGGCGCGGCGGCGGAGGTTAAAATTATTACACCACATTTATGTTTGTTCTTCCATAATTTTTTTGGAAGGCCTTGTACACACAGAGATAGGTTTGCCTTTACGGAGATTAACTTTAGCGCAAAGTTCCGTGAACTTTTGCTAGCAGTGTTGGCAGGGCTTCCGCAAAAAATGTGTCCAACACGAGTAAACGCGTCTTATGCCTCCTCCCCCTCCGGCATGTTTATTTGATGGTTTTTATTGATGTTTCAAAAAACAACGGATTCTGGTTTGCGGTAACTTTCGGCTTCCAGTCCTCTTCACTGGTAGCTTTCAGCAACATTTTTTCCGCCAACTTAAGGAACTGAGAAATTCCATTTTCATTTCGAGAGCATGTAGCTGTAGCCTATCGGCATAATGACATTTCATCTGGAACTAAAGTAAAAACAGGTTGACCAGTGAACATGCCATTTGAACGGCGCCATCTTTACCGTCAGCGCAGTATAGGTACCTACTGCGGTAATGTCAGGGATTCTGAGTGTTTTTAAAAATTCAGGCCACTACTTACTTAGACGGTGCAGCGGGCAAAAATTCAAAAGCTAAAAATTTTATGAGATCACGACGTCTAGACACGAGAGCAACATCAAAGGAGCGAGATGAGAGCGAGAGCAATGCGGTTCGTAGATGCGGTTCATAAACCAACGCAACAGTGGCTCAAACAACGTTGCCAGATTTGAGGATAGAGATGAAAACAACCATATGCTCAAACACCTAGACACATACCGCCGTTTCCCGCACGAAAGAACGTAACTAAATTTCAATGTTGACAAATTTAGGGCATTTCTAAATGGAAATTTCACTGATTTGTCCTCTGATCTCGTGTGCGAAAATCGGAATTTTGGACAAAAATTAGACGGTTGGACTTATTGATACGCACAACATGATGAGACACGAGTATTTTTAAATTAATCCTAAACAAAGTTAAGTTTACCTTGTTGATCCTTAAAAACATGTTATTGGAATAGAATTTTTGTTTTGTTTTATTCATTGTCAATTGCTCTTTGAAAATCTGAAAAAAGAGAAAATCAGGGGGACTAGGGGTTAATGGCGGGGCGTGAATGATCGATGATCGATATTTCTCTATTTAAAGCAGCGGTAAACAATCGATTATCAAGAAGTTCGCTGCGAACACCCTGCTCATCGATCCTTTTCCATAGGTGTTAATGAAATTGATGTATCGCAAAAAGCACGCCACGCCACTGCTAAGGGGGTCGACAATTCATCACGTCTCTCAATATATATAATTAAGTTTCTTATAAAAATTTGAACTTCTGCATTCATTCTGGAACATCAGGGACATTTAAAACGAACCAATAAGGATAACATTAAGATTAAACGTAAAAATTTCAATCAAAGCTTCCAAAGTTTTTCACACTTTTAAAACTTGAGGGGAAATTTTTCGAAGATGGTAGAAGAATATGTTAACGCGCTATAAAAGTATAAAACTGGCGGCACTGAGCCAACGTGCTCTTAATAAATAAATAAGTTTATTTTATGGAGCTCGTGAGACGAAGTAGCTAAAATCTGCAGATGGTAGCCAACTATAAAAACTGGAGCTCTTACATCGCATGAGCAAGGATCAATTATTCAAGGCGGATACACGACATGGGAGTCTTGAGGGAAAATTGAAAGCTGTAAAAGCTGAAGAACGAACGGAACCAACGCCAAACATCACTTGCCGCTCATTCGCGATTTGGACCGCTATTTAAATTAACGTCTTGGTGTCTGTAACTGGAAACGCTGTCGATACATGCTCATTAAATGAGTTTCACGAGGGAGTTGGTAAGAGAGCGAGGGAAATGTTGGGAAATCTCGAGTCACTTTTTAATGATCTTGTGATAATTTACGCTACGCATTGTTTTACAGCGAGCTTCATGTGAAACCTAGGAACTATTTTGGTATGGATATGGATAATTCGGTCATAGGCGGATCCAGGGGGACGGGGGGGTATAGGAGGCGTGCCCCTCTCCCCCTCTGTTCGCCCGAGAAAAGAGGAAGAAAAAGGGATGAAAGAAGGAAGGAAGGTAGGAAAGAAGAAGGATGACGCTTAGATTTGGTAATTATTCATGACGAAATTCACTTAGACTCTACGTAATAAAGTGCTTTACAATTTCGAAAATTATCTGGGAGAAGCCATCCGACCGACGGACCCTCCCTCCACCCCCATGTTCGAAATGTATAGATCTGCCTATGTTCTAAATGTCTGGGCCCGCCTATAAACGTCGTATGAACATTTGGACAATGCCAAATTTCTTTCGATAAAACAATACTAATTTTCTGAGAAACTTTTAGATTTTACTTTGAATTCTTCAAAGCAGATCTTTCTGACATACCTATCTGAAAATTTCAAGGAAAAATTCAACATTTCCCCCAAAAGTAAATATTTTACTACAGGATATTTGGCTCCACCAGAACGTTCTTACGGCGTTCTTTCTCAGCACGGTTAGGCTGAACATGAACAAAATGGCTCGTATTATTAGGAAAGGTTTGCACTTTTTTAAATATCCTGCTTCGAATATGACCTATATTAATATTATGGAGAGGACACTCCTTTTCTTTGGGAGAGGAGAACTCAAAATACGACCTCAAGACTGATATCTGAAAGGAGTCGGGAAAATTATTCCAAATCCCTCATAAATCGGAACGAATTGCTAATGCCCAGATTCGCCCTACAAGTCGTCCCACGTTAACATGTTCGTCAACATCCAGTTCAGCGATTTTTGAGTTGATGTCGTAAAACGTTACTAGCGAGACATGCACACCAGTGGCGTGGCGTGCTTTGCGATATATCGATTGATCTACCATTTAAATCTATGGGAAAGAATCGATTATCAAGGTGTTTGCTGCGAACACGTTGATAATCGATTCTTTACTCCAGCTTCAAATGGAGCAGAAATATCGATAATCGATCTTTCACGCCACGCCACTGCTGCACACCAGATTAGTGTATGTATTATAGACGAGTTTAAATAACTTGTACATTAAGCAAGGAGACGTTAAACTCCACGCCCAAGTCGACGGTGTCGCCGTAATTCAAGACTTCAAAATATAAGATGAAATGATGCCATTATTTATCACGCTGTTAATCCGAGTGGGCAGAGCGAGGTAGTGCGCATGCGCACTCAGGTGCGTGAATACATAAACGTCGAACGCGGAGCACGATGAGCTCTACTTTGAGTAGGCCGAATGTGGATCAAGACAATGGGCTTTAATTTACGGGGTCAGACTTGCAAATCACCCGAGCCCTTTCGCGAAAATCCTCTTAAACTTTGAGTCGTTCGTCCTCTATGTAGCGGCAGGCGCATCCGACATCGATGCGCAGATCATACACTTCGATGCATCGTTTTCATGAATATGGTGCAATCTATTTTTCCGGCCGAGCGATCGTTTGAACTGCGAAAATAATTGCGCCGGTAGCAGCGATGATATGTGAATCAGTGTTCGGCGATTATGTCAATCGATTTTCCGGAGGGTGAAGATTTTAAGCGAGAAATGTCGTGTGAAAAATAAAAAATTGGTAAATCCCTAAATTGAATTCCAGTTCTTAAATTTTTGAAATTCTAACAAAAAAATTAAATTTCAAAAAGAGGAGGGGCTGAATTTTCAAATTGTCAACTAATATCTGAGAAATTGGATCAGGAAAATCAATGCAGTAAATCAGAGACAAGGGACTCTCCACTGGCCTATTGACGACAGGCGGAAGGTTTTTAAATTCGGGGATTCAAAACTTCCTCATGTACAAGTATGAAGGAGCAACAGTTGCATCTTATTACCTACTGGGTGGATATTGGTGGATACCTTGGTACTCCCAACACGTTGTTTACCATCCACCGAGTAGGTAGATTAACAGATGAATGTTGAGGTCCCGAAAGTAAAAGCTTCTACCATAGACTGGTTTAGTGACTACGTCATTCGATATAATATTGAACTCTTGGTTGAATCCAAAACAAATTAACATAACATATTGTACAAATTCTTCATGAGTTAATTGTATTAATTTATTAAAATTTAATCATTGACCGATCATAAATAAATAAAACTCATCAAACACGAGAAATTTCGATTGTAAGAAACACTTGGATGGACGTATTTTACTGCCATGGCGAAAAGGGCGCGAATCAGAAACAAGTTTCTGTGTTTGTTTACATTTGAACCAAGGGTTCGATATTATATCGAATGACGTAGTCACTAAATCAGTCTTTTGCCAAGATACCAATGGAGGGTCTCTTGTCTCTGAGCTGAATCGATCCTGCTAATCGCTATCTGCTAACTAAATCGATATGAGCCTGAATCGAATCGAGAGATCGACGCGGATTCGAGCTCGAACAAATCTGTGCGACTGTCACTTGGCGGAGCGGTAACGAGAGCTGCGTTCTGTCATGGGCGGAGCCGTGATTCGCGTGTCCGTCCACCGTCCGGATGTTCGGGCGTCTGGGTGTCAGGACGAAAGATGAAAGGGAAATTAATCTTTCTTTACTCGCCGAGGGTTTGGTTTGGTCTGCCCGGGGGAAACACTCCCTTTGTCTGCGGAGAAAAAATACACCCTCGGAAGGTTCTTGTTCTTATTCCTAATTCCGGCCATGAAAATTTAGATGTCAAGATCCGCGTGGGCAGGCTAGACAAGTTCCCTCCTCCGTCCGCGTTTTAATTCGCGGATCCGACGGCGAGGCACACACCCTTGCGGTTGCGCAAAGCACCGCCTTGACAGGATGGTCCACCGGGCGAGTTTTCTCATTACATTAAGCGCAGAATGAGCCTGTTGCAAACTTCAGCTGGAGCAAAAAGCAGCGTAGACTTATTAAGGAGCAAATGGCTCAAGTCAATCTTCCATTTTCCGGAACTAGTTCCAAAAGTCGGATCTTTCGTCATTTTCCGGAATGGTTCCCGGAACTTTTGAATTTCACGGAATGTCCATGCATTTCCATCTTTTTTCGGAATTTTACCGGAATTTGGAGGTTTTACGTCGGTTTGACCGATTATTCGATCAAAGATGATTGTTCATCTTTGACGATCCTCGAAGCTAAATCCAAACGTATTATAGAATTTTTCGTCGGGACTTATGAAAAAATCGGAATGTTTCACGGAACTTTTGGAAATCGGAATTAATTCCGGGAGCCTCGGAATCTTTGGTAAAATAAAATGCGAGCACTGCTCAAAATCACGATGAGCGCGTCGAGGAAGTCTAAAATACACTCTTAACTTCACAATCTGCGTAAGAAATGTGCTTTTTTTAAACTTCCCGCTTCAAAAACGTCACTACGGAACTTTTCGTTCGTAAGAGGAGTCGTTCCATCTAACCCTTGCACTCTAGAATGCTGCGCAATGTTCAACATGGCCAACGCCAACTCTACAAAACACATGTGACGAGACGGAAATTGATAAACAGGCTTAATGGAGATGTTGCATGTGTGAGGAATTTGCGATTTGACTGTTGAATCTTATGTGAAAGTTCGCGAGAAACACAACTGGTTCTCTCTGAAATCAACTCCCAAGCTCAAAAAAAGCTCTCAAGTTGAGGACAAAATGGAGGGGATATCCCACGCTAGCCTGGGAGTCCACCTCTACATCAAAACAAACTCTCCATACAAATATAGGGAGCAAATACATTGACAGGGCTGCCACTTTATTTGGGGACTCCACAACTGAAAACACGGCAACCCTGCTAATGTGTTTGCTCCCTATCTTTGCATGGAGAGTTCGTCTTGATGTAGAAGTGGACTCTCAGGATAGCGTAGGATATCCCCTCCATTTTGGCCTCACCTTGAGAGCTTTTTTTTGAGCTTGGGAGTTGATTTCAGAGAAAATCAGTAGCACCATCGTGTTTCTCGCGAAATTTTACATAAGAATCAATAGTCAAATTTAAAATTCCTCACACATGCAACATCTCCATTATAATTACATTTACAATTCTCTAACCAAAGTAGACGAAAATTTTCGATCAGGATACCGAATACTCTCGTGGGATCAGCAAGCGTACAAAATTTAAAATGCGAGAGAAACCGTTTCGAAAGTTTTTTTCACGAAGAGCGAAAAGTCAGCGGGACGAGGAGACGGAAGGTTGGTGGTATTTCAATTTGAGACATCCGCGCTTAAATTCAGCCACGAACTCGAGTAGAAAGAGCGGTGGCC
>NW_017548020.1:2376009-2395699 GCF_001854935.1 Bemisia tabaci
GGGGGGCACGAGCATTAAGCGCGGATCGGAAAAATCCGCTCGTCAGGTGGTGCAGATTAGAGGCGCGGGGGTGGTAGGTGGAGAGGATTAATGAGCGAAAGGTTAGGCAGTGATATTAATAATCTGCGAGAGAATAATCCGCAATTGTCGAGGGTGCGCTCCTTGCCAGTTCTTGGTGGAAATCCCGGGAAATCCGACGAGGCGCCACGCTCACTCGGGTCGGATGCGACAATGCGGGGAGAGAATAGGAATCCCGGCCGAGGATTTATCGTGGATATTAGGACGGCTGCGGCTGGCTGGAGAGGGGCCTATCTTCATCCTGGGCCCCGTTTAAATGTTATCAAGCCGTAACTGGAGCACTGATTGTTTTGTAAGTGATCTGTTCCCGGAAATGAACGATACCGATTAATAAGTCCTCATCTCGCGAGCAGCCTCCTCTCATCCTCCGCCCGGGCCGATTAATTATTCGCATCGTGATCGTGCACTGTCTTCCTCTCCTGCTACTGTAGCTTCGGCATCTGTTCGAGAAATTCGATCTCTTTGATTTTGCCGAGGGCGTGTGGAGAGGATGTTCCCGGTTTAATGGACCACTAGACAAAGTATGAATTTCAGCATTCTGATACATGTGCCTGATCCAAAATTTCACGTAGAACACGATGTGCACAACGAAAATTACGGAAATAAACTCCTTAGGAAGATATTTAATGATTCTTGATGCGTGAATTCAAACCACCCGCTCATGAAAACTCAATGCTCTACGTGATTCACATCGCGCGCTGAACGTTATCATGACAGTCTCTGCGATGTAAAAACCTGGCAACCTCAATCTTGACGTTTTGGCTCAGCTACAGCAAATTGCTTATAGATTGAACGACACATGGTGGGAATTGAACATTGCTCGATTGAGAAGCTTGCTGAAATCGTCGTAGTGCGCGATTTGACTCGCGTAGAGCTTTGAGTTTCTTGTGCGCGGGCAGTTCAAATTCCTCGTAACCAATGTAAAATAAAAACGTTAATATCTTCGATAGGAGTTGGTTTCAGTAATTTTTGATGCGCGAATGGTGTTCTATGTAAAATGTTGGTTAGGAAACATGTATCAGAATGCTTAAATTCGAACCTTGTCTAATGGTCCATTTATCCAATTTCCCGCGAGACCCCAACTCCTGAAGATGTCCTTCGTTTGTGTTCTTCAAATTATTGCAGATTGCTCATTCGTGTATCTCTAGGGCCATCGTTTATAGATAATAATATATACAGGGTGTCTACTCAAACTGGCTGGCCAAAAATTAGTACTTTTACAGTTCTTTTACAGTACCTCCAATTGAGGAATTTCGAGAAATTTCAAAAATTTGAATTTCTCATTCAAACTGCGACAAAAATGGAGAAAAGTCCGGACCTTCTTGCGGAATTTCCGCACTTTTTCAGTGCTTCCTGACCGCCCTTAAAAAATCAGTAATATTTCCGGAATCTCCGAAATTCTGGACTTGTAGACACCCTGATATAGAGTAATCCTGGGTGAAACGGCCAGAATTCAGGAGCCGAAATACCCCCAAACCCTCTCTTTAAATTGATATTTCGATTTTTTTTTAGCTCGTATATGAATTCAAGGCATTAGAAAACAGGGGAGTAAACATTTTGATGAGATTTGGTTCACAACCATTGCCAAAATTCAGGAAAAACGATGTACTTTCTGAAAGGGGAGGGGGGTCGTAGCTCCGACTGGGGACACTTTTGGAAAAAAAAACTTTATACAAAAAAAAGTCATATTTTGACCCATAGAACACGCACCTGCAGTCTGCCCATTTCACTCTGGATCAACCTGTATTCTGTTGCAATATTGAGGATACTTTAGTTTACTCTTAGATCCAGGGGCGGTCTAGCCGGAGGCGCTATAGGATGCTTCAGTATCTCGATGTGCCTACCAGGAAATTTGGCAACGTCTGGAGGCTCATACGGCGTTCTTCCTTGGCTCGGCAGTACAGTCGAGGACAGAGATGTGATGCATAAGGGAATTACCATGCACCATTTGGCATAGCATCACCCACTCACTACTCATCGCTCATTAGCACCGGTCTAAATATCGACGGTGAAACTACCAAACCACGTATCTCGGTTTGCGACGTCGCAGACTTCCTGTCATACTTTATTTTTTAAATGAAAAACTACTTAACGTCTAGTCTTGAAAATTTCTGTGTTTTTTCCTCTTAGTGCGGAGAAAATTCTGTGAAAATTTCAAGGAATGATATTGATTTGGTCTACTTTAAAAAAATAAAATGCGAGCGTAGATTTTTAAACACCGCAAACGAGATACGTGGTTTGGTAGTTTCACCGTCGATATGCATTAAAGCACGATGCAACTGATCGATGGGATCTTATCTCACCTCAGATTTTCGACATCATCACGGTTTCATCCCCTGTGTGTCCGCGCCGGGGTGTTTCGGAGTTCCGTCTGCACTAGCACTCTGTGTTCCTTATTTTATTCTTTTAGCGTTGCCGACCCTTTCCCATGGCCCGCATCACAAGAGACATGGCCCGCTGAAAAACATAGTGATCGGCGTCACCCACCGCAGAGATGCACATAATGGCCTCTTCAATCTCCAAGTAACAGCATCAGATAATTCGAGTTGGTCAACAACAGCTCGGCGAATGAAGCCAATTCCGCCGATCAATAGGAATTTAACGGCAGACGATACGACAAAACCCCACCGAGTAGTTAGTACCTCGGAACAGGAGTTGTGATGCGGTAGCGAATAAACACAAAAACCCGCCGACTGGAAGACTTAGCGATCGCGGCGCGGCGTTTACTACACGAGCACCTTAAATTCCGTCGTTTATACGAAAGAAGCCGTGAAAATCACGACGGTAGGAATTCGCATCGCGTAAATTTGGAGTTACGATCGTTTCAGCGGCCTCCCCCCGCCCCCCACCCGCGCGTCGAGAACGCATAAAATCGCGGAATCATTCAGCCGCACCAACTTTTGATTGCGAAATAACTGCCGCGTCGTATTGACTCCGTGTCTTCCCGCGATTTGCGATACATCGATTCATCTACCGTTTAAACCTATGGAAAAGGATCGATAGACACGGTGCGCCTCGATAATCGATTCTTTACCACAGCTTAAAACGGGGAGATATCGATAATCGATCATTTGCTCCTCGCCACTGGTGTCTTCCCGACCCGCAACATTCAAATTGCAGCTTATTTCGTCCAATTAAACCCCGCTTTTATGGACTAGACTTCCCGGACTCTTCCGCCCCCCTCCGCTTCCTATCGTCCATCTTCCGCGTCCTCAGTTCTTATCAGTTTGAAAAGTCCGTGTTTACAACCTCTTAACTTTAATACACTTTTATGGGGTGGAGGAAAAAGAAGGAGTCAACTTCGACTCGACTCGGGAAAAGTTCAGCTGGATAATTTTTTTAAGAGGAAAAAATAACCTGCAAATGAATGAAAAGTAACCTGCGCGTTATCTTCCTTTCTCCTCTTAAAAAGATAAATGAATTCTCTAACATTTCATTGCGCGCCCGAGCACTAAAATGTTGCAAAACAAAATTTCGAAATTAACCAATTTACAACATTTTGACATTTTTTAAAAGACCAACATCACATTTCTTGATTTCTTGAGCATTTAACTTATATAAATTGCTTGCTGTTCCTACTCGAAAGTCAGAAATAACTGCTTTAAAAAACATTCTACGACTTACCAAAACCACATGGCCTTTGCTGATTGGAGTACCATGCCGCAACTATCAGTCAAAATTGTGGTATACAATGAGTATTATGCCGTAAATGTGTTTTATTTTTTAATACTTGATATGGAACTCACCTGAAACAAATAAAAAGAAACAAAATTAGATGCGAGCATAGATACACATTTTTACCAAGTAGTCCGAGACAATGGTAACATGAAAAAAACAAGGGGGGGGGGACGGGAAACAAGGCTAAAAATACAACACTCAGAACCCGAGACGTTTTTACTCAAAACTGAGTCATTTTCAGTCGGAAAATATTTTAAAAATTAAAAAATATCGAAAACCTGAGATCTACATGTCGGTGGTTGAGATCCGAGAAAAACAAAGCAACTGTTTGTTTCTCGCAAATCTTGGCCACCAACATTCAAATTTTGTTTGAAATTTTCGAAAATTCGCACAAATTTTGGACATTTTTAGCACCCCGAACTTCCATTCTACCCCTTCCCCCCACCCCCGGGGTTCGTAGTGTCTGGATCCACCTACGTGCACAAATTGTGTTCAAGGTAAAATACCACTGAAAAAACACACATGAAACCGCTTGAATTCACATCTTGCCTAGAGGTCGATTTATTGCGAGGACAAAATAGCTGAAAATCGCTAACATACATTGCAAGTAAAGGTTGAACTCGAGACCCACAGCGGCGAACGGCGATTAGGTACGAGCGTGTAGTCGTGCAACACACAACACACTACACGGCGAAATCGATGCTGAACAAAAGACGACATGCGACGAAAAACACGGGACAAAGGCGCGACGATGTCCGACACGGCGACGCGTTCGGCGAGGGGATCGCCACGCCGCGCGCCGGCCGCGGTCGGCGAATCAACGCGGACGCGAAAGACAAGAGCCGCGATTGGTGGCGAATTAATCCTCGCCGTCCGGAGGTGCAGCGCCACATGCCACACACGGCGAGAATCCGTCGGGGATGTGTGGGCGACAAAAAGATACGCAGCAACGGAGAAACACACTCGAAACCCGGCACAATAGGGATTAGCCCGCTTCCAGTTGCCGCTTTTCGGTCGGAATCCGAATTTGTCACCGTCCGGGAGCGAGAGACTCCGATTTCTTCTCCGCGTTGAAATTGTGAACTTCAAAGCACGGAAAGAGCCTGTGTCACACAGCAGCCCGTGTCACACAATAACATGTGTCACACAATGGCATGTGCCACACTATCAAAATACTCCATTAAAATGTCAAGGTCAAGTGCTGTGATTGGTCCAAGTCATCGAATAAACCAACCAAAACACCTGACCTTGATCTTTTGATGGTGTGACACAAGCTTATCAAAGCTCGCCCTCAAAATATCAAGGTTAGGTGTTGTGATTCGCTTATTCAATGACTTGGACCAATCACAGCACTTGATCTTGACATTCTGACGGAGTATTTGGATAGGGTGACACAGGCTTATAAGTATCACAATCCCAACCATACTCCTGGTTGATTTGGTGCCAGATATGAGAGTAGTTGCACCAATCAGAGGTACGGTTGCCGAAAGTATAGTTGGATCGACCATTCCTCTGCCTAGGTCAACTACTCTTATATCTGGCGCCAAAATCAGCCAGGATTATGGTTGGGATTGTGATACTCAGTGAAATGTTCCCGACATAGGCGGATTCACGAGAGGGCGTAAGGAGCGTACGCCCCCCTCCCCCCTCCGCTTGAAAAGAAGGAAGAAGAAAGATGAGAAGAGAGAAAAAAGAAAGGAACGGGGGAAAGATGATGGAGATACGAAATTGACTTAAACTGCATGTTACATGCTTTAAAATGTCGCAAATTTTTTGGGGGAAGCTCTTCGGACGCCCCATCCGCCCTCCGCCCCACTGGTTCGAAGTGTCTGGATCCGCCTAGAGTCCCTTTATACTGAGAGTCAAGACAATGTGAATCCATTTCTGATTGGTTACCGTATTTTAGGCCTTCACAGTGTCACAAACGGGAATAAAGATTACATTTTTGCCGATTGCAAAGATTATAATCTGGATGGACCAGGGAATTATGGGTTCGGCAAGGAACAAACGGAATGAGAAAAGGAACGGAGAGAGGAATTTGAGAATGAGCCGATCAAAGATTACGAAAAACGTTTAATTTCTGTAATCTTTATTCCCGTTTGTGACTCCATGGGGGGTGTTGTCTTGACTCTCAGTATATGGGGACTCTAGATCCGCCTACCTATGGTTCCCAAGTTTCCACCATTTCCGGGGCACTGGTAAATTTGTTTCATAATAAGGGAAACGTGATTAGATCCTTTGTTTGCACGGTCAATTCACGGGATACATTCTGGATAGGGATAGCTGGCAAGGGTGTGCGGTAATCGGGAACATGACATGACAGAGCTGCGGCAGGGCGACTTGGGAGTCGGCCGGTGGCCGGTAGGTGATGCGGCTGCTTTGGGCCGGCCAGGCTCCATTGTCTGCGCCGCGGAGCCCCACTTGAAGATTTGACTGTCAAAATACTTAACGCGGCTAAGAGGCTTAAGCTTAAGCCAGAGCACAATGGGGGCTGGAGAGGACGGTAGCCGCTCGCGTTCGTCGGTGTGACCGGGCTACACTCGTCGCGTCATTCGTTATCCTGTTCCCCGCCATTGGCTCCGCGAGAAATTCGCGAAAAAATTGAGGACTAGAGTCCCTTTATACTGAGAGTCAAGACAACACCCCCTTATGGAGTCACAAACGGGAATAAAGATTACAGAATTTGAACGTTTTTTGTAATCTTTGATCGGCCCATTTTCAAATTCCTTCCTCCGTTCTTTCTCTCACTCCGTTTGTTCCTTGTCGAACCCCTTATTCCCTGGTCCATTCCAGATTAAAATCTTTGCAATCGGTGAAAATGTAATCTTTATTCCCGTTTGTGACACAGTGAAGGCCTAAAATACGGGAGCCAATCAGAAATGGATTCACATTGTCTTGACTCTCAGTATAAAGGGACTCTATTGAGGACGAGATGAGCTAATTTTAGTTTCGGGGCCAATTCTGCCGTGCTAAGGAAAAACGCCGCATGAGCCTTTAGACGCTGCCACATTTCCTTCACTATAAACCGAATTTACTGGTAAAGTTTTGAATATTTCTTTCCAAAATGTCCGGACAATTTTGTATGCAATATAATCGAAAATATCTGAAATTTTCGGGGAAAAATATGAACGAATGCCGTCAAAAATACATGTTTTATCGAGGAAAATTCGGCAACTCTCGAATGTTCATACAGCGTTTTTCCTTAGCACGGCAGAATTGATCATCCGAATCAGGAATAAAAGTTTTCCGGGAAAGTCAAATACCAGAAATTGGAAAATTCCTAGGATCGTTCCCGGGGGCTCTTTGATGTGTGATTACTGCGTGTACGTGTGTGTGCCCTGTCAAAGTTCGTGGATAAATTAAATTTCCGGGAACTGGGATGATCGCGCTTAGATCTCTGGACTAGAGCTGCTGCAATCTCTGTTATCAATGGACTAGCACAACACGCAGCGTCATAGACTCACAGAGGGTGAAAGTAGATCCGATGAAACCCATGAGGGGGCCGTTTACGGCTGGCATCAGGGAGGAGGGGAGGGTGAGTGTGTCAAAGCTGTAGCGATGTCTGAAATATGCCAAATATTCCATCAGAGGACAGAGGAAATTCCATTGTCTGACATCGAAATAGAAGGAGGGCTAAAAAAAAAATCATGCAAAACTGTCTTATATCATTTATTCACTGCTCATCGTGTTCTATGAGGTTTTGTAAAATCTCCACGATAATCCATCTTCACTGAACATCAGTTCGGCGAAACTTGAAATTATGGATACGGTGTGAATCATTGAAGTGTAATCAATGGAGGTTGCGTTTTTGCGAGTTTATTTGGTTCAGTTTTGATCCCGACCTGCCAGGGCCAGGGCTACAAATAGCCGCAATCCCCAAGTAAACTTGTCAAGAATTAAAACGTTTGCTGCAGCGGCTTTACAACCTATAAACTTGGTGCAATTTTGAATTCAGCTCTAAGCGGGGCCGGATTAAGGGGGTGGCCGCATGGGCCGCGGCCCATGGCGGAAAATTTAGGGGGCAGCAGATGTTGTAATTTTCTCAAATGTAGGTATCAAGAAAAAAATCTGATTCAGAAAAAAAAAATCACAAAAGAGGAACGGCGAAAAAATCTCTCATATCATGAGAGTTAAAGTATAGTAATTTCTAATTTGTTCGTCTTTCGGTGATACAAGAGACAGCGCCTTTCATTAGTCTAGTTGAGAGAGAAACCGAACACGCAATTTGCCCTGGAGCGGCTCGGCGCAGAGAGCAGTGATGGCGAGAACTTGAGATGGAAAGGAGACGCCCTATCGGCGCACCCGTCAGTATGAAACAAATATTAGCGCCTACAAGACTCCATGAATACTTCACGCATTGCGTCAAACGTAGTGCAGTTGGCGTGAAACTCCTAGTGCCAAGTGCCTACAAGACTGCATGAATACTTCAAGCATTGCGTCAAAAACAGTGCGGTCACTTCGTCAGCAGCGGTCAGCGTGAAACGCATAGAGCCTACAAGACTGTAGAGATACTTCACGCATCGCGCCAAACACAGTGCGGTTGGCGCGGTGGCGGAAATTAAGATCATTAGACCACATTCATATTTATTCTTATTCATAATTTTTTCGTTCTTCTCTTATAAATGAAAGGCATCGTCCACACAGAGATAGGTCTACGGAACTTAATTTTCAAGCAAAAATCCGTAAACTTTTGCTAGTGTTGACAGGGCATTCACAAAAAATGTGCCAAACGCCAGTAAACGCGTCTTATGTACCCCTCCTCCTCCGGCACGTTCACCTAATGGTTTCTAAGGATTTTTCAAAACGAATGAGATGGGGCGGCAAAATACAGGCGGCCCATGGGCGGCAAGAAGGTAAATCCGGCCCTGGCTCTGAGAGATAGGTCTAATATTTTAAACGTGGTCATCATAGCTGCCAACATAAAAACTCGAATATCGCTGCCACATCGCATGGTAACCGTGGCGAATTTCGTCTTGTTTCAACGGAGGTTGGCAATGAGCAAAACTTAACTGAATTCAAAGGCGAGACTTCTAAATTGGGTAATCGATGAGAAACGGGGATGCATTTTATTGATCAGGTTTAATCGTTAGCTACAGTGCTTTTTTGTCTCTTATGTTCCTGATTAGCTGCTTGCTCTCTGTATTCCTCCACAATTTAAATCTCGTGCGGAAGTTCTTCCAACAAATAAGACACGAGTATAAAATAAGGAACTCAATACGAGGAATCTAGTTGTATCGCCTCTATCTGACAGACAATTCGTTTACTCTTGATGAAGGTATTGAAGAGCGATCTTAAAGTCTACATCCCCTTCCCCAACAATATCCCCCACCAGTGAAATTAAACAATGTCAACACGCGCGGAAAGGCAACAAAAAATGTACTGACTCGCACAAGTTCAGCCTTTACACAGAAGCCGTACATTTAATTAAGAGTGCAAAGGCACAATGCGGTGCGGCTGCGAGAGAAGCCATTTGGACGAGCCAATTAAAAGAGTGCTAATTAAAATAGGATTCCCATCAAAGGTTTCTTTTAAAATTCAGGCGTTTGAACTGCGTCTGAGCGTTTGTAAAGATGGAGAGGAACGAAAGGATTCGTTGTAGCGCTGCCGCCGCGCCGCATTGAACACAAAGGCAGGCATCGAATTTGCAAGATTATTCCTCGGATGAAAAGGAATAAAGTTACATGATAATACGTTGTAACAAACTTTTCAGTTCTCTCCTCACTTTTTATGTAGGAGAAAAGCGTTTTACTCGATTTCCCAGGGCAGAGGAAACAAACGAGAAAACTCATTTTAGAAGCACTTTGAAAAGAATCCTCCCTCGCTTCTTTTCGCTGGCGGGAGGCTCGCCGCTCGCGTGCGGAGAAGTGGTTTTAACTTCAAATTAAGAACTATGAGTGAGACTAAGTAAATGAAAACGCCAGCATTCCAGCCCAAAGGAAAGAACGGAAAAGAAAGAAACTTTGTAGACACATTCCATTTAAATTTTTCAACAAAACTCGCAACTTTAGAAGCGATTCAGCCGTTTGGGTACTCAGATTCATCCTGCCGGAAAATATTAGTTTAATTGCGTCAGGAGTATTCAAACACTAGTGCTCATGATGTGTGAGCCATATTCAGCATGACATTCATACAAAGATTTACTTATTCAAGACATACTTTTGTCCTCCTTTTTTTATGACCAAAGAAAAACATAATTCGATGATCCGTTAGAATTTGTTTGACAGACGGGAGAGCAAGTTTAATATTGGATAATGAATATAATGTTGTGCCTACATTTTCTTGGAGGTCACGTAGTTGTGTCGATCCTCTGTTATAAGGTAACCTAAAAAAGAATTGGACACTCGCCCTTGACACTATAGTAATTTTACTTTATAAAGCGTGGGAATACATGAATTGTTTACAAAATACACTAGATGAAAACTCACGAAATTCACTTTTATATTTTTTTCAGAAACCACACAACCAAAAGCCTCGTTTTTTGGTAAATTTTACTACAACGGTAGTTAACTTGCGAAATTGTATTAAAAAAGTTACTTTAAAATAGTTTTATTCGCTTACCCTTAGTTTTTGTTGTGCGTTCAACATTTTTATTTTATTGGATTGGTGAATATTAGTCTTTATACCTATAATAACAATCAGAGATTCCGCTCACGCATGCGTCTTAGAGGGTCACTGCCTCAAAATCGTTCGGAGATCACACATCGATACGATGTTTGACAAGACTGCGTGTCAAG
The DNA here is from genome assembly GCF_001854935.1 of Bemisia tabaci. Taxonomy (NCBI): domain Eukaryota; kingdom Metazoa; phylum Arthropoda; class Insecta; order Hemiptera; family Aleyrodidae; genus Bemisia; species Bemisia tabaci. The sequence goes on from NW_017548020.1 coordinate 2,386,500, forward strand.
TTAAAAATTCGAGTGACTTAATTAAAATAATGACTACTGGAGTCGGGGGGAAAGTTCAGAACGGTTCCTTGGACTCCATCGACCACCGGCTGTGCGTTCCTTGGTGGGCGAGAGTGAGAGGCAAGCGAGACTGATTAGCAACTAGTTGCCAACGTATGAGAACGAGAGGCATAGTTCACCTCGCGTGCTCCGTAACGACAACAACGGCACTAGGCGAGGCAACGAACGCACCGAATGCATGTCACCGCTCACCCACCAGCCTCTTGTTCTCATCTACACACCACTTTCAGGGGGTCTTCGGGTGACTAGTCGACCTGGCCGAGAGACTAATCAACACGGCCCCTGAGGCCTAGCCCCGCCTATTATTGAAATCGATAGACAAAGCTATAGACAAAGAAGACGAAAGGATATGGACGGATCCTATTGGTGGAAACGGGTTGTTGCAATGGGCAAAGGAAGTGGCGATAGACTATTTAGTGGCAACCTACCAGAAATCCGGTAGTTAGTCCATCATTTTCTCCCTTAGTCTATAGGAACCACACATTTCAACCAATGGGATCGCTCCATACTCCCGATGTATTCTTTGTCTATCACTTTTTCTATCAATTTCGATAATCGCCCGCTGGTCTAATCAACCAAAGTCTCAACTTCAGGGTAAAATTTTTAGAGTCAATGACTGGCAAGACTAATTTGTAGGGTATGTCCACAATACTCGGTGATCAAAACGATTTTTTGCACTTTTATCATGACGCATCAAAAACGGGTCAACCGACCGGTTATTTCGAGGCGTATTATCACATCGGCTCTGGTCGAACCTATGGTACCCGTGTAGGGAGCGTGCGAACATGTCGGTAATTTTGAGTTAGGGTATGGAGATATCAGGGCCCAAAAGGGAAGCTAACCTATGAATTCAAATTATCCACAATGATTCAATATTACAATTTTTACGACGCTTCGTTTGTAAAGCACGTATTTGACTTAGTTTTTACATAAATTCACTCATATTGGCGGATAAACGTTCCTTTAGGAACAGTCTTGGCCTTCTTGGTTTTATATTGAAATCTGAAGATTGGCAGTGAACTTTTTTATATTGGAAGGTTGGCTACTCTTTTAGGCCTTAGGTGCTCTCTATTTCGACATTTTCGCACTCTATCTGTATAGATACTCTAGTCAGAACGGGTAGAGGGTGTAAATCCGATCCAGTTCATCCGTAATTATTCCCAGAGGCTCATCAATTTTTAAAGGTACGGCACGGTAAGTATCGACGGAGACAAGACACGATCACGATCGGACGGTAGACAATTTTCGCGGCGAAACCGAGAGGATCCGCGCAAACACAGGGTACCCGCTCACGCACACACCAGACCAGAAGATGCATCCATTAATTATAAAATGGATTGTTAACAAGGGCGGGCGTCTGCGCCTGCCCGGTGCGAACTGTCGCCCGTTCCCGAGAGGAGCAGGATGTATTTTTTTCACCCATCATTTCCATAATTAATTAAATCACCCGATCCACTTTGCATACTTAATTATGTCACCTCCTCCGCTCATCGCGTCGCGACGTGGATCGACGGCTCTTTAACTGGACAGCCTCCCCTCCCCCTCTCGACGGAGCCCGATGCGAAACGGGGAGACGACGGTTTTAAATCTGATTGATTCTGCATACTCGGAGAACGCTACGGGACCAATGTTCAATTCGGTAACTACTTCTCTCAGATTATTTCAAGTATACGAAGCAAAAATAGTTGCTCTAGTCAGGATGAATTAAAAGACGAAGACTTTGATTTTGGAGAATGTTGCGTTGACAATTTTGCCTGGAAATTTTGCAAGTCTTGTGCAAATGTTTTATGTCTTGATTGCCAAGCAGATAGCGGCCACTATGATAACAAAGTATACAGTAGTGATTCTTCATGTTGGCAACATCGTTTTTCCTCCGTTTACATCCAGTGTAAATATCGATATAGGTGAGGCAACGGAGGATAAACAGAGTTGCCAACTTCTAAGAATCGCCGAATCGTGGCAAAACGGTCAGCGCTCGGAAACTTTCAGCACCTCGGATTGATCTCAACACGGTAGAGTCCACGCAAAACAGGTTTACGCACTACGAGACTGCGACAGAAGATCGAATAACGTCACTTTAGTAAAGCAAATGCAAGAATCAAGATGGCGGATCTTCTGTCGCCGTCTAGGAGTGCGTAAACTTATGTGGCACATGGACCCTACCACTCATCCTTCACCTCTACCCGGGGGAAGGGGGTTCGGGGGGCCTCCCCCGGCAAATTTTTGAAATTTTAATTCTATTTGGACGCATTCTGAGGCTTCTGTGACGCAGATTTTCCATAAATTTCTGCGGAAAAATTACGTATCTTTTTTTAATTTCAGCTCACGATACCTTCAAATTGTTGCATCCAACACGTCTACAAAAGTTTTGAAATTTTAAATCTATTTCTACGCATTTTGACAGTTCAAACTTCCTTTTTTCTCGCCACTTTGTATTTCCTGTCTCCCCTTTTCTTCATTTTCCCCCTCCTTTTTCGCTTTCGGAGGGGGCTTGAGCTCCCCAAGCCCCCCCTCTGGCTACGTGCTAGGTCGAACGCCCACCACAACGGCCGTTAGGTTGGTGTTCACCGTGGAGAAGGTGACCCACTGTCCGGCGAGAGGCTAACCAGACTACTCCACTTTGTGGGAGGAATCGCGAAGGAATCGCCTCGACGAAAAACGGTGGCTGGGCGTACTGGACTTGGCTGCGAACGCCACGCACGATGTGAGAGAGCCGCGCTCTCCAGGAAGGTTCGGGGGAGGGGGGGGGGAGCCGCGGGAAAAACGGAACCAAACCGAACGTGCACCGAAGACCAATTGTCCGAGTTACTTAACGACTCATAAAATCGTGCACATCTAATAATAAAGAAAACACGGGCGAGCTTCGAGTCTTCGGCGAGGCAACCGGTTCGGGCCGGCCCACAGTGGATCGAGTCAATTGGAGAGGTCGGACAAAATTTGGAAACTTTAAACGCGAATAACTCCGTTTATACAAAATTTTGAGGTTCTAAAAGTGGTTCCACTGGTTTCCTCGTGAAATTTTCTACTCAAAGCACCCCTTGAAATGTAAAATGAGACGAAATTAACACTAAAATCTGCAGTTTCAGTCAAAAATTCCATGTCCGACCACTCTAATTGACTCGATCCATTGTGCGGCCGCGCAATCGCGCATGCGCAGGCCCGAGCCAACAATGGATCGATATTTCGATCGATAGGACGCCCTTCCAGGTCCTGGAAGTCGATGCATCGACGCCGTTAATTTCTGTGTCCTGCGCGTCGATCGTTAAGGCGGCGGCGTGGGGAGACATTGCGCCATTATCCCGAAGTTACACAGATCTTGCGAGGAAGAATTTCCGATCTCCTGCCTATTGGCGCCTGTACCCGCGGACATTATCACCCGTATCCCTTTTTTCCTTTTGCCGCGAGAGACCGCTCTGCCGCACAGTGAATCGAGTCGATAGGAGAGTTCGGTCATGATTTAAAAACTTGAAAAGCGTATATCTTCATTAATATGAAATTTTGATGTTTTAGAAGTAGTTTCATTGGTTTTCTCGCAAAATTTTCTGTAAAAAGCACCCCTTAAACTTAAAATCGTGATTAGATAAACGTAATATTTAACGATTTTTGTCAAAAATTTCATGTCCGACTTCAATTGACTCGATCCCTGTGTGCCGTCTCGAAGTCTTCAACTACCGACGATACACACACAACCAGGAATATCCATCGTATTCCTCCGTGCTATGGAAAAACGCCGTAAGAACATTCGAGAGTTGCTAAAGTTCCCCGGATAAAACATGTATTTCTGAGGAAAGTTATGCATGTTTTTCTTTGAAATTTTCAGATATTTAAGATCAAATTGCGAATAATATTGTTTGAAATATTTGAAAGAAAATATTCACAATTTTCCGATAAATTCGTTTTATATTGAAGGAAATATGACAACGCCTGAAGGTTCATACGGCGTTCATTCTTAGCGCGGCAATATTGGTGGGTGAAAATAAAAATAAATTGCTGCTTTGCAAGGTTTTCTTGGGGCATCTCCGCAGCCTTTCTCTTTCCAACGCACTTAGAGAGCTATCTATTTGATGTAGCGATGCCTATAGAGAAGTCTCATACGCGGTAATCTGATAAGCGTTGATTGAAGCCAAAGATCATTGATATAAAATTTTAACAACGGGTTCTTGCCCGGATTAGTTCAGAATCGTTATTGAGTTGGTCTGAAAAAGAACCCCATGATTTTTCTTCTTTTTCCATCGGATAAAAAAGAAAGTCAACTCATTAACAATGAGCCCTGGTCAATAAACTAATCAAAATTCTCAGAATTGTTGGTGAAATCGAAACGTAATGAATTCAGTTTGGATTGTGCACATTTCCCAAGTAATTCATTGAAAAAGTATGTATAATGATTGACAATTTGATTCCGATTAATTTTTTCGTTTTGATTTTTTATCAATAATCGCATTAATGATCAGGAAAGATAATAAAACAAGTTTTGTCCGAAAGAAGGAACGAAGAAGGAAGACGGAAATACAAGAGGGAAGGCGCAGATACAAGAAGGAAGACGAAGATACAAGACATTTCTAAGAACAGAAATTGATACAAACTAATCACGAGGAGAGCAATGATGAGACTACTTTCGTGTACACTAACACTAAAACTAGCGACAGAGCAGCTTGGATGGTCTGCATTAAGCAAGGGAAAAAAATACGAACATTCACAGCAAACATTCAGAATGCGTTCGACGGATCTCTTTTAATGAGCATGCAGTTGCAACAACTAGTTACCCTCACTCGACGGGGCAGGCTGTAAAGTTTTTACGGGGTGGGTCGTCAAAATTGGTCCCGACAAAGTTTTGGTACATAAAACTCCAAACTGGGCAGACATAATAAAACACATGGGGTACAAACGTGGGCGTACATGTACATGATAAAAGGAGGGAGGCTCCGCTGGTTAAGAGGAGGGCATCCGCTCCCTCGACCATTAGGCCCATTTCCATTTTTATCGATGAGGCGCGTCACCAGTTATACGACCATCATAAAATGAGCCCTTAACATTACTTTATACTTTCCAAGTTCGTGATTTTTTTTTTACTTTTTCAAGGATATCTGCCTAGGCGCAATACCCCAGTTTTTATGAAAATGGAAGTGCTCAGAGCTTCCAGTTTTGTAAAAGTCCTTTAAAATTAAAAAAAATAAAAAACTTAATTATGTAAATTTAGGAGAAAATGGGGCGCAGTGGTGATTTTTGATAAGTATAAGTGCAACACAGAGAAAGTTAGACACAAAATTTAAAGGAAAAGTAATGTCTTTCCTACACATTTCTCATAGGATGTGGCTAGGCAAGTTGAGCGTAAGCACCTAGTCGAAGTGGACGATGGTATTTGGCCTATATCGTAAAATGGAGGTGCATTTTTCAAGGATCGACTTCCTTGCGGAATTTGAAAGAACTGCGCAATTTAACTATAGATTGTCAGTATCATTCATTACTTGGCAGGTCCTCTTTTTGTGATTTTCATGACTGTTCATTCTCACCATGTCTCGAGCGAGATAAAGAATCTAACCAATCATCGATCTGGTTCGGTCGGCCAATGGTACGTCTTCTATTAATCAATTATTGTATAATTTCTACCATTACTAACCCAAAAACGCACTCAATCTAAATTTCAGCGCGAGCCTTTAGTCGTATGAAAGAACGTCATTACAAAGTCCACTGCCACGTGGGAAGTTCTCTTTCGCTTGGCGACGCTAAAGAGAGGAGAGTCACCTTCCGGCCCGTTTTGCTGCACCCATGCAGTTACCACCATCAGGTTGGTGTCACCGTTAAGAACCGGATAAGATGAATGCCTTAACCACGCGGGCGTCAAAATATGGTAAAATATGAAAGCCTTAACACTAGCCGAAGCGCGGAGCTTGCCGATAGACCTGGACGTTCGCTCGCGGCAACAAAACGCCCAAGCGCCAACCAGGACGGGAGGGTGGCATTTGTATCCTTCTCCATAACCGAGCCTTTGGAAGATCAACTTTTGAATGACATGTATTGTGTGGATTCAGAAATTCACAATGATTACTCTGGATGATTCTTTTCTCTTCTTCTCTTTCTCAGAGTGGACTCACACATTTTTAAAAAAATTAAACTCGCTCGAATCGTACAACACGTGGTTATTATGTAGATTGGTTTTCCAAAAGCTGTATTTATGTAACTTGAGCGTACACTTTTAAGCATCTCTCTTCAGTTACATCGGATGACCGGGTCTCCGAGTACCACGAACAATCGATTATGTATCGAAAAAGTGACCCAACGTGGCACAGGAGTCTCGGAATAAGGGACCTGGAAAATGCTTAAACGTGGCGCCAGCTCTCCCATTTACATTACAACTCGGTATACTCTATGTGTTTTGGGGGGTTTAATGATTTCGGCTAAAGATTAGACGAATTTTGAAGGAAACCCGATTTCGAAACTTTGAGAGTTACGGCTCTCTAATTATCACAGCGGGGTTAGACATGGAGATTGTTTGCAGTTGAAACCCGTTCGAAGTAGTTCAACAGGAGTGCCCAGTGCTGGGTCCTTCCGCGAGGCGTCGGCGAAAAATGGAGGCGCCCACATCAAAATTTTCATTTTCATACAAACGGCTGTTGACAATGTCGAACGCCCTACGCGATCCATGGCGCATAGTGACATTGTCAACGGCGCACGCGCGGCGACCAACTGCAGCACTGCAGTGCTAAGGAAAAACGTCGTAAGAGCCTTCAGACGTTGCCATATTTTCTTCAATTGAAACGAAAATACTGGGGAAAATTTTCATCATTTTGTTTTTTAAATTATAAGACAATTTTGTTATCAATTTCATCTAAAATATCTGAAAATTTCGAGGAAAAATAAGCTACGACTTTCCTAAAAAACGCGTGTTTTATCCGGAGGAATTTGGCAACACTCGAATGATCATACGGCGTTCTTCCTTAGCACGGCAAAGCAGACCTGGTGACATTTAAATCGAATCGCAGCGAGCGACCGGTGCGGTGGCTTGACGAGGCGCCATGGACGCCATGAATAAATGTGTGAAAACGTGCGTTCGCGAAGTAAGTTGAGGGTGATTTATCGAAAAAGTAAACTTAAAGTTGACAGATGGGAGAATTAGAATTCTAATGATTCGAGCGCAAAGGTGTGGGTTTACAGGCGATACGGACACGCCTGCCTGCCTGGGCCGGGTGAAATGCTCTCGGTAACTAGTCGCTGGTCGCCAACTCGCAGCGGTGACTAACACCGCGACTTGCCGATCCCTACATTAAGCTCTAGGTTGAAAAAACTGACGATCACTTAAAACGAAGAATTAATATATAACCCAAAACAGTTTTTGGGACAGAAACTTTTAAATCGAGAGGTGATACAACTAGTGATAACGGAACTGCTGTCTATGACCGAAGAGAGCAGTAAGTCCAAAACTGACGTTTACAGAAAAACGGACCTAGAACTCGTCGTTTCTCTCAATAAAGACCGTAACTCCATTTCCATTTTGCCAGACCCCGCGCAAACTTCAACCAAGAGAGATTTGGAATTTCTTATTGAAAATTTCACAGATGAATCCTTTGATCTTCGTAAAAATTAGACTTTTCAAAACAAAAAACTGCGCGGGTACATTCTTGTAGAAGAGTTGAATTTTTCGAGTCAACTTTTCAAACTTCCTGAGGACCATCCACCGATGCTGCTTTCTTGTGTCTGAAAGCGCGCAAAATTCCATTCACAATAAGTTGGACGGGTGGAAGATGACACTGTTTACGATGCAAGACGTGTGTGTCATACAAGTGATCATACCTGCGCGACAAGTTGTGAGCAATCGCGTTACTACCAAAACGGGATTCTTCTGAGCGGCGCTTGGGTATCGCTAAAGCTGTGTCACGTTTTACGTGTCTAAATAATCAGTAATTAGCTAAAGATTCCTTGACTTGCATTGAATGAAGAGGATATCTTGGGAACAGACTGTGAAAAAAAGAGTACAATGAGAAGAAAATAAACTACCTCAAAGGATGTTCATAATGTAACCCGGTGCGAAATGTTTAATGCCGTCGTGCCACCACGTTTGGAACTGGATTAGTTATTGTGTTTTATTACAAATAAAAGTATCGAAAGAAGTTTTAACTCGATTTCAGTTTCAGTCTATATGTTCATATCGAGGTTTCGCTATATTGTTCGTTTACTAAAAGGCCCTAAAAATGGAATAGTAACCTTAGTTTGCAAGAGCAGTCAAAGAGCGACTTACAGATACGAAAGAGTTACCAACATTTGGTGTTAAAATGGGTAGTAGAACACAAAGTAGAATAATCGTCTTGTCAAACAAATAGTCTTGCAGGCGCTAAGCGTTTTTTCACGCCGACCGCTGCTGAACGCACTGTGTTTGAGTTGTTTGACGCAATGCGTGAAGTATTCATGAAGTCTAGTAGGCGCTATGCGTTTCACGCTGACCGCACTGTTTTTGACGTAATGCGTGAAGTATTCATGCAGTCTTGTAGGCGCTATGCGTTTCCCGCTGCCGCTGCTGACCGCACTGTGTTCGACGCAATGCGTGAAGTATTCATGCAGTCTTGTAGGTGCTAATATGTGTTACATGCCGACCGTCGCGGCGGCCGTGAAGGCGTCTCCTTTTCATCTCGAGTCCTCATCATCATTGCTCTCATTGCTCTCAAATTGCGTGTTTTGTTTCTCTCTTAACTCGACTAATTAAAGGTGCTGTCTCTTGCATCGCCGAAAAACAGCAAAATTAGAAATTACTACACTCTCAGGAAATGGGAGATTTTGTCTCCTTTTCTCGTTTGTAATTTTTTTTCTAAACCCGATTTGGTTTATACCTACATTAAAGAAAAATTTCAAAATTAGACGAAATTCGATAAGTTTCAACATTTTGAATTGCTCCCTCAAGTTGCGACAAAAATGAAAACTTTCGTACCTTCTAGCGGAATTTCCGCACTTTTTCAGTACTTCCGGACCGCCCTTAAAAAATCAGTACTATTTCCGGAAATTTCGGACTTGTAGACACCCTGACCGTTAACACGAGCAATTTTGACTTGACTTGGTAGTCTCCCCGTATGTGGCGACTCTGGAGCGAGGCGTGAGGAAAGTGTTGAAAAATGAGTAGCAGAGTAAGGTAGCCAAGAATCCCGGTGGTGGGA
>NW_017548020.1:2395743-2435893 GCF_001854935.1 Bemisia tabaci
GGGAGTGGGAGGAGCGGGCGGGAGGGGGGCTTCTGGTTGCAAGTGCAAACTGTAAACTCGGCGCGGACACCGTAAACTCGCAATCCTTATCGCTACCGTTCGGCGGCAACGCTCGGTGTTGGCCGGATCCGATACCGCACCGATCTAATTGAACACCGACCAGGAATGAGGATGACGACGACGAACGGAGCCGCGGAGCGCTGGCGCCGCTTCGACGACCGACGTCGGAACCCCGCGGCCGCGACTTGCTCTAGGCGCCGCGACGCGGCGCAACCGACTCGAAGAAACGGCGATTGCACACGCGAACTTTCGTTAAACATCTGTAATAGCTGTCTTCGTTTTGGATTAATTTGTTAATAGGTATTTATTTTTATTATTTTTTCTTTATTTTTTCCTTTTTTTTCCCCTTCTTTTCTTTCTTTCTTTAAACGTTTATTCCCTCTGCCCCTTACCCTCTCTTAAAAATTTACTGAATGGACCACTAGACAAGGTACGAATTTAAGCATTCTCATACATGTTTCTTAACCAGAATTCCACGTAGAACACGATGCGCGCAACGAAAATTACTGAAACTAACTCCTAACGGAGACATTAACATTTTTATTCCACATTGGTTACGAGGAATTTGAACTCCACTCAAAAGAAACTCAAAGCTCTACGTGAGTCAAATCGCGCGCACTACAACGGTTTCAGCAAGCTTCTCAATCGAGCAATGTTCATTTCCCATCATGTGTTTTTCAAACTATAAGTAATTAGCTATAGCTGAGCCAAAGTTTCAAGATTGAGGTTGCCAGACTTTTTTATCGCAGAGACGTTCATGATAACGTTTAGCGCGCGATGTGAATCACGTAGAGCATTGAGTTTTCATGAGCGGGTGGTTTCAATTTATGCGCTAAGAATCATTAAATATCTTCGGAAGAAGTTAATTTCGGTAATTTTCGTTGTGCGCATCGTGTTTTACGTGAAATTTTGGTGAAGAAACATGTATCAAAATGCTGAAATTCGTACCTTGTCTAGTGGTCCATTAGGTTAGGTTAAAACAGCTCCCATGCGTTCAAATAATCGCGAGATCTTTAGAGATTGATTACACAACTTCACGCTTTGGTGATTCTTCAATTATGATTTATATGGGCCGATCGAGAGGTAACGCCAATTTTATTCGATTGACCTACCCAAAGCACAAATTGACCCAAAATAAAAAAAAATTAAGTATCAATATTAAAATTAGTAAATCATAAAAGCACGCACAGTCCAAGCCATAGTAATTACTACACACATTTAAAGTTTAGGCTATATTTATTCAATTAAACAGCAAATCCCATAAAGTCTATATAAATCCTATTCAATAGTCTTTAAAAAAGAGAAACATTCCCTGACGCTTGCATACAGGATGCTTTCCCATTAAAATACGGCCCACTGGAAAAAAAAGTCTCTTGGATCTGGAGCCTAGATTCTTAAAAAATTGACAAGAAAAAGTACGCTTAATTCAATGGAACTTTTGCATGAATCGAGAGCCACGCCGCTTAATTTCAGCGGATTCCCTTTGGTTTCAAGCAGAAATCCTATTGAATCAAAAATAATTTTTTCATATCAGATTTATAAAGAGTCTGGACTCTGGATCCAAGAGACTATTTTCTCAGTGATTAAACACCGGCAACATAAAAACCATGACTTCTGATTTTACGAGAAGAACGTAACGAAGGGTACAAGTACACATTTCTCATATAACATTAGCCCTCGGCTATAGTTTATCCTCCAGAGAAAAATTCCCATGGCGCAAAGCGATAGCTCTTCTCCGAACGCGGCAGTTCTGCCGATAGTTCGATCTTCCCGGTCATGATCTATTCCTCGACTTTTCTCACATACACATGCCCGATTTTCATTCCTTCTGCTCCGCTAGAACGCAATGAAATGTCAGCAAGCTCGGGTAGACCTCAGCCCGTTGAATTCCAATACGTCCGGCAGGAGCATCGGAGGAAAGAGAAGTAACCTTGATCAATGAGACCCGACCAGGATGACAAATGTGAGAGTGAGAATTGGCCCGATCAAACCAAACTTCATATGTGCCTACACTGATTGTGAGCTCATTATAAAAGTTGTGATGTTGCTGAGAGTATGCAACTGTCAATTTTCTTCCGAATCCCCCAAAAATTCCCTGTTAGCTACTAAACATTTAATTTTTTGTTAACCAGAATACGTTCAAAAATACAGTGTTAACCATAATTATCCTAATAACCTTAACTACTTGTTTTAATAGCTTACTTTTGTGAAAGTATAATAGTGAAGTCATTAAGATAACCTAAGAGTTCTAAACCAAAAAACGCAATGTTGTTTGTTACAAAGAGAATTCTCTGAAAATCTCGACTTTCTTTTGGTAAATTAGGGTTTCATCAAGAGGTAAAAAATTGCAACTTAATTCTGTTTGAATAGGGTTCTCTCCGTTTTTTCGCCCGTGTATTTCAATAGATGTGTGGAACACGATTCACCTTTAGAATTATTCGCTGCTTTTTCATATTATCTTACTGAGAATTGACCGAGCTTTCAACACTCCGCTTCAATCTGCTGGAAAACGTAGGTGAAACGAGGGAATAAGCAAATAAATACATTGATTGAAAAGTAATTACTAAACGATGTAATGGATTGAACAAGAATATCAAAAAGAGACATTTTAACCAGTTCTCATATCGCGAGTAAAATGACTAAAATATATCCTTATTCTTCGATGATTGGCATAAAAAGTTTTTATACCGATCCCGTATTTACGTTTTTATTAAAAACGATCTAAATACGGAAAGAAAGTGGGTTATAGGAAAGTAATGTCAACGACAAAGCCCTTTTGACGGGTTGCAGTGTCACATATAGTTGAAAAAGTAAGAACATTGACCGGCAAGCATCCACGCTCCGGCCGAAACACTAAAAATGGATTTACGAAATTGTAGATATTCAACATAATCTCTCTGACCGAGCATTGATTCTTACGGCCGCTGACCAAACATTGAATCCTACGGCCATTCGATTAGCTTAGTGGCTTTATTTATTATCTTAAGCGATTTATCCTTTTAACACCCAATAACTTCCACCACTTTATTGCGTTTGGTCAATCCTTGATGTGAGCATTAAGGAAACATTTTAGGATCCCGTTTTTTTCCGCGTTTCGTTTCCACGGGCGAAACTTTACCGCAACTTGATGGGGCCTATTAATTTACATTTAACTTTTTATTAGATGGGTGGCCTTATCTCACCGAAATGGTACGAGGATTCGATAACCCATCCTAATAGCTCAATCTTTACGAAATGTCACAGGAACCGGTTCAATCCACTGGAAAATCATGCGACCAGCGACCATTCGATGACAAGGACGAGGCTATTATAAGTTGCGCGCGCGAGTGCAGTAAACAGAAGAGAAGAAAAGAAAAAACATCTTGTAGCAGGAAAAAAACTGAAAATGGTGACGGCCTTAAAATCCGTTAGAATGCAACTTATGCAAGTCCCGTTCTTTAATTCACCATATGGGTAAATAATGTAGAATTTTTTGAATACTCCGAGTGTCACGTATAACTAATGCAAAGCAAAATGAACCATAAAGTGCCTTAAATACTGTCCTCAAGAGTTGATAAAAGAGGCCCGCTAAGATAATGTCTCTTCTAAATTCAGAGCGCATTTACTTTAGGACCAAGATTACAGCGACATCATTCGGTGCATGTTTAACACCACCTGGTGTTGTTGTGATAGAGCTACGCGAATATATTGGCTTAAATAATTATATCAAAGCCGCAAAGGCATTATTAGGACATTATTAGGCATTAGGCATTATAAGGACTCATTATTATTCCTTAAATTTGAATGGTGTTGAGCATAACAGGCGTATCTACATCCCAGAGTTTCAAAATGTCATTTCCTCTTTTGATATTGTGAAAGAAAATCAACCAACATCCCCACTCCAAATTATTACGATTTTTCATACTCATAAGATGGCCATTTCTACGAGGTCTTTGGCAAAAATGTTAGTTGCTCTTCGTTTAAAATGAAAATAAAAGAGGACATTAGATTTAGAGACACTGCAATGTAAAAGTGGCTGTTTTGCTCAATGTACATTTCAGGCTGGGATATGAAACCCTTCTTCGGCGCGGCGCGACAGGGCCGTTGCAAGGGCTTCTGGGCGATTTCGCAACGAAACTGTTCGGTTAAACGGAGAGAAGAGGGAAGTAAATTTGTCATCGTTTGTAATTGTAACCAGCAGTTAATCCTGAGTCAGGAAGCGCTGAGCAACCAAAGAAGGGAGCGTGAAAATATTTGTAAAACATATGGGAGAGGGCTGACACACTGACGGCCAGTGTTGTCATTTCTCATTTATTACACATGCGAAATTCCTTGGCATGTTCATTCACGATCCCATTGTGCATTTTGACAGTCCAACCTATTTTTATTTTATTAAAACAAAAAAAAAAAAAACAAAATTGCAGAAGTCATAATCTTACTACACATAGTGGCTAAATCTTCAGGACCATTCATAAATTTCCAACCATCCCTGTAATCCTAAAAAGACACCAAATCCTCCACACTGGGAAAAAAATACATTGGATCTAGAGTCCAGCCTCTTAAAAACAACGACAAGAAAAAGTACTCTTGATTCAATCAGATTTAAGCTTAAATCAAGAACCAAGCCTCTTAATTTGAGCGGATTTCCTTTCGATTTAAGCTTAAATCTGATTGAATCAAGAGTCCTTATTCTTGTCAATGTTTTCAAGAGTCTGGACTCTAGATCCAATGTGTTTTTTTCTTTTTTTTTCCAGTGCATCTAAAGGGTATTTTAATACAGAAACGGCAACACTGGGCGGCCACCGGGTCGGGTATCAATGAACGGAACGAGAGGAGAGTCGAAAAAAATCACAGCTGCACCCTGATTGAGATCGAGCGCCCTCCGCTCCATGGGGCCGGGAGATCTGGGACCAGAGCCCAACCCTGCTAACCAAAAACCACATAACTCCCGCTGTAAATACGATCCGGATGGGTGGTTTTGGCAAGTCCCGGCTTGGCACCGGTCATCAAGAGCGATTCAAGGGCAAGCAGCATCCATCCATCGGCGTTGCCACGCGATGATCCTGCCCGTCCTCTCCGACCCGAAAACGTTTAATTTTGAGGTTAGGTTTTTAAACCGCGGGCAGCGAGGGTTCCGGCTCCAACCCTTGTCACTCATCTCTCCGACTTGATAATACCAACGAACGATTCGCGCGTTTGCACGGTTCCCACAATTTCACGCCTGCCGGGGTGTGTGTTTCGTGTCCGAGTCAGAAATTTGATATTTTCTTTAGGGCATGTGGGCATTCGGGATACCAAACACGACGTTAATTATTTTGTCAAACGTACATAGAGTGGACAAAAGATAAGTTGAGAGATTAGCTACGATGATACGACACTTGAAGTCCAGATTTTCGTGAATGCGGATTTCGAAGTCGAGGGAGTGTATCTGAGCAGCAAAATAAGAATTTCCCTCGGGCTCCCTATATACTGTGTTCCTTCAGGCTACCGATATACCGTGTCGTTAAACCTTGACTTCCGTGGAAACTTTGCTTACTGGCCAGGATTTCTGAAAGTCTGGAACTTCGTTCCTCAGTAATGTAATTTTTCATCGTGTATATATCATTTTTTCCAAATGTGAGAGATCGAAACAACATCATAGTCCTACCATTCCATTCTTGAAACAGATGTTCCTTCCTTCCCTTGAATAAGATGGTTTTAATTCCGGGGCCTTAAAAATTGTGTTTTCCAACAATTTGTTAGTTTTTTTACCGCTTTTCTAGGAGACGGAGGAAGAGTTGCTTCTTTCGATCCCTCATAGATCCTCCAATAACATAAGTAATGTAAGAGCGGCTGGTGAGTGGCAGGAGGCAAAACAGTTATAGGTGTGTTAGAAAATGAATGCATCCATTTTTTTTAATAAAATTGTCTCATGTATGAATATTTTGGATAGGAAACGACTAAATACCCTTCATCGACGTCGACAAAGAATAACGCTGAATGACCATTTTGGACGACACGAGGATATAATAAAAAATGTTCTAAAAACGGTATTATGGGTAAAAATAATAAGCAAATGGGCTCCGTATGACCATTACCAGAAAAATAAATGTTCTGAAAAAAGTAATAAATCGAAAAAGTCCACTGATACAAGTTTTCCGTAGGACGTGGGTCAAGCTCGTCCTCTTTCCACTTTCAAACGATGCATTATTATAGACACGACTTGAAATACATTTAACGGGCCATAAATATCATGCTTATTCAAATGACACAAAATACGCGTTGGATCGCGGAGCTATTTCAATTTCAAAAGGAGCGAAGAGCTTCTAACGCGGCACAATGGGTCGAGACAATAGGAGAGGTCGGACAAAATGTGAAAAGCGCATAACTCCGTTTATACAAAACTTCGAGGTTCGAAAAGTGGTTTCATTGGTTTCCTCGTGAAGATTGTTTCAAGAAGCACCCCTCAAAGTTTAAAATGTGACGAAATAAATGTCAAAATTTGCAGTTTGAGTCGAAAATTCCTTGTCCGACCTCTCTGATTGACTTGGTCCACTGTGCGCGGGTCTCCGGGAATCCTCTGAATATTCGGCCGCAAGACTGCCGTGCTAAGGAAGAACGCTGTATGAGCCTTCAGGCGTTGCCAAATTTCCCCCGGCAAATCACTAATTTTCAGGAAATTTTTTAAATATTCGTCTACACAATTCTAAGATAATTTTGTTCCCAATTCAATCTAAAATGTCTGAAAATTTCAAGAAAAAATATTCATAATTTTCCTAAAAATAAACATTTTATCGAAGGAAATGTGGCAACTCTCGAATGTTCATACGGCGTTCTTCCTTAGCACGGCAGAAGAGGGGCGCGCCTTTGAGGCAATTCCGCGACTTATTTTTGACCTCGGTCACCCCTGAGTGGAATGTGGCGGCCCCTCGGCCCGGTCCCCAGGGCCGGCGGCCATTAGAGTCAGATTTATTGGGGGTAATCGATTATCAATCCCTTTATTGAATTTCATGGCCTCAATTAAAAACGGGTTTAAAGGGTGCGTATGCAAGGGGCGGTTCGCGGTTGAGCTTATAAGCCTCGTATTGAATTGTGTGTGATTTGAGTGAGAGGAGTTCATTTCCGGACCCATTAGCGCTCCCGCGGTCTCCGGAGAGTTCTCGGTCGGCGCGGTAAAAAGAGCAACTTTGGCGCACCCTCTCGAAAAGCTGCCTCGAGACCCCACGCCCCTCGGGTGCGCTAAGATAGGGGAGCCAAATTTGATACACATTTTTCTTTTTTCAATCACTGCGCGTGCTGGTTACAAGATAATGTCACCCACACAAAAAATAAGAAAAAACTGAGGGAGGAACAGATATGATGGATAAAGAATGTCTTTATTTTGTTACCAGTCAGAGACAGGAGACCCTCCACTAGTATCTTGGCAATGGTGGGAGCTTTTACTTTCGGGACTTCAGAATTCTACTGTTGACTTACCTACATGGTTGATGTTTAACAACGTGTTGGCAGTTTCGTTTCGCAAACAACCCGAAGTTTAGGTTGGCTCATGACGACACCCGAAGTTCATCATCCACCATGTAGGTAGGTCAACAGCCGAAATTAGGATGATGACTGTTGCTTACTTGTAATTGTCCATAAGGAACTGTTGAATCCCCGAAAATAAAAGTTTCCTCCTGTCGCCAAGAGGGCAGTGGAGGGTCTCTTGTCTTTGTTACCAGTGCATGGAATCATTCCAGAAAAATATAGAAGAAGATGATAAGAACAGAAACACGCACGGACTCACCCATTCCCAATATTCATTTTATGAATATACATAAAAATAGTCCACCGAACTTTAAATATTGTTAGTAATGTTCAATTGTTCTTATATTATGAACACAATAGAGGTCAATGATTACTATGGAGTATAGAGTTTTTACTATTGTTTAGGGGAAATGGAAAAGAATACGCGGAGGAACATTCAGAGAATCAATCGGAATGGTTCAGTTATTACAGTAACCATCATTAGTTCAAAAAAATGGATCGTAATTAGAGAGGAAAATTGAAAAACCATCGGGGAAATCACAAATCTTCATTAAAACTTTTCAAAATTTGCATTCCTTTTTTATCCCGAAAAGAAACAAGCTATAACTTTACAGCTTATTAAATACGTAAGAAAATAAAAATTAAGGGGCACGGGAAAAACTTCTACCCTATTCTATCCCTGAAGTTTTAAAAAAGTAGGTTGTATCGTTTTCCAAAGAAAAAATGAAGTATGACAGGAAGTCCACAACGTCGCAAACGAAAGTAAGTGGTTTCTCACGTTACTTATCGAGACGTTACTGCTTCCATTCAATCATGGTGGTAATTCGAGAGGACAGAGAGAGGGAACTTGCTATGAGAGTGAAAAGTCATTTACCACTATAAGCCAAATCCTATCACTATACTTTATTTGTCATTAAGTTTTCCACGCAACGACAATTTCATATGAACGCTTCATTTTCTTGAATCACGGTAATCCACGGGTTAAAAGCGCAATCCTAACACTTTAATGAGCGCTTTATGAAATTTAATGTCAGCATTTGCGTTTATTATTCCAGCTTAAAACGCTAATTACACCTTCTATCGGTTTATGAGTCGATAATTCTTTTTTAATGGCCTTGTCGCGGCTCCGCGGTTGTTATTTCCCGCCGCGTTTGAGCTGGCGCACACTGAATCGAGTTGATCAGAGAGGTCGGACAAAATATTTTTGACTAAAACTGCAAATTTTGAAGTTTATTTCGTCACATTTTAAATTTTACGGGGTGCTTCTGGAAGAAAATTTCACGAGGAAACCAACCGAACCACTTTCAGAACCTAAAAATGTTGTATAAACGGAGTTATGAGCTTTCAAAGTTTCCACATTTTGTCCGACCTCTCCTATTGACTCGATCCACTGTGCGGCGCGATGATCAAGAGGTAAAAGTTATTGCCCGCATAAATACTTCGTATACCTTTCAGCACGGTTTTCAACCTCTT
Source organism: Bemisia tabaci (assembly GCF_001854935.1). Classification (NCBI taxonomy): domain Eukaryota; kingdom Metazoa; phylum Arthropoda; class Insecta; order Hemiptera; family Aleyrodidae; genus Bemisia; species Bemisia tabaci. Next base: position 2,404,759 of record NW_017548020.1, read on the forward strand.
GGCAAACTTTTTTTCCTTCATTGGAATTGTTGACTCAAACGGATATTTCCCAATTCAAACGCTTCAGTTTATTTGGTTTACCGTAGTATTTTGTAACCAAATGAGTATTGGGGATTAATGTGATGAAGTTTGATTTAAAAGCCGGAGTTTTAGACCTCATGATTGACATACTTGACTTTTACGTTGTAGACTAACGTTTAATTAAGGCGGATAAAATGTCATGAAAAGTAAATCATCATTTTTAAGGATCATAACAAAGAATCGCGCATGGATGATTGGTATAATGCTGTCACATTTTTGCTACATTGTTACACTTTAATCAAAGTAACACTAGGAAAAGTTTTCGACTGAAATCCAGTGATACGCACTCTGCATTTCACTAACAGTGCAACTATAATGCAATCATATCCAATTCTCTGTTATGAACTTAAAATTTACTCCTCCTTTTTTTAATGACATTATTCATCTGCCCTCATTGAACGCCAGACTTATGACTTAAAAATCTTGCACTCCAAAACCAATGATAGATCCGCCCTAAAACTACAATTGAACGATTATGAATTGCGCATCTGAAACATTTCATCTAGAAATTAATTAAAAGAACATTGAATTCTATTCAAAATTCAATGCGCATGTAAATACGCATTAAAGTCAGGATGTCACTTCTGAGAAATGAGAGACGTTGTGTCTAAAAATTAACTAAGCCTTGATTTTCATCACGACAATACTCCCCCTATCATAATCAATCATCAATTATTTATATTTATGGTTTTAAAAAATAAAATTATGGCATCTAAAAATTAGGCTTTCTAGCAGAATTGCTCCCGAATTTTCGGGTGAAGTCAAAGTGGTGCCTCCCCATAAATTATCCACGTTCAAAAATTCTGACCAAAGTTCGGGCTCCTAATTGGTCGGAAGCGACCCCTATCTGGCACGCGACCTAACGATCAAAGGAGCTCGACTTACTGTTAGTCCAAAGTAAAAAAGAAAAGAAAAAGGAAAGTATGAAATCAACCCCCTCGGGAAGTTGGTGACGAATGCATGTAGAGCTCTTTTGCCTCGAAGGAGAAATTGCGTGCTCCAACTTCGTCCAAGCACGCAAGCTTTCGTCAGAAAAGGGGTGAGGGGGTACGTCGAGAGACACCTATCAGGCGCCTGACGCCTCTAGCTCGAGGGTGTGTAAAGTTTACAACGCGCGGCCAACCCCCACACTCAGCGAAAGCTAAGTACACGGACGAGCGACAAGGACATCGGGACCTAATTGGTCTTGCAGCTCAATGCAAACTCCGGAATGGCAGCCATTAGGGCTAAAGGGTTGCACAATTTTGAAGTGGGCACAGGGGGCGCCATCTGTTCGTTTTCAACCGCGGCGTGACGTGGAGGGTGGCAGCAGGCCGAGGGTGGTGTTTTGTGTCTTTTGCCGACTTTTTCAAGCCCGAGGGGCGAGGTTGGGGCTGCCCTGCCTCAGCGCCTCACCTACGTCATCTTTTTGACGGGTTGTTTCGTTCGACTGGCCCGCATCCATCGGTGAGTGAGTGTTTTCGGCGTGCGGAGACCGACTCCGGGCATAACGTGTTATTTCCACTTAGCTCTGGGTCAATGTTAATTGATTTACGCCCGACGTCTCTTTGTTAGGCTAATTGTTATCAAGGATCATGGTGACCAACGGCATGGAACGATACATTCCATTCTAATTATCATATTTAGCAGGCTGTATACTTAACGAGCACGCGGGTATCTTAATGCGGCCCCCTGACAAGCCGAATAATAGCCCCACGCCAAGCTAATCATGATCCTGCCTTTGTCTGGTCGATCCTTGTTACGACGAAATCTCTGTGTGATATCCCTTTTGAGAGCATATTGTCTGTATTGATGATGCGGATTAAGAATTGATACCCGCGGAAAAATCGCGCTTTAGAACCTCCGCATATTCAAATCGCGTATATGGTCACAGTTAGATGCAACCTCTATCACTCGCATTGACTGATTTAGTGACTGCGTCATTCGATATAATATCGAACTATTGGTTCACACCAAACCAAATAATATAACCTCATGAACAAATTATTTGTGTATCAATTGTGTTAGCTCATTACAAGTTAGCCATTGACCGGTAATCAAATCATATTTCTTGGAGCAGCAAATTTTTTGAAGTTTCATCCATCTCATACGCATTTTAGTCGACCTCGCGTGTAATCCTCGTGCAGCACTGCCGTGCTAAGGAGAAACATCGTACGAAAATCCGAATGCTGCCAAATTTCCCTTTATAAAACATGCATTTTTGACGAAATTCATGAATATTTTTTTTTCAGTTGCCGTAGATTGAATTGCGAGATAGATTCTTCGAAAATCTGGGACAAAAATTTCCACAAACCTTGGAAATTTCATTTTATCCGAAGAAGTTTGGCATCGTCTGAAGCAGTGTTCGAAACTCACAGGCGCCAACGCACCAAATGCGCCCAAGAAAACGGTTATGGCGCCTAAAAAATGAAGGCTCTGCGCCGACTTGGCCCCTGAAAATTGCCCCTCCTCCCCCAAAAAAATAATTTAATTTTTCTATTCTGTGATTTTTCGAAATTTCCCCGAAGTTACACTTACTAGTTCTGTAACTAAAACATCTTGCGTCTAACTTTTCGCTAAATGCACCGTGATATACAGGCAAAAAGTCAATTTGGCCCCTAAAAAATCTTCAATGGCCCCTAAAAATCTAGCTCGTCGCGCCACATGGCTCCTGAAACTCCAAGGTGAGTTTCGAACACTGATCTGAAGGCTCATACGGCGTTTTTCCTTAGCATGGCATAGCAGTACATCGTGCGCGGTGCATTACTAAGCGTGCTCGATTCCATTCCCAGAGATCATGGCCGACGACAAGCTAATGAGATAAAGCACTCACGAAATGAGGGAAGACTAATACTGCAACAGAATGGAAATTTTGAAGGATTTAATAGCGCGGCGACGGGGCTGCAATAACTGCAGTGTCAACACCAGGAGGGAGCCGGGCCAAAATAATAATGTAAAACGTCTGGGGCAGACTCTAACATTACGAGTGCATACGGATGACAAATAGACGGCCGGGATCAGGGCTGAGCTGCGAGCTCCACGCAGTCTGCAGAAGGAGGAAATGGGACGGAATGGGAAAGAATCGGACAGACAGACGAACATGCACTTGGGCCGACGGACGAGTTGCGCTGCAAATGATTTTCGAATGGCCGGCTGCCAGCTCCCATTTATCAAATATTCACTTTGCTCAAACTCTACGTGTACGACTGAACGTGTAACTTGGAGTGAACATTGTCGTTTCGGATTTGGGCCCGCGACGCTTCTCGTCTGGGGCTCCGAGCCGGTGCAGTGCAGTGCCGTGCTAAGGAAAAACGCCGTATGAACATTCGAGAGTTGCCAAGTTTCCTTTGATAAAATGTTTATTTTTAAGGAAAATTATCAATATTTTTCCTTGGAATTTTCAAGAACTTTAGATCAAAATACTAACAAAATTCTCTGAAAAATTGGAGGAAAAATATTCATAAGTTTACCAGGGAATTCACGTTTTATCAAAGACAATTTGGCAACGCCTGAAGGTTCATACGGCGTTCTTTCTTAGCGCTACAGTGCAGTGCAGCTACTCCGGCTTTGCACGTGTAGCTATCCTTGAGTGCACTAAGTGTTCCAATCCGAAACAGTAAATCAGGCGCTGGAGATCGGGCACCGCTCAAAGGTAGTGTCGCTTCAGCTTCCGGATTAATTCATTCCGTTATCCGAACGTGTACTCCGGAGCGAGAAGTATCTGTATCAGTCAATTTAGTCCCTTTACGTCGTCCCTCTGACGTAAAAGCGTATCTGTAATTCCACATGAGCCCCGGCAATCATAGAGTTATATGGAGAATGAGGCTCACGTGAAAATTGAGATACGCCCTTGCGTCGGAGGAGCAACGTTTTGTCCTGTGAAATCCTCTACTTTTCAGCGCACCAACAGATCTGCAGGGTTACTGGAAAAACCAGGAAAGTCAGGGAATTCGTGGAAAAATGCAGGGAATTCCGGGGAAAATTCCAATTTCTGACATATCTACTAATGTCTAACATATCCCTCATCTTCTAACTGTTTCCCCATCTGATCTTTTTGAAGGCTTGTCATTTTTTAACCAGCTATTGAATGCCTTCCTCCAAAATGTGATCTCTAAACAAGGAAATTTTGTAAATTTTGCTCGAAGGTCAGGGAAAGTCAGGGAATTTGAAGATAAAGAAATTATGGCAGCCCAGCATCCTCTCTTTCAATATAGGAATCTAGTTAACTATGAATTAAATGACTCTCGATAATAGGACTAAAATCTGGAGAGAATTTTCAGATAGAAAGATCATTATGCCGTTTACATTTAGGTCCTCTTGCAAAGAAGGACACCGCAATCGACCCGAGCAAACACCTCGTTGCTCGGCAGAAAAAAAGACTTAAATACACTTTGAATATTCACTGTTCACAATACGAGGTGGAAAAATTACTGCACTGATGATCTTGCTCCCATACTAAACTATGCCACAATACAGAATTAACTGATGATTCAGAAATATCTCAAAAATTTGAAATCATATTGTCAGTTCGTAAACGCACTAAGGCGTAGACTTACTGCGATCGGATCTTCTGACATGAAAGTCTTTTAATGAGAGTCAGCTATCTGTCTTCGAATTTCAAATCTATTATTAATGAATTAAGAGTGAAAGAAGGGGAAATAATGTCGTGATGTAGACCAGGATGGCTCACTCGTTATCGCCAGACCCTCGATCGGTCATGGTTTCTGTCTCTTAATTAGATCCCCATGTTTATCTCGCTTCCCTTCCGAATCCCACCGTATAGTTTATTGTCTGATCGCTTGAAAAGTTTATTTATGACGTAACGCCACTATCGCACCCTAGCATTTCTTACGTTCTATCGTTGTGATTACGGCACACAGGGAAGGGAGGGGGGTATCTTTACTCAATTATGACCTACAGGCTTTCAAAAAAGGTACAGATTCTAAAACAAAATCAACATTTCTTGGGGATAAAAATGAAAGGCTTAGAATGTTAAAATGATGACTATTCAACTCACGTAGAGAGCGACAGGTCACAGAGGCGTATCTAGCAAGTTGGCAACACCGAATTTTCTCCATTTAAACCTATGCTGAATAATCGATTCGTGTCGGAGCACCTGGCCTCAGGCCCCTCCAAGAATCGATACATTACCGTATGTTTCAGTGGAGGAAAGACAATGTTGCCAATTTGCTGGATCCGCCAATAACAGGTCATCTTCACACTTTTTAATAGTATCTGGACTCACCTGAAACATAAAACAAGAAAAATTAGAGCATATATACAGAGAAACACGTACAATTATTAGATTTTTATGCACAAAGAGGAAGAAAACTATTAGAAGGAATTTCTTTGCGCTACTGATCAAAACCGGTAAAACATACGTTTTATGTGACACACGTTTTCAATATTCAATTACTCTACAAACAATTGACCAAGTAAACCCGGTTTACTCAGCATCTAACGAACGACGAAGCGTAGTTATCTGAAGATGAGCGGTCAAGACGAAGCGGTGTGCGTATTTGCCGCGCATGAGCAAAAACGGATCCGAAGGAAGTTGAACATCCGACTGATGCCTGCGAAAAGTAGTCATTACGTCGTTATGATTTATAACCAACCCCCCCCCCCCCCCCCCCCCNGGGAGTCCACCCGATTGGGGCAGGAAACTCTTTTATCTACTTCCTGATGGGCTCGGGTTCCCACGAAAGTGATGCTTCATCAGGGTTCACGATGAACTAAACTTGGGTTTCCGATTCGATAGGTCACCTCGACTAGGCGCATCTGAGCGGGGATCTGAGAAGTGAGTGAAAGAAAAATGGCCACGGCAGAGCAGTGGCGTGGCGTGCTTTGCGATATATCGATTGATCGGCCATTTGAACCTATGGAAAAGTATCGATAAACAGGGTGTTCGCTGCGAACTCCTTAATAATCGATTATTTACCACAGCTTCAAATGGGGAAATATCGATAGATCGCAATGGACGCCACGCCACTGCGGCAGAGAGAGAGTGGCGAATTGGCGGCGAGCTCTCGGAAGCACGCGTCGGGATGCGGGGCGTCTTGAAAGTGCGTTAAGCTCAAGCGTTAATAATGCAACTCGTAAAAGGAGTATATTTAACAAGGTTTCAGCGTTGGAAGCTGATTAGACGTTATTTTACGCGTGTTTGGGAGGAGCAAGCGCAAGCGCGGCTGTGTGCAGTCATGCCGACCGGTGTTGTCAAACGGAGCCTTCCTTGGACAGGCCTATGTGAATCAATAAATACAAAAAGGACACATGTCCAGAAAACCAAATTGTTCAGGAGACACAAAAAACTGTTTATTTCGTGGTAGATATTTTTTGGAAAGTCGTTATGTTTAAAAAATATCCACCACGAAATAAACAGTTTTTTGTGTCTCCTGAACAATTTGGTTTTCTGGACATGTGCCCTTTTTCGTATTTAGTGATTCATGTGAAAACCGGAAAAACTGCCATCACTACTAAGTGCGTTTGTAGAGTTAGGGGTTTAATAAGAGTTGAGGATTTTTTCGAAAAAATCTATAAATCGAATTGGTTCAATTTTTTCTGAGAATCTATTACATCGATTTAAATTATGACCAAAAAATCCATTTTTCCGGGGGAAAAACTTCCTAGATGTTAGCTATTTTGGTTCGAAAGCCGGCTCACGTGTCGGTTTGATACATTCGGATATCAAAAACCTGAATTTTCGATTTTGAGGGGAAATCAATTCACACGATTGATCGAACCCAATGAGACGAATGTGATCCAAACGATTGGTTAGTTAAAAAATCCTCAAGACGAGGGAAAAAAAATCATAGCTTCTGCATTTAATTGGGAGTTATCATTCTTTTTTCTGCACGATTGAAAAAGGTGGAACACTCGGTACGATTTTCACTCAAGACATCATAAAGAACAGAATTCTCAAAATTCTGATGGTTAAAATTTGCGAGGCCTATTTGGTGAGCAAAACCCTCGGACATTTCGTAGATTTAATGAATTATTACTTTCAAAACATTCAAAATACGAGAGTTTTTCGTTAGAAACACAAAGATCTTCGTATTCTGTCAAAATACTATCCCCTTTGGTATTTGATGAAATGCCTACCTCAATAATTTGCCCGATACAGATAAACTCATGACTATAGTAAACAGAAAAGAAGACGAAAGATGCCTACTGCATACGTGTACTTCATAGTTAGCAGAAGTTAAGGACCTATGAAATGTGACAATAGCGCGATTCGTGTGGGTAGCTGGCATTTATTAAATATTGATGAGTTGAGAGGAGTTGGACTTCCAACTTCGTGCTCCCAAATATGTCAGACAGTTTAGCTCCTCGGAGCGAACCGGAACTTAGTGCCGGGGCCTGTTGCATTACACACTGCATCCTACCTCCACTTCGAAGTAGTTCAGTCGGTGATATTCGAAGAAGATCGTTTTTGTTCCGCTCTCCCTTCCCGGATCGGAGTGCACACAGTGTCTATGTCCAGGAGATAAAGATTAAATGAGACGGTCTAAACCAATGAGAGGATCCTAGTTACGCTGACGGAACGAAAATAAGCGCCTACTGTGCCTCAGGCCTTGGTTCAGATGAGAAATTACAATATTCTTGACGTTTGCGTTGCTTGACGTTAGCAAGACCAACAGTGGCGTGGCGTGACTATATCCGGTAGGCGTTCGGTAGGAGTGTTAACTTTAGGGGGGGGGGTCAGAAAGGTTCACTCCTCTTCCTTAAAGGGGGGTTCGGGGGGCCTCCCCCGGAAACTTTTTAAAAAATGAAGCCGCAAGAACACGATTTTAACCCTTTCTGGTGAAAATTGTGCCGGTAAATTGTCATTGAATTTTTTTTCTTTTTACAGATCGGTTTCCTGTAATTTATATTGTTAAATGATAACGTATTTCCGCAACACGCACCTGCAGAGAGAGGTGGGTGCGGCCCGCAAGCGCAAGGGGAGAAGCGGAGGGCGAATCGCGGCATAGAGGAAATTCGGCGGTTCGCAAACCCCTGCGGACCACCGCTATAGGAAACAGCTGGACTGATGAGCGGCTCTCCTCTCTCGTTCTTTTCCCCTCCCTTTTCTCTCTGCTGTGTTCCCTCCGCGAGCGCGGTCCGCACTTGTCTCCGAACCCAATGCTCACGCTCCGCTCTGCGCTGCGCGCCGGTGCCTCTCCTCTCTCGTGTACCCTTTGCCCCTTCATCATTGCACCCAGGTTCTCTCTCCTCACCGTACGCAGATCATCCAGGTTCGGTAGCCGGTGAGGACCACGCGTCAAAGGATTTTCTCTCTCCGCCGCGCCACATGCCGCTGTCGGAGCCAAGCGCCCGATACTTATTTGCGATCTACTATTCTGTATTCCTCGAGTTATTATATATTGCTTCCCACATTCTTAGCCATAATTTATTAATTGTTTCAAAATATTTTAGGGTTTTCGGCGAACACTGCGAACCTATGGACGCCACGCCACTGAAGACCAATCCACGCAGGTCAGCCGAAGAAGAGTTTTGGAACTCTACTGCGCAGTAACGTAGAAGTGGCTTTTCGTAATGTATTTCTTATGGAAGCAGCCAATGCGACGTCACACTGGCTGCGGCCGAATTATGGCCGGGCAGGAGTGGATTTCAAAAAGATGCGCAGTGTCTGACCTGAGTGGATCGGTTTTACTAGAGTCCCTTTATACTGAGAGTCAAGACAATGTGAATCCATTTCTGATCGGTTCCCGTATTTTAGGCCTTCACAGTGTCACAAACTGGAATAAAGATTACATTTTCACCGATTGCAAAGATTTTGTCTGGAATGGACCAGGGGATTACGGGTTCGGCAAGGAACAAACGGAATGAGAGAAGGAACGGAAAAAGGAATTTGAGAATGGGCCGATCAAAGATTACGAAAAATGTTCAATTTCTGTAATCTTTATTCCTGTTTGTGACTCCATGAGGGGGTGTTGTCTTGACTCTCAGTACAAAGGGACTCTAAGGCTGGGCGGAGGAGTGGATTTCAAAAGGATGCGCAGTGACTGACCTGTGTGGATCGGTCTTACTACCGTGTCTGAATATGTTTGAGGGCGATCATGTGTTTATCCCTTTCCGCGATATTCAGCGCTTCCTCCATGTCTAGAATATCCGACCCACAATACAAAAGTGGCGCGCTTTTAAAGAATCAAAACATACAATACAGCATCACTACATACAAAGTTCACGTGCGGATTTTGGGCAACTACCATATACGGCGGAGAATCCGAGCTTTACACTGATGGAGCGGAATCACGGATCGGGGCGATTAGAGCCCGATGTCGACCACGAATCAAGGGTGGAGGATGTCACGAGATAAAGGAAACGAGCGGGCCCGCGCACGACTCCTGGCAATCAACGATGGCGATTGTCGCCGTCGCAACGGTCGGTGAGTGGTCACTTGGTCCGTCGGAGCCCGGAGCCGCTGGGGCCAGGGTTGCCACCAAATCTAGGAATTGAAATTCCCTGACATTTCCCGGACACATTTTGGTGGACATCCCTGACAATTGAAGATATCGACGGTGAAACTACCAAACCACGTATCTCGTTTGCGGTGTTTAAAAATCTCCGCTCACATTTTATTTTTTTGAAGTAGACCAAATCAATATCATTCCTTGAAATTTTCACAGATTTTTCTCCGCACCAAGAGGAAAAATCACGGTAGTTTTCACGAATTGACATTGAGTAGTTTTCTATTTAAAAAATAAAGCATGACAGGAAGTCTGCGACGTCGCAAACCGAGATACGTGGTTTGGTAGTTTCACCGTCGATATGCCAGACAGTCAAAAAAACATAGTTAGAGATAGTTTTTGGGCAAAATTTGTTGTACGAAACGTCAAACCTTCTCTAGGAAACAAATAAAGGTGCTTATCAATTTTTCTTCGTTTTCCCTGACATTTCCAGGGTTTCCCTAACTGTTTAACTGATAGTCGCCGTCGCAACGGTCGGTGAGTGGTCACTCGGTCGGTCGGAGCCCGGAGCCGCTGGGGCCAGGGTTGCCGCCAAATCTGGAAAACGAAATTCCCTGACGTTTCCTGACTCATTTTGGGGAAATTCCCTGACAATTAAAGATATGTCAGATGGTCAAAGGGACATAATTAGAAATAGTTTTGGGGCCAAAGTTGTCGTTCGACGAACCCATTCTAGAAGACAAATAAAGGTGTTTATCAATTTTCCCTGACATTATCGTCACTTTCCCTGACATTTCCCTGACTCATTTTGGGAAAATTCCCTAACAATTGAAGATATGCCAGCTGGTCAAAAGGACATAATGAATAGAAATAGTTTTGGGGCCAAAGTTGTCGTTCGACGAACCCATTCTACAGGTGACAAATAATGGTGTTTATCAATTTCCCCTGACATTTCCCTGATTTTCCTGACTCATTTTGGTGAAATTCCCTGACAATTAAAGATATGCCAGATGGTCAAAGGGACATAATTAGAAATAGTTTTGAGGCCAAAGTTGTCGTTCGACGAACCCACTCTAAAAGACAAATAAAGGTGTTTATCAATTTTCCCTGACATTATCGTCACTTTCCCTGCCATTTCCCTGATTTCCTGACTCATTTTGGTGAAATTCCCTGACAAATGAAGATATGCCAGATGGTCAAAAAGACATAATTAGAAATAGTTTCTGGGCATTTGTTGTTCGAAACGTCGAACCCATTCTAGGAAGCAAATAAAGGTGCTCATCAATTTTTCCCTGACTAAAGCCCGTGTCCCACGATCAAATGGACCTATCAAATACTCATCGAATGCAAGATGGCGACAGGTTTTCGCGCAAGTCCGCTATCAAATGTTAGCGGGCCGTTAAATGTTGATGAACCCGCCATCTTGCATTTGATGAGTGTTTGATGGGTTCATTTGATCGTGGGACACGGGCTATATTCGCATCGATTTCCCCTTACATTTTCAGGTTATCCCCGACATTTCCTGGTGTTCCCTGATATTTCCAGGTTTTCCCTACCACTTTCAGATTTTCCCTGACATTGCCAGGTTTCCTTACCATTTTCAGATTTCCCCTGACATTTCAAGGTATCCCTGACTCTTCAAATTTCCCTGACTTTTCCCGGGTTCCCTGACTGCGGCAACCCTGTCGGAGCCGCCGGGGCACTACTGCCCATTTACATTGACCATTCGCCGCCACGGTTACCCGGCTTGTTACAACTTTTGGTCAGCGCTGCCGGTGCCGTGAGCGTTCTGATCCGATTTCAGATAAACCGTGCTCACAACACGAAACGGATGAAATCCGAGCCGCAACCTGCGATTACACCCGTGTCCCACTTTCGCGAAAACCCGGCTCGGTTACGCCGCTCCCAGAGGGCAGAGGGCTAATATTACCCGACCAGTACATTCATCCTTGCCGCCGCCAACGACATCTTAGACGTGGATGTGCTCCTCAATGGGGGATCTCCCCGTATTTGTCGAGGAGATCTCCTCGTATTTGTGCAACATTAAGATGCAGCTCGCACGAGCAGCTGCGCAGTCAACGATCGGTGACGAAAAGGGTGCAGTAGGGTACCTATATAGGGAGAGTACGGAGAGGTCGGTAATTTTGAGGTTAGGTCATGGAGCTTTTAGGGCTTTAGAGGGCTGCAAACCTAGGAATTCAAAAAGCATCCATACCGTGTGATTTATTTTTACAATGGAGATGTTGCATGTGTGAGGAATTTGTGATTTAACTATTGATTCGTATGTAAAAGTTCGCAAGAAACTCGATGGTGCCACCGATTTTCTCTGAAATCAACTCCCAAGCTCGAAAAAAGCTCTCAAGTTGAGGCCAAAATGGAGGGGATATCCCACGCTATTCAGAGTCCACGTCTACATCACGACAAACTCTCCATGCGAAAATAAGAAGCAAATACATTAACAGGGCTGCAGTGTTTTCAGTTTTAGAGTCCCCAAATAAAGTGGCAGCCCTGTCAATGTATTTGCTCCCTATCTTGGCATGGAGAGTTTGTCTTGATGTAGATGTGGACATATAATTTTCTCTTTTGATCCGCCAAAATCAGTCTGAACTCAAGCTGTGAAAAATTACAGAAACTCCCTTCATTACAGAGTTTTCTTCAAACCATTTTTCGATATTTCATTGGTTTCTTGAAAGAAAGGATAACTTTTTTAGAGCGTCGTCGGTAGAGTTAGGGATTCTCAAAATGGCAAGATCAATTGGACTACTTAAAGCAGAAAGGAACCAAGCCATATCAGCTATTGTCAAATTCAATTGGACAATTTAGTTTTTCACATGAAAACGGTTGTGCGGATTTTCGTTGAAATGTCAGTGAATTGTCTGTACAGCGCGAAGCAAATTCCTCAAAATTGCAAAGGAATCCGCAAAAACGTTCTCCTGTGAAAAATTAAATTGCTCGGTTACATTTAGCAATATCTGATATGGCTGGGTTCCTTTCTGCTGAATGCGGTCCAATTTAAGGAATGCCAAGGCAGGGAGCTTCATGTGCTCCTGGGCGACGATAGAAAAGTACTAAATAGTGAGCAACGATTAAATTGCTGTTTTAAAGGGATGAGTTCTCGCGAATAAACTGGAATACAATTATCAGTACAAATAGAGCGTGCGGAGAGCGGATGCGAGAAAACGATTTCTCCGGAAAAAGCTCCGGTCCGAGGCTTCCCTTCCGCTTGGTCTAGCAATTCCGATCGACGATAAAGGAGGAGAGGAGGGGGGGGGGGCAACGAAAATGCAGCGAGTGTTTATTGACGGACAAAAAAAGCATGTAAAGAGGAATGCTGCAACAAATGTTTGCTATGAAAGATACATCGCTATATTTGCCGAGATATTTCTGCACGATGCACTCTCACTATTTATGATATTGCCTTTCAACCCCCGCCTCACTCAACCCTGTCCGGGACCAACCCTCACCAATACACACGCACGCAACCGCGACAACCACCTTCGCGCCGGGACTCTCTTTGCAGAGCGGGCGCTTCATGTATGCGAATCTCGTTGAGCCGTCAAACTGTTGGCATTTCAACTGGTATTTATGTTTAACGTCGAACGGATACGTTGCTTTGAATGCTTGCGGGGTAACATGCTAAAATTTGTGTGCAGGTATCTTTAGATAAGGTTGGTCTTCCCTCATCCAGAGTGTCTTAAAACAGGCAGGCCAAAAATCAGTACTTTTGCGGTACTTTGTCGGTACATTCCCAAGAAATTCAGTACCTCCTCAACAGAGAAATTCAGTACTTTGTCAGTACCTTCATTGGACGAAATTCGAAAAAGTTCACACATTTGAATTTCGCGTTCAAATTGCGACGAAAATGATAAAAATTCTGAACCTCCTTGCGGAATTTCCGCACTTATTCAGTACTTCCGGACCGCCCGAAAAAAGCAGTACTATTTCCGGACTTGTAGACACCCTGCTTCACCTCTTCCTTCTACAAAACCCCCTGTCGCCACCCTTTCACCAGGCGTCCCTCTCGTCCAGAACCAGCGTTACAGGAGAAAAGCGCTGACCACTCCACTGACACGGAGACACAATATACGTAGGCGACAGGACAGGCGAAGGGTTATCGGACGGAAATGCATTCCGCGGCGGCGGCCCTGATGGGCTCGGTCCGTTTCGCGAGGATCGCGTGCAAAAATGAGCCTTGATTCCGCACCGTCATTGACATTCACCGTCCATGAGCTATTAGCATATCCCTCCTGAAGCAGGAGACCCCGGGCCCGGGATAGCCAGACCGAGCCGGGATCGCGACCCTCCCGGTTTCAGCGCGAAGACGCCCCGGTCACATCTGGCACGCACGCCGTCGCACCAGCGGGTCTCAATCCGTTCTGAAACGGAGTTTGATTTATTTCCCCGGACGGCAACGCGAATCCTGATCGAAGTCGTCTTGCCTTCGCCCATCGTTGAAACATTGTGACGATCCGGTTGCGCTCTTCGGTTTATGTCGATGGAGAGTTATTTGCGTTCGCCATGATCCATCCTGGCGGCTGATTATTTAATGAAAGACAAAGCGATAGACAAGGAACAAGGGGGCATGGAGTGATTCTATTGGTTGAGATGAGTGGTTTCTATAGACAGGATGTCTACTGAAACAAGCTGGCCAAAAATCAGTACTTCAATATCACTTCTTCAGTACATTCCCAAGAAATTCAGTGCCTCCTCAACAGAAAAATTCAGTACTCTTTCAGTGCCTCCAATTAAGGACATTTGAATTTCTTGCTCAAATTGTGACAAAAATGACAAAAACTGAAACAAATTCTGAACCTTCTTGTGGAATTTCCGCACTTTGTCAGTACTTCCGGACCGACCTAGAAAAATCAGTATACTATTTCTGGATTCTCCGGAAATTCCGGACTTGTAGACACACTTAGAATATAACCATACTTCATGGCAGGGGCCCAAATTAACTATGGGTATTGTAAACTCCACCAGTCCACAGAAAGAAAACTTGCTCCAGGTTGAAAGTCAAAAGTGTGAAGCTTTTAGTTCTCAATACGAAAGAACCCAATCTATCTTTCTTTCATTGGACGTGCTGAAAACCTCGAGCGTTCAAATACGCACCTATTCAGCTTGAAGATGGCAACAACGGCACGGATACCATCCGCCGTACGGCCGCACGGGGCTCCGGGAGGCATTTGACGTGATACGGTCGACGTGGACGCGGCGGCGTCCCATAAATCGACGTCCCTCACTCAATCCGCGCATAATTGCACGATTGCATATCCGAAAGCCAATGGGCACTCGCACACGGAGGACCGGGACCCAGCCCTCGTGCACCAACGGGATCGCATACCAGCTACTTCCAACTCAACCGATCCATCCATTCTACCCGACAGTGGGACAGTTGGACGTATTTATACTAAAAGGAACTATGTTGCACGCGAATCCTACGCACATAGTTCCTTTCAGCATAAATGGAGTCTGAAAATGAACTCTTGAACAAGATATAAGTTTTGTCAATTAACATTGGTTCAATGGCAAAAATACAAACGACGTCATTTAAATAATCCAAATTCCATTTCGGTGTTAAAAAGAATTGTCGATATCTCGTTGAGGAGTTGATTTCCGAAATTCCCGTTGTATGACGAATTTATACTAAAAGGAACTATGTTGAACGCAAATCCTACGCACATAGTTCCTTTCAGCATAAATGGAGTCTGAAAATCAACTCTTGAACAAGATATAAATTTTGTCAATTAACATTGGTTCAATGGCAAAAATACAAACGACGTCATTTAAATAATCCAAATTCCATTTCGGTGTTAAAAAGACTTGTCGATATCTCGTCGAGGAGTTGATTTCCGAGATTCCCGTTGAATTAATCGTTTTCATTGGGAAATTTTGAAGAGTAAACATGTGAGCAGGGTGTCTACTAAAACAGGCTGGCCGAAAATCAGTACTTTCACAGTACTTTTTCAGTACCTTCCCGAGAAATTCAGTACCTCTTCAACTGAAAAATTCAGTTCTTTCTCAGTACCTCCAAATATTTGACGAAATTCGAAACTTTTCAAAAATTTTAATTTTTAGCTCTAATTGCGACAAAAATTGCTGGACCTTGTTGAGAAATTTCCGCACTTTTTCAGTACTTCCGAAGAGCCCTTGAAAAATCAGTACTTTCGGACTTTCCGGAAATTCCAGACTTGTAGACACCCTGGTGAGGTATACTTCTGGTTCAGACCTTGTCTAGTGACTCATTCTGAGCTCCCTTCATTTTCCACGGATGCTATGCAAAAAATATCTGACGTCCTTGTAACTTCTTTCGGAAGCGTAACGCCCCTCTTTCGCATTTCATGTAGAAATAAATTAATTAAAATGAACAGCTCGAGTCGACACTAAAACATACTTGTACCGATAGAAAGCTGCACTGCTGAGAATCGGGATCCGGGTGTAGTGGGCGACTTCAATTCCCTCTCCACGGAAGGATATGATGAATGTTTCCCCGACGAAGGATCCTGGGAGAACAGCCTGGATCCTTGAGGCCTCCGGGGACGCTACCTCTGAAAGGCAGCTTTGAATGTCGAGAGTTTGGCAGCTTATTTCTGTTGCATTGCTGTTTGGAAGGCGGGAAGATCAAAGCGAACGCCGGCTTGGCTGGAGCGGGGGCGGGGCAGTGCGGGTGGTGGCGCAATGGCACGGCACACTGCTGAGAGTAATTAAATCATTTCGCGAGTCAATCGGAGCTCAGAGCTCAAACCAGCGTGCCTTGATGCCAAAATCCCGAATCATTGAGCTCAGTATGATTAATTTCATTCGACAAGAGCACGGTTAAGGGTATGGGGCGGACTAGCCTGGGGGGCTGGGGGTGATAACCCCCTGAATTTAGGCCAAAAAGGCCTCGCAGAAGACCTTTACAGCAAAAGTTGAGGGCTCTGGTTTTGTCATATTAGGCATTGAGAAATTTGCAAAACTTCTTTGGATTTTTTGGAATCCATCCCCCTTCATGCATGAGAGAAATTCATGGTCGGTTCATACAGTAAAGAAAAATTGCAGGATTTTGATAAAACCGCAATGGACTTGGTTCCTTTCTGTCGAAAAAATGGTAAGAAAAATTTCCGGTTCATCGGGAGAAGCAAAGGAATCCCTCAGTAACACAGCTTACATTGCAATCTAGACTAATGCATTTTTCTGCTGTGCTAATGAAAAACACTGGATCAACCTCAGTGTGTTGACAAATTCTCTCCGACAAAAGTTGAATTTTCTAGTTACTTTTCTTACGGAAATATTGTTTGCAATTTTATCTAGGTAATTGTAGACATACTGAATAAATCAAGAGAAACCTTTCCTTAAAATATAAAAATATTTCATCCAAAAATTTTGCAAATTCTAAAAAAAAATATCACAATTTCAACAATACTTCTAGCCGATTTTAGCGCCAGCCATAAGAGTAGATGCACCAGCTAGAGGTGTAAAGGCAGCAGCAAGAGGTATGGTAGATCCCACCACACTTTCAGCTGACTTACTTAATTGAGTTGGTTAACCATACATCTGGCTTGTGCAACTACTCCAATATCTGGCGGCAAAATGAGCTAGGAGTATAGTTAGGATTGTGATACTTTTTTTTCCGGTGAGTGTTACAAGGGGGGAGCACTGGGAAAAAAGACGCATTGGATCTAGAGTCCAGACTCTTGAAAACATTTACAAGAAAATATACTCTTGATTTAATCAGATTTAAGCTTAAATCAAAAGGAAATCCGCTCAAATTAAGAGGCTTGGTTCTTGATTTACGCAAAAATCAAGAGTATTTTTCTTGTCGATGTTTTTGAGAGTCGAGATTCTAGATCCAATGTGTTTTTTTCCAGTGAGGAGGAAAATGGCAACGGACTCGGGTAATGGAACTCGGAAGTGAAAGAATCAAGAGCCCAGATGACGTCCTATATCCGCTCGGCCGCTCACCCTCTCGTCATCGAATTTCAACTTTTCCTCGGCTTCGCTCCCACTCCGACTCCTTTCATATTTCGTCCGATAATTAACTCCATTTGTCGAGCTTGTTTTCCGCTAAATATCTTACATCTCCTCCGCGCCCCCGCCTGGCCCTCCACGCATACTCCATCAAAGAAACCCCTTCCTCTCGTCTCGGCTGCCGGCATAACAAGTATGCCTTATGGCTCGCTGCCCTCCTGAAGGCTTTCACCAGGATTAATGTACGGCATCGACCCCTCGGTAACAAGTATTTTTTCCTGGATACCAATCCAGGATTTTCATCATTCATTTAACAGGAACGGAAAATCAAAATAAGGGTGGCCCTCGATGAACATTGAGGAGGGAGATCGGACGCTTCAACTCAAATATTAGTTCTAATAATGAAGTTCCTTTTAAGGGATTGGAAAAAGAGCAACCGGGAAAATACTCAGGAAAAGAATGACATTCGGACCTATGTTTGAGGATAAAAAGCCGCCAAGGAGAAATAATATTGTACATTCGGGGTGCTACTTACTCCCTTCTTTAGGTATGTGAAAATTATACTTTTGAGAATCTACGTTAACTTATGCCCGGTGAAGGATAAGGGATTCGCAGAGCATCTAGACTTACGTCAAACCAGTGGCGATTCTTAAAAGTTGGCGACACCGTTTTCCCTCTATTTAAACGTATGTAAAACAATCGATATTTTTAATGAATTTAAACGGGGAGAAAATAGTGTTGCTAATTTGAAAAATCGCCACTGGATGCGTTTAAAACTCGCGTGACTATCTGCAACAGCGACATGATAAACAATGTATCATGGCAGAAAAACTTGTGTACCTTGGGAAAATGTTTTCACATAATTCTTTCGCAAATACTATCAAGAACTTAACCCGAGAATTTGAGGTGCATAGGTAAAACAGTTTTCATTTATAAAGTGTTAAGTTCCAAAAAACGTGGGGATATCTTGATGGATTTAGGGTATTCTTGCTTGACATGGCAGTAAACTGCATCATGGCAATAAACGCAGTGACAGCGGCAGTTAGGTCGATGGGCAAAAACTTAGTTTTTTAATTCAGAAATCAGGATCACACCCCACTCCGCAAGTGGTGCGATAAATATGTTTTTTGTACAAAAAAATGTACGATGCATACACTGAAAAGAAGTTACGGGCTATAAAGATATACCGTCCGTTCGGGGCTCCGAGACCGGAAGTTCCGGGTGCTGGAGCCGTTGCTTCGATTGCTCCAGATAATACGCCCGAAACTTTCGGCTCCTGAGCCCGGAACGTGGACAATGTGTCTACCTAGCTCGTAAGTGCGGCTTCCACGGCAGGAGTTTTTTTATCTTTCAGTGTAATAGTAACATGAATGTCAGTATGAGGTATAGAGGGTAAGTGCAATCAATTTATTGATGTTGATCGGACCATAAAATAAGACCGCATATCAAGCAGGTTAATCCCGAGCTGCCGCAATGACGCCTCGGCTGGATTTTCGATGCAAATTTTCCTGTCATCAGCGCGAAAATCTGGCGATCAAAAATAAATTAAGCGAAGAGGGGGCCGCAACCGCTCATCGGCGAAATTTTCTCTAAAAATGCAAATCGAGTTAGAGGACGGTGCAGCGGGCAAAAAATTTACCCTCAGCAACCACCTCGCCGACGGCTTATTATCGGCGGGGACCACCATCATCAATTTTTTGCTTTATTCCGTCATTTTCCAGTTTGCTTTTACTCTTTTAATTACGCTCGTTGCTCTCTCACGTTTCCCGCGAGCCTCCCCTCGCCCCTCTACCGACACACAATGGAACGATTCAATGGGAGAAGTCGGACAAAATTTGGAAACTTCAAAAGTTCATGTCTATGCGAATATGGAACATATAGGTTTTAAAAATGGTTTCGTTGGTTTTCGCACAAAATATCCTACAAAAAGTACCCCGCACAATATGAATTACGACAAAAGAAGCATCAAAATTTGTAATTCTAGCCAAAAATTTCAGGTCCGACCTCTCTAGTACGCTCGTCCCATTGTGCGACACACGGAAGGAGCGAAGTGGATGCACATAAACGAAATTAAAGTGCACGGGAGAGAGGGAAAAACCATGTCACCCTTAATAGAGTGTCTTGATTTTTTAAATTAAAAAGTGAAAAAAGCGCGATTGAGAATGGAGGCATCGGGGCGGCGTGGAGTAGGCATGAAGAGTGGGGGTGGGAGAAGGGGGGGGGGTTGGAATTGAGAGACGTAAGAAAAATCATGCACATCCCCTCTGCGGACTCCCCCTCTTGGAGCGGTGCGGGGTTCTTGTCTCAAGATGAAATTCTGCTTTTTACACCGCCAGCCGTATTCAACCGCGTTCGATGGTGCGGAAGAGGCCATAGCGGCCGTCGAGCTGTTTTAACGAAGCCTCATTCACAGTTTCACAATTAAAGCACTATTGGCATACGCGCCGTGCACCAATCTTGCAATTATAAGGGATGCAGTTCAAATTGCACGTTTCCTAAAATCAGGGGCAACTGGGTTGTTCGGCTGAGAAAGATAGGAGACAACGTAAACTGGAAAAAAAACACATTGGATCTAGAGTCTAGACTCCTGAAAACAGTGACAAGAAAAAATACTCTTGATTCGAACGGATTTTTACTTGAATCAAAACGAAATCCGCTTAAATTAAGATGCTTGGTTCTTGATTTAAGCTAGATTCTGATTAAATCAAGAGTACTTTTTCTTGTCGATGTTTTTAAGAGTCTGGACTCTAGATCCAATATGTTTTTTCTTTTTCGAGTGTATACAATTCATTTTCAGGGACTTTCAGAAAGTATTGAATGATTTTTCATTGTGTGATTTAGGATTCATTATTTAATTAATTAATTTCATAACCTATTACCGTATTGTGAGAGAAAAACATTCTGAGAATTGAATATAATTTTGAGATTTTTGCAATACCTTACAACTTAATTTTTCAGGCAAGTGATTCGGCAAGAACATTTTCTTGGAATTTCAGGGAGAATTTTAAGGGATGGAACGGTCGAAAAATTCACAAAAAGGCAACGGTTATTTAATATAATGATGATTGGTGCTAAGACTATTCCCTTTTGAGGCATACCTGAGTCCGCATAAATCGTCACTTATTTTTTGATCAAATAACCTGAAAGACTCTTGAAATCAAAGAGAAAAATAAGAAAAACGTATAAATAGGTCGAGAAATGTGCGGAATAAAACCGAACAAAAAAGGTCCCGTGGGATCGAGCACATTTTTTCAATCCAGAAAATGAGCAAAGTTGGGAAGACAAGAGGCGGAGGGGAAGGGGGAAGGGGGCAAAGAAAACAAACAAAACAAAGCGATCCAAGATGAAAGAAACTTTAGGCGAAGATAAAGCGAAGACTGATGAAACTGGCGGATTGGAAGGAAGGAGCAAAAGAACGGAGCAAAGTACTTCCCAAAGCTCACATCGAACACCGCGGGCGAAACTGTATTTTTAGAAACAATACATAATGCTTTTCTATCTAGAAAATTAAAAATATGAAACGCCGCGGCAGAAGTGGAGAGCCGGTTCGAATATGAAACAGACGGAGTTTTTTTGATGCGTGCATAAACAACTCCACAACAAGATGTGACTGCTCGGCTGAGGAGTGCGGGGGGGGGGCGGCGGCAAAAGAAGGGGGATTCTGACACGCATGTTTCAAACAGCATACGCGAGTTGAAACAATCGTGGCGCTAACATCCATTTTTTAAGTGCTCCTTCCCGGACCAATCCTTGCACTACTAAGGTTATGGGAAGAACCCAGAGCATTTGGGGCCACATTATTTTTTTTATGTAAAGCTTACATTACGTCACATTCATTCAGCCGGAGCGCATGTCAAGGAGGGAGTCATGTGCGTCACGTTTCTAAGAATGCGGTTATTGCGAAAAGCTAATGACATTGTTTGCATGTACACTGTGCGGGCTTGAAAATCAAATAAAGCAAAATTTCCAGTGTATTCAAGAATAAGTTTCTTTAAAATTTTATAGACACTCAAGAAGATTCACTTACTCGTCATAAAAATATGAAAGCATCTTATCGCATGTGATTTGTCGGCAGATGACAAGCATCGAACAACACTTATTAGCGCCAGAGGACACTAAACTCACGTTCTGCACCTGACCGCTAATTGATTATTGGAAACTCAGCGAACATGCACGAACATTTACCGAATCCGGATAATAAAACTTTTTCACTGCTCAAATTTTGGTCCCGGGTTCAATTAAAGTGCAACTATCGTAAGCATGAGGAACAATGATGGTAGTTAAAATGGCACGGCGTTCACCGCACTGTACAGTTGTGTGCTCAGAAATTCTTGAGGAATTGTCCTCAAATTCAGAAATGATCTAATCGAATCCATCTCTAAAGTTCAAAAGATCAACCTTAGAAGGTAGCGACTTTTCAAGTTGGTAACACTGTTTCTTCTATTTAAATCCATTATAAATATCAATTTGCTGTCTCACCGAGAATCGATTGTTTCACATACATTTAAAGGGAGGCAAAATAGTGTTGCCAACTATCAAAAATCGCCACTGACTTTAGTGCCTGCGTTAACTAACGGTGTTACTTTTCACCGCGAAATAGGAATACAAAGGGGAAATATTCATTTTACAGTGACATTCCGTGGTCAAATGGACGTGTTTCTGCCAAACGGAACTATGTGCACAAAGACATGAGCCCTGAGGCCCATAAGAATATGTGTGTGACGGGGATCACGTCATAATGCACATAGTTCCGTTTGGCAGAAATACGTCCAAATAAGGGCACAGGACGGCAACGGGGGTCTCAGCGAGGGACTCAAAGAGCTCATTCATTACTATTACCGGAAACCATGCTCGAGGCGTCCGATCCTTGTTTTGCCACTTCGTTATTTTTGATTACCCATCTGGACTTAGGACCGGCAAATTTGTGTCTGGTCCCGAGCTTTCCAAGTCGTAACGAGGAAATAATAGCCCCTCGCAATTCTGTTCCCTACTTCTGCTTTTCGCACTCCAGCTCCAGCTTTCGTCTCCGGGAAAGTTCTCGCGCAGTGTCGATGAAAACGTGCGAGTAACTCTTCCGTTCATTCCCATTATCCGCCTCCAACCTTGGCTGCTCTCGTAGGTACGGGTATATGGACTACATTTCACTGGTAAAAAAAAACACATTGGATCTAGAGTCCAGACTCTTGAAAACATTGACAAGAAACTGGACTCTTGATTCAATCAGATTTAAGCTGAGCTCAAAAGGAAATCCGCTTAAATTAAGAGGCTTGGTTCTTGATTTAAGCTTAAATCTGATTGAATTAAGAGTCCATTTTTTTGTCAATGTTAAGAGTCCGGACTCTAGATCCAATGTGGTTTTTTTTTTACCAGTGACTGCCAGGAGGAGTTTGCATTAATGAATAATAATTACCATAATGAATAAAACAACGGGGAAAATAATAATTGCAACGAGGAATCGCATTTTCGGCTCATTTGCAAAATCATACATCTTAATAAAGAAACGAATGACATGCATGTCGCTCCTGAAATGAGCCAGAAATAGTATGCCATGTTTTCTAACATCAAATTTTTGAAATCTATATTTTTTTAAAAAGCTAAGGAAAATTACATGAAATTCTCCACAACATCGATAATCAGTGATCCTCAAAAGGGGTAAAACATGAGAGAAAATAATAAGCAAAATAGCCATTCGGAGTACACGCGTGGTTCGATAGTTTCGCCATCGACATCTTATGGACTACATGTTGCGCCAAGCACCTAATGGTTCTAACTCATCCATAAAAACACTTATTTGCATAGAGACACGAATGGCATTTAAGTTGTTTTTAAAATGAGCCAGAGATAGTTCCCTCTTGCAAAAGGAAATCCTACTAAGAAGACTAGGAACCATGCAATGGAGATGTTGCAAGTGTGAGGAATTTACGATTTGACTACTGATTCTTATATAAAAGTTTGCGAGAAACACGAAGGTGCCACTGGTTTACTCTGAAATTAACTCTCAAGCTCACAAAAAAAACCCAAGTTGAGGCCAAAATGGAGGGGATATCCCACGCTATCCTGAGAGTCCATCTCTACATCAAGACAAACTCTCCATGCAAAGATAGGGAGCAAATGCATTGACAGGGCTGCCACTTTATTTGGGGACTCTAAAACCGAAAACACGTCAACCCTGCTAATGTATTTGCTCCCTATCTTAGCATGGAGAGTTTGTTATGATGTAGAGGTGGACTCTCAGGATAGCGTGGGATATCCCTTCCATTTGGCCTCAACTTAGGAGCTTTTATTGAGCTTGGAGGTTGATTTCAGAAAAAACCAGTGGCACCATCGTGTTTCTCGCGAACTTTTACACGAGAATCAACAGTTAAATCGCAAATTCCTCACACATGCAACATCTCCATTGCATGGTTCCTAATCGCTAAATATACTTCATAGTAGGATTTCCTTTTGCAAGAGGGAACTATCTCTGGTTCATTTTAAAAACAACTTATATGCCATTCGTGTCTCTATGCAAATAAGTGTTTTGATGGATGAGCTAGAACCAGTAGGTACTTGGCGCAACATGTAGTCCATAAGATGTCGATGGCGATACTACCGAACCACGCGTATACTTCGAATTGCGATTTTGCTGATTATTTCCTCTCATGTTTTACCCCTTTTGAGGATCACTGATTATCGATGTTGCGGAAAATTTCATGTAATTTTCCTTAGCTTTTTCAAAAATATAGATTTCAAAAATTTGATGTTAGAAAACATGGCATACTATTTCTGGCTCATTTCAGGAACGACATGCATGCCATTCGTTTCTTTATTAAGATGTATGATTTTGCAAATGAGCCGAAAATGCTATTCCTCGTTGCAGGACATCTTTTACATGAGAATCAATAGTCAAATCGCAAATTCCTCACACATGTAACATCTCCATTGAACTTTTCCAGCGCGAATCTCATAACCAAGAAGAATCGGCAACAGCGAACTTATCGCAATCCAGAGTAACTTGTTTCCGACGCCTTTCGTTTGTCGCGCGTCAAAATTCCCGTGTCTATTTTCTCTCCTTTTTTTCCGGCCGCCCGGCGCAGCTCACCTGGAGTCGATAAATCCCGGAGCTGGCGGCGTGGTAACGCCGCGGCTACATTGCTACAATACATTGGGGATTATTGTTGGCGACACCGACACAATCAACTCCGTTCCGTTTCCTCGGCGTTATTAGCCCGCGGTTCTTCCTTCGCCCGGGCCTTCGGTGTCCCTTCGCGACTCCAACTCCCATCTCGACAGATGTTACCCGCCTCTCCTGCCGTGCGTAAGGAGGAACGCCGTATGAGCCATCAGACGCTGCCAAATTTTCTTCGACAACGCCCGAATTTCCAGGAAAATTGTTGAATATTTCTTCTCCGATTTTTCAGAGGATTTTGTTCGTAATGGGTCAGTTGCGATCACTGGAAAAAAAAACACATTGGATCTTGAGTCCAGACTCTTAAAACCATCGACAAGAAAAAGTACTCATGATTCAAACAGAATCTAGCTTAAGTCAAGAACCAAGCCTCTTAATTTGAGCGGATTTCGTTTTTTCATCAAATTTTTGCTTGAATCAAGAGTATTTTTCCTTGTCAATCTTTTCAACAGTCTGGCTCTAGATCCAATGTGTTTTTTTTCCAGTGATGGTCACAGAGTCGTGTTTCGATTCTTGGTTCCTGTAGATCAGCTAAAAATGATAAAATCTGCCCAAACAGCAACTTTCTACGTTCAATATTAACCGAGATATCGCGCTTTGAAAAATTCGGATTATAACGTCATCCACCGCGGTAGTAACACCCTTGGTTTCTCCCATCGTGCTTTCAACCGAGTTTTATGTTGAGCAACCAGTGCAAATGTGTGTCTTCCGGACTGATAAAAGCAAGGTGGAAGAACCAAGGGTGTCACTACCGCGGTGGATGACGTCAAAACCCCGACTTTTTAAAGGGAGATGACTCGATTAATACTGAACGTAGAAAGTTGCTGTTCGGACGGATCTTATCATTTTTAGCTTCCTACAAGAAGCAAGCACCAAACACGATTCTGAGCTGACCTGTTTGATATATAAAGTCTAAAAATGTCGAGGGAATATATTCGTAACTTTTTTCGAGGATAAATATTTCCGAGAGGAAATTTGGCAACGTTCGAATGCTCATACGGCATTTCTACCAAGCACGGGAGCCTCGTTGTTGAGGTGAGGACGAGGATGACGCATGCGCCTTCGCCTCTGTGTCAGTGGCGTGGCGTGCTTTGCAATCTATCGATATCTCCCCATTTGAAGCTGTGGTAAATAATCGATTATTTAGGTGCTCGCTGCGAACGCCTTGTTTATCGATACTTTTCTATAGGTTTAAATGGCCGATAAATCGATATATCGCAAAGCACGCCACGTCACTGCTCTGTGTAAATACTAAATACCGGATGCTGGAAAAACGACGTGTCCAATCGGCTCGTTTACCCTGTTTGTTTACACCGGGTGGATTCGACCCAGGGGTGTCTCGCGAGGCTGCGCCGTCATTAATCACCTTCGCTACTTCTGCCTATCAAAACCTATTCCACCTGTTTAAACCATAAAACTCTTTCTTAGTTCACTCAAACCGTCCAGGGAGAATCTTCAGTGAACGTGAGAGAAGATGCCGGTCTCCAAGGAACTTCACTGCCATTTCGGGTGGAGGCTTATTTTGACGGATTTGACTACTATCAGCCTAGAGTCCCTATATACTGAGAGTCAAGACAACACCCCCTCAAAAAAAATCCCCCTGGAAAAGGAAAAATGGGGCTAAATCTTGCTCTGAATAATGTTCCCACTGTAAGAATGTTTACTTGGAATGTCATTACTGGCAAGTCATTTAAATGATTCTTACCTTCGTCTGATTGTGAGCCAAAAGGACGGAAAAAAGTACCTTGATTGGTGGGAATACATACCTGAAACAGAAAGAAAACAATATAATTTATTTTTGAACGACTATTCGGGTTTTGAATAAGATTCTGTGCGCGTGTTCTAGATCCAAGGTGATTGAAACGTGGGTACATGCTCTTGTCTAGAGTCCCTTCATACTGAGAGTTAAGACAACCCATCCTCATGGATTCAGAAACGGGAATAAAGATTACACAAATTGGCAGTTTTTCGTAATCTTTGGTCGGCTCATTCTCAAATTCCTTTCTCCGTTCCTTCTCTCGGTCCGTTTGTTCCTTGTCGAGCCCGTTATTTCCCGGTCCATTCTAGAGTATGATCTTTGCAATCGGTGAAAATGTAATCTTTATTCCCGTTTGTGACACTGTGGAGGCCTAAAATACGGGAACCAATCAGAAATGGATTCACATTGTCTCGACTCTCAGTATAAAGGGACTCTATATATCAGCCTAACTTTATTTCATATTGCCTGCATGACTTCTTCTCATGTTTCATTTCCTTAAAAACGAAGAACAAAATGAAATAACACCTTGAAACTTACTCTGAATTGTTCTTGGATTATGAAAAATATACATCCTAATTTTTAAGCAGTTATGAGAACAAATTAGGCGACTTCTGATACAGTTGGACTGATTGTGGTTATATCCGTCCGTTTCTGGAATGGAAATTCAAAACCTGGTAAGCTGTTAGGCGTTGCTCAGATCATGCGTGTTGAACTTAAATGCCTTTACTTCATGAATTTCTTACAGGAAATTCTTTCTATTTCTCTCTCAATTTTCATGGCGTTTAAATCCTGAAGTTAAAAGATTAAATCCATCATCAACATTCAATTCGAAAAATCGAAATCCGATATTTGGCGTTCAGAAGTTTTGATTTTATGATTTGGAGAAAGCGAGATTATTGGAGAAAACGGACAGAAGGGACAAAGTGGGTCGTTTTGAGGAGAAAATTAATATGTCAGCAGAAATATGTTCCAATTCTTGATGAAAACTCCAGACGGAATCATTTTAACGATTGAGAGCTAGGGGGAATTCTGTTCTTCTTCATTGCCAGTTTATTTGTTGTTAGATAATATTTGCGGGTAATTTTTTTCGAGGATATATGCTTTTTTAAGGATCATTTTATGCTAATTTTAGGGAGAAAAAAAGCAGACTTTGCATGCACGACTCGTACAACTTGAGCTGATTTAATTATCTCCTCTCCAGTTAAGTGGATTCGGGCCATGTCTTAATGAGAGAAGAAATTTTACATTTTCACACGCCCTAAAGCAAAATCTTGGTCGGTACATGAGATTTAAATTTTCACATTAAGAATTTAACAAAAATACTTGCAGCGCCAGGTTTTCCTCAAAAACTTTTTTCAACAGAGAAAATATACTTCTTGAAGAAAGTTCTTTTCCTCTGCGGCCGGCTGTGGAATTAAGAAGGGTCGCGCGAAGATTCTCAAGCAAAGAGCAGTGCTCAAATCTTCGTCACTTAACAATGAGCCGAATGGAGAGTGAATTACACTCAAACTTGAGTGAAGAAATAATGCGCATAATATTACGATAAAAGTGTTTTAATTGCAACGAGCTAATTTGATTACCAAGTTGCTCTGGTCCTGGTGCGGCAGCTCATTCAAACCGAAGTTGGATGGCGTGTCATCTGCAGATTTCATCTTGCTCCTTCACGCCTGTTCATAATGTCTCGAGTCGCGAAGAATGAAAGAGGTTTTGTTTTACGATGTGCTCTGCGGTGCTTTCTCGCTTGGAGAGGGGATCTTGCTCATTTTAACCGAATCAGAGATGAATATATTTTTCTCAGGTTAGAAACGACATTACTTTTACATTATTACCACTATCTAGATCCAATGAGATCACATTAATGAAATCCATCACCTGGAAAGAATGACAACAACTTCTCACCCACGCGACCGACGACGGGGCACAGAAAGTCGCCTGTGAGAATGGGAAGGCTCTGTAAACGGTATTTTCGGACGGGAGAATCGGTAAAATCGAGAATCGTTTTGCAAAACTGCGGTAAAAATTACGTGTTTTACGCAAAATCGCGGCAATTTATACGTGCAGAGCAACAGACCATCCTCGTGAAATTTCTGAAGGAAAAGGGGTTTTTAGAATGGGAAGGCTAAGGACTTTCTGCACCCCTGTTCGTCACTAAATTAGGCAATAGCTGATGTGGCTTTGGTTCTACTTGCTAAACGCGGTCCAAATATGCTTCGCCGTGTAAAATTAAAGATACAATATAAGCTTGGAATATAATATCCTCTTCAAGAACTGATCATTTGTTTCTAAATTGTTTATAGCCAAGTTTTTGGGTCGTTCTCGAAATTTCTCTGCACTGAAAAAAAATTCTCGGCGTTTTTACCAAGGCCATTTGGTACCTTTACCATCTCACTTTTTTACCAATTATTGGTCATTTTACCAAGACAGACTGGTAAACTTACCTAAAAACTGGTATTTTTACTGTTTTTTTCAGGTAAGAATACCACTTTTATTGGTAATCAATTCCCGGTAACTTTGCCATTTTATCTCGGTAATTCTACCACAGTCGATAAAAAATAATGGCGTTTTTACCAAGGTCCAGTAAAATTACCGAGAAAGTCAATAATTTTACCGAGAAATCTTGGTACCAATTCCATAAATGATAATTTTACCAAGAAAAAACTGGGATCAAATAGAACCCTGAATTCTTGGTAATTTTACCCTTTTCTTAGTAAATACACCGATATTTTTTTTTTCAGTGTCAGATGTTCATAGCCAAGTTTTTGGGTCGTTCTCGAAATTTCTGTCTCTATCGAAAGGACGGAATCGCCCACCGAGGCTGGTTAAAACGAAATTAGAAGTGGGAATTAAAAGAGGCCGAGCGGCGAGGCGTATTTTATCGTGTCAGGAGCCGGACACGGGGGGAGCGTAAAAAATTGACGCCGGATTCCAGCTCGTGCCCCATGGACCAACTCGCGGGAACTCGCGTCTACATAGCTGCGTCGGGAGTCATTACGGTAAAACTCGGAGTTGCCCGTGGCCCGTGGCCGTGGTGATAACCGCTAACAAGTTCATCAAATTGATGGATTATCGGTGGAACCGCCGATGGTCCTTCGCCCAGCACGCCTCATCGACCGGACCAATCGTCCACCGATCCGCCGTTGTCGGAATTGATCAGAGGAGTGATAGATAGGCCCACTGTTTGCCTTCCGAATGCGATGGATGTCTGTGGAGAGGGAAGGTAAATGAGTGATCTCACTCTTTTTGTCCATACTGACAATGAGTCCAAGCAGTGGCGTGGCGTGGATTGCGATATATCGATTGTTATGCCATTTAAACATATGGTAAAGAATCGATTATTAACGTGTTCGTTGCGAACACCCTGTTTATCGATCCTTTTCCATAGTTTTAAATGGCATAACAATCGATACATCGTAATTCACGCCACGCCACTGAGTCCCAGCTTGAGAAGCGGAGACATCGGCTCGCGGTTTGTACACGGAACTCAGGAACGGATATTCAGGGTTTTTTCCTTCAGAGGAGGCGACAAATGAACGCTCAGAGCAAACCGTTCCGTAACTATAATCAAATTTTCTTCAAGAGAACGTCTGTGCGGATTTCTTTGAAAATTTTAAGGAATTTGCTTCAAGCTATGCAGAAAATTCACTATAATTTGCACAAGTATCCGCACAACCGTTTTTCGTTTTCATGTAATAAATTAGAGTGCCTGATTTAATTAATATCTACGACGGAATTTTATTCAAACTTTGATAAGAATAATCTTTTGGGGAAGTGGCAGAACTTGGGACGACATGCACTACCCTGAGATTCAGAGGGGGAAAAAAGGCATTCTGTTTCATTCTGATACATGGACATCGGAGGCAACCTATTTCGAGAAGTAAGGAGCATGTTAAAAATATTCCAAAAAAAGGTTACGGCGGCGGCGGAGAGTGGGGGGGGGATGTGTTAAATTTGAATGAGATGCTTTGATCACGACTGTCAAACCGCACGAGAAGTAAAGTAATCGGTCATGAAAGTTCGTGATTCTCTCACCACCAATGAATAACAGATCCATCCTACTAGGTAAAAACACCGTAGGATCATTCGCAAGTTGCCAACTTTCCCTCAACATCACATTTATTTTTGAAGGATGTATGCAATGCTTTTTGCGAAATTCACAGATAGGTATGCTGGTTTAAGACGAGAGTGAAATTCTCTGAAAAATTAAAAAAAAAAATCATCACAACAATTACGGAAAATTCGTGTTTCGTCAGAAGCAATTTCACAACATCTGAATCTTTCTGCGGCGTTTTTCCTGAGCATGGCTTTCATACATTCCATAACGAGTGTCAAATGGGGGTCGGAGGCAATGGCGAAGCGTGCTTTGCGATGTATCGATTGATCTGCCATATAAACCTATGGAAAAGGATCGATTAGCAGGGTGTTCGCAACAAACTCCTTGATAATCGATTCTTTACCGTGGCTTCAAATGGGGGAAATATCGATATTCGATTACTCGCGCCTCGCCGCTAGCCGGAGGGGGGGGGGGTGTCATGGCTAACCATATGCGTGCGTTCACGCGTGCACTGAAAAAAAAGTAGTTAGCGTTGAGAACTAATTTGGTTGGTTCTCGCCAAGTAGAATCAAAATTAGGCTTCAGAACTAATTTATTGTACTGAAGCACCAATCAATTCGCTTCATACGCTGACTTGACTTTACTAGAGCGCGAACCAGAATTGGAAAACAGCACTAGCTGTAAAATTAGCGCTGTGGTAAGACAAATTCACCTTCGGGTCAAACTAATTCGCCCTCAAC